>VXCM01000837.1:0-41413 GCA_014773175.1 Lucifuga dentata
TGTGTACTGAACCTGACCGAGAGATTCATGGTATTTATACTGCATAGTGATTTACTCAAACTTGACATGACATATTCTAATACTCTGAGATACGTTTTTTCTATTTTTTTGAGCTGTAGGCTGTAATTATCAAAATTAAAATCAAGAAATGCTTGAGACATTTTAGTTTACATGTAATGAGTCTAAAATATATACAGTTTTCACTTTCTGAAATAACTGACAAAAAATGTTGAACTTTTCCATGATATTCTAATTTTTTGAGATGCACCTGTACTTTTTGTTTGTTCAACAATACATAACATAACTTTTTTTAGGGCGAGTTAACCATGCAATATTAGTTCATTGTACCTAAACATTTGAAGCTTTTCTACTGAGAATCCTAGGTTCATTCAACATATACTTTTTTGTTTGTTCAACAATGCATAACTTAACTGTTTTAGGGCAACGAATTACGCTTCTTCTTTTTTTTTTTTAAGTCGAATGAACTTATCAGGGCTTACAGTGCAGGTAAACATTTCTTTCAGGAGTAGAAAGTAGCGCAAAATGCTCAAGCAACAGAGGAAATATAATCAGTCACCTCCCACCTCTGTAATTTGAAAAGAGAAAATATAGCTTACCTTTGCAGATGAAGTATGCAACATACTGTAATGTGCCTATATACTACATTAATGAAGTGAAGTCAGAGTAATGGCTGCATCAGACAACCACTAACACAATGCATTAACATTTTGATTGAAGTGATATTTTCACATACACGTTTTTAACAAAAAAGAACTATTTCCCTTCGGTGTGTCTAATCTAACCCACATCTCAACTGTCTGTGGCTTCACTATAAAGGGAGAAGTGTAATTTCCCCTTCCTACAGGCTGTGGTTGATTTTCAGAAAGGACATGAGCTCATGAAAAACATCTCACCTGTCCCCATCTTTTTTTTATTCTCCGTCCATCATTACAGGGGGAGGAGACTTCAAGTCCCCAGAGCAGTTCAAGTTGTCTCTCCCCCAGCGCACAAACTACCTGTACGGCCAAATCACCAAGAGTCTACCAGAGCTGTACGCCTTCACCCTCTGCATGTGGATCAAATCTGGCACCAGCCCTGGCATTGGCACGCCATTCTCTTACGGCGTGCCAGGACAAGCCAATGAGATTGTGCTCATCGAATGGGGCAACAACCCGATTGAGTTGCTCATCAATGACAAGGCAAGCAGAGTATTTGGTTTTGTGAATCTCTTGACCTATCATGGTTAAGTATTCATACCATATATTGATGCCATATCTGTTACCTGGTTTTAAAGGACCATACCATCCATTTTGCATGTTTGAGCCTAATATATTCAATTTTCATACACACAACATTACTGACAATCATTTCCCAAAGCATACTACTGGAACAGTGAGTTAAAAAATGTTTTTCCTAAAATTGAATATATTAGGCTCAAACATGCAAAATGGACGGTATGGTCCTTTAAAATTTGTTTTAAACTGCAGTTTGTGTTTTAAGAAACAATTTTCACTTGATTTAGTCTATTTAAGATTTTTTTTTACTATGGTACTTTTATTGTCCTACTACTATTGTAATACATAATTTCCTGTTTTTATAACATTATTGTTATGTTTGATTGAGCTGAGTCAGACAAATTGCAGTTACTATGTAATAGAAATAAAATATCTCGAATCTTAAGTAGTTTATGTCATTATGGCTTCAATTTTTCACGCTGTTGGTGCTTTAATCTCATAAGCTATTTTTATTCTGGTCATCATATACTTGTGCTATTGGTAAACTGCAGCTAAGTACAATATTTTTCAATTCTAGGTTGCCCAGCTTCCCTTGGATGTACGTGATGGACGGTGGCACCACATCTGCCTCACCTGGACCACACGAGACGGCCAATGGGAGGCTTACCAAGATGGGGAGAAGCTGGGTGCAGGTGACAACTTGGCGGCGTGGCATCCAATCAAAGCCGGCGGAGTCATCATTCTGGGACAGGAGCAGGTAAGGAAGCCAATGGATTTCCAGTTTGTGAGGAAAGAAATGTTGCCAGTGATTTTTTCAGATCAACTATTTGCCAATGGTGACATCACACAGGTCTTCTCTTCTTTATGAATGACATTGATAATATGAATGTCATATTATCAATGTGGTCTTGATATATGCAATATGGTTTTATTAGCTGTTTCTGAATTAGTCACAGTATATATGTATATATAGTGTATATGTATATATGTGTGTATATAGTATATACTATATATGTACACTGCAATTTTAGTATATGATTGTGAAAGGTATGAATTTCAATACAAAAGAGATAAAGGACCATACTTGTGATTTTGTGTTGTATTTTTTGGGCTCAAACATGCAAAATCACCCGTTTGCTCCTTTAAGTAGGCCTTTGCTGCTAATTGCTATTGCGTCATCAAAACACCAAGCAGAACAGATATTAGCTGCTTGTAAAAGATATGAATTTCTATACGAAAGAGATTATAAAGGACCATACTGGTGATTTTGCATGTTTGAGACCAACATGTATATTACATTACTGCAAACCATTTTCCAAAACATAAAACTGTATTTTAGTTTTTGTGTTTTTTTTTTTTTTTTNTTTTTTTTTTTTTTTTTTGCCACATCTCAAAATCAAATGCTGAGATGATACGCCCATCTTAAAATTCAATGTTTTACATGCCAACACGTTTAGGCACAGCCATTTTTAATTGTTCAGGAAAAACAGTCTTCTCCTGGGACTTTTTTCCCCTGGTGGAGACAAACATTTTCTTCCATGCAGCTCCACGTTGATCAGTTAAATTAAGTAACTTCAACAAAAAAAACAAAAAAAAAAACAAGAAAAGTTTGGTTTGCTGCGATGGATTTTTATCTCAAGCACATTTCAAGTCTGTACAAATTGATTTTTATAGTGTACTAGAATGAACTGAAACCAATGGCAGTCTGGAATGGAGGAAAAACAAATCTAAGATTTACTGTTTAGAGTATGTTTTGGGAAATAGTAATGTAATGTGTATGTGGGTTGTATTTATTGGGCTCAAACATACAAAATCACCTGTTTGCTCCTTTAAGTAGGCCTTTGCTGCTAATTGCTATTGCATCAAAACCATCCTGAAGTTCAGAAACAACCCAGTTATGGGATGTTTAACTTCCAATCAGATGTGAAAACCCAGCCATGTGTAGGCTAGGATGTAGTGCACACTATAGTGGGACAAACGTGTTGTAGTGCTCCTCTAAGGCCGATGAATGCAATTTTGAAAGCACCAGAACAGAACAACATAAACTTCACCTCAAAGTTTCTTTCAAATTGATCAGTGGTACCTGACATACAACAACAGCCAGACGAATTGATCCACGCTCCCTCAGACTGCTTCCTCCTCCTCAGAAACATAATGAACTTAATTATGTTGCTGTTTAATAACGGTCGATGTTTATGGCTCTTACAGGATGTGGTGGGTGGGCGCTTTGATGCTGGACAGGCCTTTGTGGGTGAGCTGAGTCAGGTGAATATTTGGGACCGGATCCTCAAGCCAGCTGAGATCCAGACCATGGCCAACTGCACCGCCTACATCTCTGGGAATGTGATCTCTTGGCTGCCAAGCAACGTGGAGGTCTTTGGGAGGGGAGCCTTCAAACGGCCCTTGGAGATGTGTCAGCAGTGGCTGCCCAGCGCTTAAACTAGGCCTGGGTGTCTCTCTTCTATCTCGCCTTTGATTAGCTGGTGTTTCCCTCCATTCTGTGTTTTTATTTGCGTGCTGTTGTTATAGAAAGGGAAAAGAACATGGTTTCTGCTTTGCACAGAGGAAAGATTTGAGATTTTATCACCAGGATGCTACAAATGGGATCTCTCAAAAATTGTAAAGTTGTAAACATTGCGACAGTCAGATCTGTAGCACCGAATCATCTTACCAAAGCAGGCCTGGCGACATGACATGGAGGTGGAGTGCTCTCAGAAATACTGTAACTGTTAAAATCATTTCCCATAAAACATGACTGCTCTTTGTGGATTAATGACAATCCTAGGGCTGGGCGATTAATCGATTTAATCGATAAATTCGAGTTTTGGCACCATGTGTAAAATGGCTAAATCGGAAAATCGAGTTTTGTTTTTTTTTTAAACAACTAATTTCTAACTATTTTTAACGGGGAAAATGCGGCAGCGAGTCGGTCTCCGCCAATCAAGTCCGTTCCCGTTTTGTGGGCGTTAAACCTTCAAGCCTGAGGGTCCCGGGTCTGCCTGCAGCGGACACGGAAGTGGTTACACCCTACCGATCAGCGGTCCGTCACGTTCACTGACGTCACGCCCACGAAGCTTTCACAGCTCAGACATACTAGCAAGATGCTAACAAACGCTTCAGAGGATGAGCTCGTTTCTAAAGTCTCTTCATCATTTGGAAGTTGTGGTTCGGTTTTGCGCTTCACGGTGTGCAGCTTATACAGTCTACACTGTTTGCTCCACGCTTCACGGTGTGCAGCAAACAGATCTGTAAAGTTTAGGAGCTGCAGCTACTAAAAGTAGCAGCCCTTAAAGCTATTTTAGCAGCTGTGACAGAAACGCAGCTGAGTGGCAGCAATGCAGCGCTGCGAGCTGCAGATCTGCAGTCAAAGCGCAGCGAAAAAGCAAATGACGTTAGGTAATTAGGTTTTTTTTTGAGAGAGAGAGAGAAAAACAACAACAAAAAAAAAATCGATTTAAATCGAAAATCGTCCATCAGTGNTGAGAGAGAGAGAGAAAAACAACAACAAAAAAAAAATCGATTTAAATCGAAAATCGTCCATCAGTGTGAAAAAAAAATCGAGATTTTATTTTAGGCCATATCGCCCAGCCCTAGACCATCCTTTATTTGTGGATTTTTACTCTAAGAGTTCTTATGCTACACACACAGGAAGTAATGACAATCCACGTAGTACACAGACACGCAAGTTCCGCCACTACTACGAACATGAATAGCCAGACAGCTGACTTTGGGTTGACATGTGAGCCCGTGTTGCGTGCTGTGTAGGAGCCAGTCACAAAAAGATTAAAGGTCCGGCCAAGGTTATGTCTCTTGCTTATCTTGGGAATGGGCTTAGAGCCAACTTCAATCACAGTCCCTATCCAGACACCTCCAGACACCCACCTGAATAGATATCCATTCATTACTTCAGTAAAAATAACCAGAAAAAGGTAATGGTAGATGGTGTGTATGTATAACACCATCAAAAAGTAGTTGAACTCTTTGGTATATATTCATAAATCCTACACTTCATCTTCAACTAGTTCTATAGTTTACATATGAATTTGTCCTTGAATGCATCAATAATACCAGTGGTCATGTTATTTTCTCAGTGCTTTTTCCTGCCTTTTCCCTTTCAATGAAATGTTGGGTATTGATTTGAAATAAAAAATATTATTTAATATTAATAGTCACAGAAGACTAGTTCTCTCCTTCAAAACAATCAGAAGATCTGTGCACAAATCTTGAATGTTCCACTTAGTGTCCAGGAAAATTATTTCTATCTCATTTTTTTTCATCCAGTCTTTGTGCAATTAATTTGGCTTTCAGTACGTTTATGAAGCAATATCTGCTGTATCATGTGGCCTTTTTATGAAAAGTGCAATTAAATGTTTTTAATTGTTTTGCCAATCAATGAAGATGTGGAAAATAAAGGAAAATTCTGCAAAATAAATCTACTTAGTCTGTGGTTTATAGATCAGACATTACTGATTAAGTTTCCTGGTACTTAAGGCGTTTCTTGTGTTCCATTTCTAAAACCACAATCTGAGGTAGCCTTTAAGTATGTTGAGGGTCTTTAAGCCATTTAAAATCATTGCTGTTAACATTAATTACCAAGACAGTAAAGTGACACAAAAGTGACTTGAGCGGTTTATGACAGGCTGAGCGGGATCTTTGGGTCAACACAGCAGGTGTCCTCAGCGGCATTAACAATGCTTAACAGATGAGCGAGGCCGAAAGGTCAGAGGTGACGTCACAGACACACTCCCACTCCAACGCCTCCACCCACACACTGTCCTGAGGGAATCTCCAGCAGGGATAAAGCAGCAGGTTTCTGAAGGCTTTAAATAATAATACATACACCGCTGCTCAAAAGTTTAGAATCAGGCCTCATTTAAGTAGCTCCTGCTGTTTTATTCAATAAGAGTGTTTTGTTTTTAATTATATGAAACAAACACCAAAATGTGTTTTAAGATGTTTTATTTAGTATTTCAAACTTTTTGAATGACAAATAACAGCATTTTAGTGATTTCT
Source organism: Lucifuga dentata (assembly GCA_014773175.1). Lineage (NCBI taxonomy): Eukaryota > Metazoa > Chordata > Actinopteri > Ophidiiformes > Bythitidae > Lucifuga > Lucifuga dentata. Next base: position 6,249 of record VXCM01000837.1, read on the forward strand.
CATCAAACTTTCCACCGTGAGATTTAATCTCTGCTTTGTAAATATGAGGCATCAGTTTCTGGAGCATCAGGGAATAATCTAGAATTTCCTAATAATCTCTGGAACCACAGACAGCTTCTGTGACAACCTGCTTGGACTCTGATTAATCACTTCCTGTTGTATTTTAGTTTGTTTTCATGCTGTTCAGCTTTGCTTCCGCTCTTTGTTTAGTTTCCTGCTGGTTTTCTGCTTCACCTTTGTTCTATCAGTTACCTCAGTTTATATAGTCCTAGTAGAACCTGCTCCCAGTTGCCAGATTGTCTTTGTATTCCCTGTAGCCGAGCATTCCAGTTATCCTTCTGTGATTCTCCGTGAAATCTTGGCCTGTTTCTGACTTTGGTTTAGTCTGATTCTCTGCTTGGTTTTGATGCATCGTGTGCTTTCGGATTTTTGGTCAGCTCTGATCGCCTCGCTGACTTCCTGCCCGTGTTTTCATCCCTGCTGCCTTCATTAAACTTTAGATTTTGGACTTTATTCAGTGTGTTTGTCTGATCCCTGCGTTTGAATCATTTCCTGGTCTTGGGCTGTTACAGTTTCTCTAAATGAATTTGGAATCATCTACAACTCATGTCATGATTCTGCACAATTGTAAAATGTCTTCATTTTTTACAGCTACTTGCAAATTATTTTAAATCTGTTTCCTTCTGATGTTTAGTTGAAAAGGACCTTTAGCCCACATTTCATCAAATTAAAACTTATAACACATTTCATTGAAACGTTTAAAAACTTGAAACATAAAAGTATAAATCTTAAAAATGATTAAACATATGTTTGAAACTCAGCATACTACTGGAACAATGAATTTTAAAAAATTAGGCTCAAACATGCAAAATGGACGGTATGGTCCTTTAATAAATGAATTTATGAGGCTCATTCTGCTAAATCCTGAAGCTTCCTTATGTAATAATTACCATCTTTATTAACAGTTTAGCCTCAATGAGTGGCTTATTGCGTTACATTAAGTCATACCAGTGGTTTTCAAACTGTGATACGTGTACCACCGGTGGTACATGAAGCACCCCAGATGACTCTGGAAATTTCATGGCAAAATATTCACAAATAAAATTTTTAATAAGAATTAGTTTTCTAGATGTTGGCTGTTGATTGTCCTCAGATTTTCAATCAAAGATTTAAATGTAACATCGAGGTTAAACAAAATTCATCAGTTATTACCTCCTAATAAACTTTTACACAATTCGTGTTTGAATTAAAATGGTGAACAGTGTGAAAATGATCAAAGTCTGGTGGTCACCGTCAATCAGATGATCCCATTTTCATATTTTCTTATCTTAACTACTGTGTTGTGTGTCCAACAGGCTGAACATCGCCAGCCTGCTCACACACACACACAACCGTCCTCTTTTCTCACATTCCATTCCCGACCTACAAAACCAGCTTTCATACTTGTTGTGTGTGTGAATAATGTGAAGTGGTGGTGTTTGTGTGTGTTATGTTGTCCTGACTCAAATGTTGAAGAACTTAGATATTTCCTATTTCTGCCTTCCACTTCAGAGATTCAAATAGAGTACAATGCAAAACTGATGATACTATTTTTTTGTGTTTTGGCCCGCAAGCAAAAGCTAAACAAAGGAAACATTTTTTAATCTGTTCATAAGTTAAAGTATTTGCTTTACTTATGATGTATTTGTTAAACATCTTAATATCTTGAATCAAGCTATACAAGGCCTGATCTATTCACAGTGATCTTCAGCTAACGCTTATTGTTACTGTGAACTTTACTTAGGCTATTAATTTATTATGAGATCATGTGAATGTCAGTCTAAGATCTGTGGCTTATTGACTGATCACCTTCAAGTCTGAGGAGAATACAGAAATATTAGTCGCATGCTTGTTAAATATTAGCAGCTAAGCCATTAACAAACACAGCTTACAGCATAATAGGTCAAAATGCTATATATACATTTATACAACAGTATGATTTCCCATATGATGCAGTATTGGGGTATCTACGTATATATTTAGTTATGTACATCTTATGGTAACGTACAAGATACTGCCTGAGAATTCCTGTTACTTCAGCAACAGTACTGAATGTCGATATATGAAATTTAGTTGAAAATTGTAAAAATCAGTGTCAGAGATCTTTTTTTCAGCTCATTAATTCACAAATTCAGCTGACCATGAGAAGTGAAAATGCTGAAGTTTCTGCACGATTGCGAAAGTTACACAAAAACTCTAAGATATATATATATATATATATATATATATATTGTAATGACATAATTGCACCTTTTCTTAGCCCATAGCTTCTCTTGTGGCTTTCTGATGAAGCAGCATCAGGAGAGCAGATAGAGTAGAGTAGGAGCGATGTAGGTTTAAGAGGAGGACTGAGTTCCTCGTGAGGAGAGGAGCGGCTGTCTCTCGCCTCTCTCTACGTTGCAGAAACTAAAGTGAATATTGCTGCTGCCATCGGTGTCGTCGTTCTTCATGAAAATGGCATTACTGGAAGCGACAACCTGCAAAAACATCAATTGTGCAGATGTTTCACAAATCTTGTAATCATGTTAAAATACACATAGATGTCACTGTAACTTATTTCTAGGCTCAGAACACCTCCTTGTGGTCATGTTAGGCTACCTTCAAGTGCTCTTTATAACCTCAAACTTCCTGCTTCTTAAACTGTAAACAATTCTTCCAGGTATAATTACAATTTCTAAGGTGAAACAATGATCTACATGTATATGTTATGGCATGTAACTTATTAGCTGTTAAATTTTTATATTTCTATATATTTTGAGTAAGATTTAAAAAATAACTGTACTCTTACCTGTGGCTTGTAGTATCGAGGGCGGCAGGCGATGACCGTGATGAAGGAGAAGGTTGCAACCAGAATAGCTGCACACGCCATGATGAAGACCATGTGGCTGTTAACTGCGATTAACACAAAAGAACATGTGAGTTGGGCAACTTTTAGATTTAATGGGAACTTATCATATAGATTTAGAGTTTTTGTTTTCTTTAGAGGTCTATTTTGAAACATTTGCAATGCTTTAATGTGCAAAAAAACACATTAAACTACTGTGCACACTGAATGAAAACAACTCATTTGAGGTACTGTCTCTTTAAAAAACCTGTCCCATTTTGATTGGCCGGCTGCCTGAGCTGGCAACACCCACAGACTGCCAAACATGGATGCTGACCAAACACTCGCCTGCTAGCCTTGTACTTGGTGGGCGTGTCTTACTGGGGTGTAGGTGGGTGAATTCAAATATTCAAATGCGTTATATATTGATGTCATCATGTTACAGGAAGCAGAGGACTAATATAAAATGACGCTTTCAGGACCCACGGCTTTGTCTTACAGGCTGCTTTCCTTTTGCCATGAACCTCAAGTTTTGCAACTTTAACAATATTTAACAAACTTTTTATTATATACCATAAAATTAGCTAAAACACTAACTAGGATAAGATGTTCCCTTTGAAGTTGACATCTTCTTTTTATAAAAATGCATTTTCCATTGGATGAAAATGCCTCTCTTTAAAACACAACCTGAAATATTAGTATCGCTGGTTGCGTGCAACATGTCTATTGCACGTGCTTCTCTATGTTTAGTTCTAACATACAATTAAAGTTTTCATTCTGCTACCAAATACATTTTGTGTAAGGATCAAGATTAAATTTAATCTTAATATATTTAAGATTATATATATATATCAGGATTAAATGATAAAAATAAAAAAGCCAAGGTTCACATGAGGTTTAGTTCTAATTCAAAACATAAATAAAAGTTTTGTTTCAATGTACTTGCAGAACTTAAAGATTTTATCTTACAGAGGGCAGTATGTAGCTCCTCTATCTTTAAATCAACTTAAGTGTTTGTACCGTGTTGAAAAACATGTTGTAGCTGCTCCCATTTTGCCCATTTTGTACTAAAGAGTAAATCAGATTCCCCAACTAGTTTTCCCCAAGGGCCAAATTATGAAATTATGTCAAGCATGCCAAGCTTGATTTTAAAAATAACTAAATAACATACTCTATCTAATAAATATAATTTAACGTAATACAAGAGGCAGAACTTGAAAATCAATTTGTTGAGACAATTTAAATGAATAAAGGAAAAGAAACTCTAGTATGACTATTTGTCATCTTAAATTAATAATCATAATTCATTATTTTAAAGTCTTTGATTAATGATTCTTTTAATATTCAACGAAATATCAATTTATGAGTCACTTTAGAGCCATTTGCGAGGCTCTCTAAGTCCTCTAAAACTTACACCAAAGCTTAAAAATGCTTGGCTTGGCCTGCATATTTTTACATATCATATCGCCGTTATAATAGTCATATTCATGTTCACTGGGAGCAGCTTTCTGTGTTTTCAATGCTTTTTCCTTATTAAATTGGGATGTGCTTGTGTACGTCTGACTCTCGTCTTATTCTTGATGAAGATGATGATAATCCTTCCTGTGTATCATGCTGTCCCAGCGTGTATTCTCTGATCTGTTGAAAATGTAGACTGTCAAACCTTGTATCATCAAAACGTCAGAAACTAAGACAGGCAGCCATTTATTTATTTTTTTTTTTTTTACATTATCCAGCGTGTTTTAAGATGGTTTCATAAGCCAAAGAGGTTGGAGAATTCTCTCAACCCACAGAGGAAATATGTAATCCTTCAATGAGAGACCAAAACTGTTCTTACAATAACAAGCATAAGCCTTAAAGGACCATACCAGTGATTGTGCATGTTTGGGCCCAGTATATACAACCTGCATACATGTTACGTTCCTGACAGCCAATTTCCAAACATAAAACCGTGTTTTAGCTTTCCTGTTTTTTTTTTTCTTCAAATCCCCGAATCTTTCCATCTTAAAATCAATGTTTAAAAGTTCTCTTCTCCTGGGACTACATTACCTGGCGGAGACATACTTAGTCTTCCTTGCAGCTCCGTGTTTGGATCAGTTAAATAAAGTTACTTTGACAAAAAAACCCAAACAGACGTCATGTTCACTCTGATGGATTACATATCTCAAACATGTTTCAAGTCTCTACAAGTTCATTTTAATGCTACTGCAATGAATGAACTGAAGCCAATGGCAGCCAATGGGAAGGTAGGAAAAACAATTCTAAAATCTACGGCTAAACTACTATATTTGGGGAAATGGTTGTCCGCAACATAACGTGTATGCAGATTGGAGATATTGAGCTCAAACATGCACGATCGCCGGTATGGTCCTTTAAAACGTGATAAGTATGAAATTCTCTGTCTTTTCACTCTCTCTGCCTCTTCCTCTCCCTCCTTATCTAACTTTTTCTCACTTCACATGCCAGTCTGCATGCGTCTCTGTCGTGTTGCGGAGCGCGTCACACTCACCGCTGCTCCTGACGTAGAGGCTGAAGGAGGTCTGCAGCTTGCTGACATCATTGCGGATGCTGATTTCCACGCAGTAGACGCCGGCGGAGGTGAAGGTGTGGTTCAGCCGCAGCGTGTTTTCATACAGCATGGTAAGCGTGCAGCTCACCGCCACATCCGGAACACAGCTGGGCAGGAAACGCCAGCATACCCACATGGGAGGGCTGGAGAGAGAGAGAGAGAGAGAAAAGGGAGACAAGAGGGATCATTTTGTCAAAACGGCAAATTTTATTTCAATTTAAAAGCTAAAAGGACCACACTGGTGATTTTGTATATTTGAGCCAAATACAACCCATGTGCGTTACATTAATTCCACATGGAACCTCTAAGGGGACATGGGAGGAGAAAAAAAATTTGTGGAAGGAAAAAAAATAGTGAGTGAAGAATAGTTTTGCGTTACCTCACAAAAGTTTTTGTGTTATAACGCAAATGTTTTGCGAGATAACGTAAACTTTGACCCTTCATTGAGCAGATGTGTAACAGTATATCCGGGTCACTCTAATGCTAATGCTAATGTTGCTAGACAACAATGGAGCGATTTGTTGAGTTTTACTCTACTTTATATTTTACTTTACTAAAATATAAAGACATTCACACTTGGGTCTCAGTCACTTGGATTATCTTGCAAAAGTTTTGTGAGATAACGCAATACTTTTGCGAGATCTTGCAAAACTTTTGCATTACCTCACAAAATATTTATGAGTTATCTTGCAAACTTATTGTGTTACCTTACAAAAGGAGTAGTAAATTTAAAAAAAAAAAAAATCTGTACCTTCCATACTGCAATTGGTTTCAGTTCATTCCAGTAAGCCATTAAAATCACTATTAAAAGTTGTTGTTGAGGCAAAATTGTAAAATAAAACATTATTAAAAAGCATATAATATGAAAGAGGCAGTTGAAAAGGAGGTAGGAAAATAATCAAGAGAATCCATCTTCACACCGATCATCATTACTACAATTTCAACTTGCTTTGATCAAACATGTCAAATTTCCTGGCATAAATATCTGTAATGAAATGCAGGATGGATTAAAAAGAACTGAAGAAAGAGGCTGAAAGAGAGAAAGACAGATGAGGGGGCATGAGAGTGGACGTGTAAAATGCCTGATATGAAAAATTTGGGCTGAGTTTCTTGTCAGCAATATCAAAAACTTTCTGCTCTGTTTCAATAAAAAGAAAATAAACTCAGTGACTCTGACTTACCTTCCGTCCACATGAAAAGCCAAACTGGTGTTCTGAGACACCTGGTAAGTTGACGGCCCCTTCAGCACGATGTTTTTGATGGCATCTAAAAAATAAAATTCAAAAAAGTATTATTTTTTATCATCAGTTATTATTTTGGGATTCCAACATATAGCACAAAACTAAGGAGGAAGAATTAGAAAACACCATATCTGGTCAAAATTCATTCAATTTATGGAGACAATTTAATTGAATAAAGGGAGAGAAAATTTAATTTGTATTAATAATGATATCAGAATAAAAAAGGAAATGATCAACAGAGTTTAAAGAGTTTAAAGGCGAAATTGAAAAAGGAAATGCTATCCAACTTTCAGTTAGCTGATTTCTCATTTAGTTTTCCAGTTGCAAACTCTATTATGACTATTTATCATTCTAAATTAGCCTTAATTATTCATCATCTTAAAGTCTTTGATGTATTATTCTTTTAATATTCAATAAAATATCAATTGAGTCACTTTAGAATCATTTGCAAGGCATTCTAAGTCCTCTAAAACTGATACCAAAGCTTAAAAATGTTTGGCTTGGCCTGCATATTCTTATCATATCACATCATTATAATAATCATATTTTTTGTTCACTGGGAGCAGCTTTCTGTGTTTTCAGTGCTTTTTTCTGGATGCTTGTGTAAAATTCAGTACAGAGAGATGTAATCTAAGCTGCCTCAAAAAAAAAAAAAAAANAAAAAAAAAAAAAAAATGGAATGAATAAGTTTGATTGTAAGATTAAAAGTACAAACTGAGTACTTTTACATCCATGGAGTAGACCTCGGTGATTGGATGTACGTATTGGGTCACGTTGATCCTCACTTTCAGACGCAGAGTGTAGTTCCCAGACTCTGAGTAGTGATATCGGACAACCAGCTCCGTCCCGTGGATCACTTCTCTGCATCATACAAAGATCCAAAAAAAGTAAAACACGCATCCCAAAATTCTGTGAATATTTCAAAATATGAGAAATCCTTGTACCCGTTCCCTAAGTCCCAAGTGTAGGTGAAAACCGCCGAGCTAAAATTCTTTTGTGGATCAAAGAGTTGAAACATGGCCTCAGTGGGAAAGTCTGAAGCCAGCTCTCCAGTGTCTCTCTCATAGGTGGTGTTCCCATCTGTCTGATAGAAAACCAGCTTCCCAGCAACGTTTTCTGGTTAAATGACAAGATACACTTCAATGTAAAACCATATGTTGTAAAAATATAAATCTGATGCTGGGTGCACATACCCAAATCAGTCAAAGGGTCCCTCACCCCTGACACACCCAGATCCAGGAAAAGACACATCAAGATCCAGGCAACATTTTCTCTAAAAGAAGACACACAAAGGCTGGAAAAATTAAAGAAATAAAGATCTTAAATGTACAGGAAGTTCTATTTACCTTTCCATATCTGCTGGTCCTCTCCCAGGAGCTGTGACCGGAGGACCTCAAGTAGACATAAAGTGGACAGATGGGGGGGGGCCGATGGATGGATGTCTGCGTCAGAGAAACTGTGAGATTCGGAGCACATAGATGAGATCGGAGCTCTGCAGGCATGAAATTATCAGCACGCGTTTCAGTCATGCGCCTCAAAACCAACAACCTTCAGAGAGGAAAAGACGCTGATCACATTCCATTCGCTCATGTATGAAACATAAAACTGTATTTTAGTTTTCATGTTATTTTTTGCTAAATCCCCTATATTTTTCAAGATCAAATGTTCAGGTGATAAACTTGCCTTAAAATCCAATGTTTTACCTGCTAACACTTAATATGCATGATTGTGATGGCAGTCCTTTTAATTTCTCTGGTAAAAGCAGGAAAAACTTGGCACTAAATCCCCTGCCAGAGCCGTATGCCTTCTAGATTATTGATAGATCAGTTAAATTAAGTAACTTAAAAAAAAAAAAAAAATGTAATGGATATTGTGTTCCCTGTAGTGGTTTACTTACTTATCTCAAGTTTTTAATAGTTGAATGAACTGAAATCAATGGCTGTCTGAAAGGTAGGGGCAAAACTGAATATATCCAGTAGTATGTTTTGTAAAATGGTTGGCAGTAATATAACGTGTTTGCAGGTTGTATTTATTGGGCTCAAACATGCAAAATCACCGGTTTGCTCCTTTAAGTTGGAGTATGTTTTCCTTTTCTGCAGGAAATAACCACGTGGTGGCGCCAACTAACCAAATAATACACAACCAGATGTTAAAGATAAAGGATCCAGAATGTGAAGTTGCCAGTTGAAATAAAGGTGAATATGGATAATTGAAGTATTAATACTTATATTCATTTCATTTAAATACTTTATAAATATATTTTGTTTCAAGATGGAGAAGTAAAATGACTTTTTTTGTTTTGTTTTTCTGGATAAAATATGATTTAGCAATTTTATTTTTTTATATGTTTTGGTCATATTTGTCTGTGCAGAACATGTGACATGACTGTGATTATGATGATGAGGAGGAGGAGGAGGANGGTCATATTTGTCTGTGCAGAACATGTGACATGACTGTGATTATGATGATGAGGAGGAGGAGGAGGATGTTGCAGGTTTCTAATGGACCAGTAACAAAATGTATCATGTCTTCAATTCACAGCAAAGTGAAGTATCTGTAATAATGCTCTTAAATGATTTGAAATATTGGTTACAGTGAAAATGCAACAGGCCAATCAGTGTGTATAATTATAGCGCCCCCAAGAGGCCAATCGGAGTATTATGAAACGAGGTGAATCATTTCTGACTCATATTTCTGAGTCAGAAATCTGTGAGCCCATTTTTACTCTTTATATAAAAATGTCATGTGTGAATTCAAACACTTAATTTTTGGTACGTGTTAACTTTCATGTGAATGATGTGATTTTACGTTTATTCTGCGGTTAGGCGACGTGTCTTCGGGTTTTTGAAAAACTTTATTAACAAATTGAACAAAATGGAAGTTGACAAACTACCAAATCGGTGGATTGCCAAAAAAAAAAAAAAATNAAAAAAAAAACAAAATTATCATATATAGTCAGTATAAGCCAAGTTTTTTTTTTTTGTTTGTTCGTTTTTTGTTTTGTTTTTTTAACCAAATTTCACACCAAATCGGGGTCGGCTTATACAAGAGTAATTCAAATCGGATCCCAGAGAACAAAATTTCCAGGGATAGAAATACTACCCATTACTACTAACCATGGAAAATAGTTTAAATCATGCCTTAGAATGATGTATTTCCTGACTAAACATCTTATTCAGCACATTTTGCAGCGGCCAGTAAACCGTGATCCGTCAGTTACGGTATTCAGCTGCTGAAATAAATATCATGTTTACCGGTATGTGGATTATTTTCAGAAAATCAGAGGGATACTATAACAATACCCAGAAAAACAGGTAATTTGCTAAATAAATAAATTACTGGATCAACATCAGGGGGTCAGCTGAGGGAATTCCAAAACTCTGTATGGAGGAATGTCCAGCACATAGACCCGCATCGACTCAGGTACAGGATAATTACTGAAAACACTTAATGGGTGAGATTCTTTAAAAAAAAAAAAACCTCACCATAATTACACAGCTAAATAAGCGCCGTGATAATTATAGCTCATTTGTAAAGCTTTCCTTACCTTCATCAATGCGATTCAGACAAGGAAGAGGAGTCCGGAAAACTTAATGTTAGCTAAACGTCACTTACAGTAATCAGCTGTTAACCAGTACAGGCATGTGGATTATTTTTTAGAAAATCACAGGAATACTATGACAATTCTCAGAAAAAAAACAGATAATGCAAAATAAATAAATTGATGGAACAACATCAGGAGGCCGGCTTACATGCGGGTTTCTTTAAAAATCTAAATTTGCAGGTCAAAATTAGGAGTCGGCTTATAGTCGAGTATATACGGTAATAGTCGAATAGAAAAGTCTCAAAAGTCAATAAAAACTTGATAAATCCAATAAAATAACAATTAAATATAAATAATATATAAAGATAAATTTAAAAACATAAGGTATTGAAATGAAGTTGACTTAGCATGAAAAGGTAACAGACTGGGGGAAGATTTACAAAATTGTACAGCTCTTTGCCTATAAATGACTCATTATAACTTGTTATAACCACCTTAGTTAACATGTAGAGACAGAGAGAGAGAGAGAGAGAGAAAGAGAGAGAGAGAGAGAGAGAAAGAGAGAGAGAGAGAGAGAGAGAGAGAGATTGCACGTCTGAATATTTTAATTTTAATCATGTCACGTTTTATGGACTGCGAACATTTGTGAAACAGCGCCCCCACATGGCCAGTCAGAGATTATTGTCTTTCAACCCCACAACCTTGTCAAAACCATCATTTTATCCAAAAGTTTCCTTCCATCCGAATTAAACGTGTGATGGGGCGTAGCTCACCTCTTGCGATCTTTTTTTTTTCTTTCAGCACAAAAAAAAGGGGGTTCGTGACGTCACAGCNCCTCTTGCGATCTTTTTTTTTTCTTTCAGCACAAAAAAAAGGGGGTTCGTGACGTCACAGCCCCTCCCCTCTCCCGGTCTTCCGTCCTCCCCGCTAAACACACGGGGAAGCGTGTCGGTGTCCCAGTGCGTCCGTCGCCGCCGCCGCCGCCGCTGAGCGTCTCTCTGCCCACATGCACGGAGTCAGGCTGCAGACTGGGAGCAGGACTCGGAGCTGGATTTATAAATCTGAGTGAACATCTGGATTACAGGACCAACAATCCGCGTCTGTATTCTTCTTCTTTTTTTTTTTTTTTTNTTTTTTTTTTTTTTTTTAATAATCTTTTTGTTGTTGTTATTTTACCGACTTTCCGGGACTCAGAAATAACCTGCCAACATGTCTCGGGTCCCAGAGAATGCGAGCAAGCTCACTGAAAGTACATATAAGGTGAGTCAAATTAAGAAATTAGAAAAGGATCTTCACATTATTATGATTCTTCTGCATTTTAACCATTTAACCAAGCATTTATAGTTAAGGGTTATATTTTGTGTGTGCTTGTCGGTTGTGAGTTTTATTCCCTTTCTCATTTATTTTTATAATGGCATCACATGGATTTCTTCACAGTCTAAAATAACCTAAGATTGTGTTATAGATTTGTTTTTTGTTTGTTTGTTTGTTTGTTTTTTTGTTGTTTTTTTGCTTTTTACAAAGAAATTACAGTGAAATTTAGTGAAATAAAAATAAGTCCACTTTGTTGGAGTTACTACAGGAGATACATAAAACACAGTAAAACACTTTGGAATAGATAAAATTGCTCCCAACCAATCAACCAGGTTGTTGCAACTTATCAATAGTCACTTGGTTATGTGATCAATCGTCATTAGATAACAGGCTAATCTTGATCAATCCAATCAAATTTACTCTGCCACCTCTCACATGTGATAAAGCAGGTGAGAGTGTGTCTGCTTGGGTGTGTGTTGCTGTGTTAGTGTACCTAAAGACGAAGATCCTGCAGAATGTGGACATTTTGGTCAATCTCCACTTTTTTTTTTTTTTTTTTTTTTTTTTCAGGACTAGTGTCATATTTGGACTTCAGAACTGAGTTCAGACTAATATTAGGATTAGATTTTAGGTTGGATGCTTTTCAACAGTATTTGACTTTTATAAGTTCAACCTTTTAAACAAGAATATATATATATTTTTTAAGTAAGCGTAGAAGGTCAAGATAAAGAGGAAAATCAGAAAACAAGAGAAGAATAAAGGTGAAGTTTAATTTAAGGTTCAGGCTTGGTTTTAGGGTAAGAAGTTGAATTAGGTTTAAAGTTTGGTGAGCAAACATATTTTAAGAGAAAGTCCTTACTGATTTAGCAATAAAACGAGTATGAGAGAGAGAGAGAGAGAGAGAGAGTCATACTTGTAGTTTACAATGTGCCACAGTTTCAGCCAGGAGAGAGAGAGAGAGAGAGAGAGAGAGAGAGAGAGAGAGAGAGAACAGGGAACCTGTTTTTCTTTTTTCTCTCTCAGCTCTGTTCTTTTCTCCCTGGGTAAAGTCATACCTGCCCCTTCATTGTTCTATTGAGGGTGTGCCAGGGGAATAGAGACAGGGAGGTGAACAGCACTTGATTGTTCGAGAGAGAGAGAGAGAGAGAGAGAGAGAGAGAGAGATGGGGGTAGTGATGAGGTTTATGCTGCAAATAGCAAAAAGTTTGTGTGGGACTTCACTCTTTGAGGGAGTTGTAAAACAGACGTGAAGGGTCAAGTTAAAGATTGAAAGTTTTATTGTTCTCTGGTGGATTGTGATTATTAATAGAGCAGCAGTACTAACACTTGTTTTGGTGGATTTCTTTTCACCGCCCACTCCCACCAAAATAGCTCTGCAAGTTTTTTTTTTCTTTTCTTTTTTTTTTTTTTTTTTTTTTTTTTTTTTTTTTTTTTTTTTTNTTTTTTTTTTTTTTGGCTCAGAATGTGATGGAGCAGTTCAACCCGGGCCTGAGGAACCTGGTTAACCTGGGGAAGAGTTATGAAAAATCTGTCACAGGTAAACACATGTTTCAGCCTCCGAGTCCGAGTCCAAGTCAAAAATCAACACTCAAATATTTTTATCTTTTATGATATAAAGGAAAACAACTGGCTAAACTTTAACATCTCACCCAGTTCCAAAAATATCTTCATTAACTCAACAAAAGTGACGCCCACTCCCACAATCCAAATTTATTTTGGGTTTTTAATACCACTATGACTGCAATACTAGTTTCTTAGTGATATCTGTACCATTTGCTCTTATCAGTTAAAAGCATGTTCTACTTTAAAATGAACAAACTTCAAACTTTGCACACATCTTTACTGTGACAATTAGTACTTTCATATGCATGTTATAACTTCAATTCTAATCTGATTAAGGCTGCTTATTTTTTTCAAATGTTATGTCACCATTTTCCAAAACATAAAAACCATATGTATTTTTTGTATTATTTTGCCAAATGCTCAAATCTTTCAAAAGCAAATGTTCACCCAACTTAAAAATTCAATGTTTCACCTGCTAACAGTTAAGCACGATTGCAGAAGGCATGGCTGTTTGAATTTAACTTTGACAAAAAAAAAAAAAAAAAAANAAAAAAAAAAAAAAAAAACTTAGTGGAAGTGTGCCTCGGAGCTACATGGAAACGCTCAGAAATCCCCAAAGTAACTTCAAAAGAAGAATTCCACGCAAATTCAGTGCCAAGGATATCTCAAATCAGGTTTGATGTCAGGTGGAGGTGAAGTCAGACTGAAGGAGGTTTTATTTTTTGCCAGGTAATAGAATAAAACAGGTTTTCTTTCTGGAAGTTACTGGAAGTTTTTTTTTTTTTTTTTGAATGAAGAAAGACCAGAAGCCAGAAATAGACAAGTTTATGTGAGTAAAGTTTATGTATCAAACTCTAACAAGCAAAATCACCAGTATGGTACTTTAAGGCTATAAGTGTACTTTTTTCAAATGTCATGGAAATATCATGTAAATACCATAAAGCAGATTGAAATTAGCACAAATCGACATGGGTGTACAGACTGAGATTATGTGATTGTAAATCGATTTAGGTGAGGATATGAATGATTCAGCGTGATCTGCACGTGCACTTCCTCACCAGATGTCCTTCCTCTCACGACAGAATCTGAAACAACATTGTAATATTGAAGCATTTTGGTCAGCAGGTTTTTTTTTTAATTCTCACTCCTACCTTTAAAGGTAACTCTGCTTTATTTGCTCAGGCGTACATTTTATTAGGACAAGACATGATGACAGAAGTCTTCTCATCCAGGTAGTAATGGTGAAATTCGTCGGTGTGTGTGTTTCTTTCTCCACACAGCGATGACCCTGGCTGGGAAGGTCTACTTCGATGCCGTCTCAAAGATAGGAGAGACCGCTACCGTTTCTCCTGTCTCCAGGGAGCTCGGTGAGTTTTGAGCACCTCCAGGTCAAACCACAGCAGTTAGACTGACTCACATCTCAAGAGAGTCTGCCGGGATGCACGCTTGAATGAAAAAGATCATCCTAACAGAGAGCTGAGCTGAAACAAAAATATGACTTTTTCCATCCTGATGTTACCCAAACATCACCCAAATCACCATCTTTGTTCATCCTGTCAAATTACGGAAGCCAGGCACCATCAAAATGCAATTTCCTTGCAGCTTTTGTCTGCATGCGACGGTCCCTAAAACAAGTGAGTTATTCAGTCGTGTGTAAAAAAAAACAAAAAAAAAACAAACTGATTGAAGCCTTGTGGTGGCAGCAGATTTGATAGGAATGCATTCTCTCTGCTCTCTCTTCTCTGACGTCACCACTAAGCTGGCACAGGTTGTTTTTCATCCATCCTGTGACTCAGCGCCAATTATTCTATTAGCGCTAGCATTTGGAGCTGACCTACTTTTGTCTAAGGGTCCTAATTCTCTGTTATTACAATTCATCAAGTTGTTTTTGTGTTCTCCCAACGATGCCTCATGGAGGTTCAGCTTGATGTCGCGTGCAAGGGAATCAGATCAGGGCAGTTAAAATAGACAATATTTATTTATTTATTTATTTATTTAGCAAATGCTCGTTTCCCATCATGCAATTCCCATGAAGAATTGCTTCGTCTCAACTTTAAGTCGTCAGAATTTTTTGTAGATGGCAGAAAAGTGAAAGTATTTAATGCCTTCCAATTCATGCGCATGTTCACAGAGTTGTGATTGGGGAAAACAGGTGAGATTAGATGTGTTAGGTGAAAAATCCATCCATCCATCCATCCATCCCTGCACTCTCTTTATGCTCACTTATCATGTTATCGTGTGCAGGCTCCTGGAAGCAATCCCAGCATTAAAGGACCATACCACCCATTTTGCATGTTTGAGCCTAATATATTCAGTTTTCATACATGTAACGTTACTGACAATCATTTCCAAAGCATACTACTGGAACAGTGAATTAAAAATGTTTTTCCTACCTTCTGGACCGCCATTGGTTTCAGTTCATTCTGGTACACTATTAAAATGAACATGTTGATACTTGAAATGTTCTTGGGATAGGTAATCCATCATCATAAACAAGACGTATTCAGGTTTTGTTTTTTTTTTTTTTTAGAAGTTACGTAATTTTAGTGTTTAAGCACAATAAAAAGCACAAAGTGAATGTATGTGTCCACCGGGGAATATAGTCCCAAAAGAAGGCCTGTGTTTAAATTTAATCAACCGTGACTTCATAAGGCTGCGTAACTATTAGCAGGCGAAACATGGATTTTTAAGGTGGGTGTTGCTTGAATATTTGATTTTGAAAGATGTAAGGGATTTTGCAAAATATCAGGAAAGGTTTTATCCTTTGGGAAATGATTGTCAGTATCGTAACATGTATGAAAATTGAATATATTAGGCTCAAACATGCAAAATGGGTGGTATGGTCCTTTAATGGGATGAGAGGCAGGGTATCTAGTTGATCATCTGAACGTGTCAGATTCTGAAAATGCAGCTTCGACTCCAGCAGCTTTACCAAAAGCTCCTGCCTCAGCTGTCCATTCTCACCAAACATTCAAACTGTTCATTTGAGGAGTTTTTGGTAGAAGTTCCTCTGAAATTAACTACAATAAGGGATAAAATACACAAGTTGCTTCTTTGACATGGAGATTCAAATGTTAGATCTACTGATAATTAAAAAGCTGCTTTGTTATTCATCGTAAAACCACCTTTGAATCAGACCTTATTGGGAAAATGTGTGAAACTCCCCTAGTTTCATGCTAGAACCAAACAGCACAGGGACACACTGGAAAACAAGCTTAAAGCTGAAATCTGTAGCTTTTATTTTCTCATTTCTCATTTATTTCGCATTTTTTGATATGAAGCTGTTCTCATGCAACACATTCAGATAGCACCACCTTTCTACTTGTTGCAAACTGCTCAGATTTGTAGGCCGAAAGTGAAAAACGCTGACAATGGGAGTCAGAAATTATCTAGGCCCACACATTTTTCTCCTGTAGCACCAATTCTTGTCCCTTTTCTTCTGCTTTTTTCTCTGTAAAAATGTTATATGATAGTGTAGAATGTGCATATACAGGTTTCCTTGCATGTGCATTTTAACAAAAAAAAAAAAAANAAAAAAAAAAAAAAGAATAAGAACAATTGCAAAGACAAAACCATTGCAATGGCTTTCTTTTAAGAGAAATCCATTGCAGCATCGGAAAGTTTAAGAAATTACTGTTAATCTGCCGTGAATCCCAGCTTTGGAGTCGGCCTTTGTGGACCTGGAATAGACGGCAGAGAGACGGTGTGAATTCTCTCGCCCGTCGCAGCGAGTGAGTAGCAAACACACAGAACAAACAGAGAGAGAAGACTGATCCTCCTCATCCTTCCGTCCCTCCATCTGCCTCGCCAAACATGCCACAGGGCTTTTCTCTGTCTGCGGATGCCAGAAAAGACTCACAGTGTGGGAATATTTACTTTCAAATGATTTATGATTGCTTTTTTTTTTTTGCCTCAAGTATGTCANTGTGGGAATATTTACTTTCAAATGATTTATGATTGCTTTTTTTTTTTTGCCTCAAGTATGTCAGTTCCATCTCTGATGCATTTAACACAGGATGCTGGATTTAAGCATGAGCGTCTATAGAGATCTGGCCTGATTTCATAATTTGCCTTTAAACTGCAGCCATTGTCAAGAATGGCAGCTGAAATGCGTTATGATTTTGTTATGATTAGCAATCCTCAGCAGACACCTGAAATGATTTTGTCTTCTGAGCTGGTAGATTGTTTTTCTTGTCTCTGTGACTGGTTTGGTGTGCGTCACAGCGGTTGGGAGGTATTTACAGAAACCTAAGTGAGGCTTTTACTTTATAACGTGCTGCTGCTTTGCAGGGTTTCTCCACATTTCTCCTTCAGCTAGATGCCGTGGCAGATGTGGAAGAGCTTTATTCTAATAGGATTTTAGCCTGCTTCGGTGTTCCTGTTTCTGTTGTAATTCTAAGAAAAGAGCTGTCAACTTATTGCCTAATTACCTGGAGAAGTTCTGATAAAGGCCAAAGGCTTGATAACCTTTCAAAGAGAATTTCAAAATACCATTCGAGCTCTGCCGTCTGTGATCATTTCATGGTCCAACTATTACCAGTTAGGATGATTACTTGAGAATTTTAAAGCTCCAAAATCAACAAAGGGAGATAATATTCTATGCAGACCACAATATCTCCCTGTCTGGAGTCACGTTTCATTCATTTCTGTAGCCAGATATTACATATAGTCTCAAAAGGCTTTACAAACCCTCACATCAACGGTTCCTGACCCAGCCCAAGCTTTTTATGAAGACAAGGAAAACACCTTTAAAAAATCCTTAAGGGAAAAATTGGAATAAACCTCAAGATCTCCTCTCCTACAACAGCAGCCAGGTGTGCAACAAGAGCACAGAAATGATAAAGAACGAAGAAGTAACAGTAGAAGAAGATATAGAATGCAGCTATTCCCATTACAAGCTGGTAAAACCTATTGAAGGATCAATAAAACCCCAGTATAGAACTGAGGTTGGGTTGGATTTATAACCTCTGCCAAGGAGGTCATGGGATCACCAGCATGCGTTTGTTTGTTTGTTTGTTAGCAGGATATCTTCAAAAGTTATAGACGGATTTGGATGATAGGTAATGTTGGCTCATATTCCAGCTCCAGGATCCAGAAGAAGATTTTAGTAGCCTATAATCAATGTTAATAGGCTGATTTCTATGGAATTTAGCATGGTGGCTCATTATAGGAGATGTTTATTGGCCTTGGTGGAGTTATGTGCTCTCTCACATATGAGTCATTTCATCATTCAAAACTTACCACTTTACAGTACATGTAAAATCCAAACTGACAGCTAAATACACACCTTTGAGCGCCGTTTCAGGCTGGCTGGCATACCGTCTATCAAACTATGTATTTACAAGTCATACTTTCTGTGGGTGTACAATTAGAGAGTTCCTGTGTGGAGAGACTGAGCGGAATCCACAGGGAGTTGCCCTTTCTCTTTAAAAAGCAGCAGGTATTGAGGGACTGAAAATGTTAAGAAGAAAGAATAGACCAGTCTCCACCCCTTCCACCTTTTCTCTGAGCTGTTTGTCAAGACTCTCAAAATTGTTTGGCGATATTTTGAGGTCCGCCGTCAGCGTGAGAAAGCGGTAACCATGTTTTTGGAGGATGGAGATGCTGCCGAGCGTCTCAACAGGTTTTGGCTTTTGAGATCAGCCGATGGTTAATAACAGTTTGTGACATTTGAAACCTCAGATGTCGAGCGACTTCACAGGACTGTTTTATTCTCCAGGCACGACCCAAATATTGCCTGGATCATCAGTTTGTGATAGGCAATTTATCTTTCTATGCACAGACAGTATCAGCAGAAACCATAAAGGGCTCCATGAAGTCAATGAAAAAATGCCCCTTCGCGTTTGTCTTTGAAAATATCTCACATGTGGCTCAGACTCATCTGTCCTGACTCAATTCACACTCAGTGTATTTATCCCATATCTCATATCATCTGTTAATCTCAGAAGATGTCACATTTAGCTAAACAGATTTTTCAAATGAAGATTTTGTGATCAAAACGTCAAACCCCGATACAGTTGAAATGCTGTACTGATGACATGTAGAATTCCCAGAAATGTTATTACGAAACATCACCAGAGATGCAGCCAGTCATGTGATACGTGAAGGAGTAACAGAAGTAGACAAAGACAAAAGACATTTTTTAATGATGATACTTCATGAGGTGTTCCAGAACATGTTCACCAGCCTTTTCTGTCATCGTTTCGTTTTATCTTTTGAAGTATACTGGGACTTTAATGTTTTTATGGATTGCAGATTTCCTGAAGTTTGAACAAACAAGCAACAGGGACAGTCAGCTGAGCCAAAATTGTATGTATGTATTTTGAAAACCGCTCTTAAACGCTGAAATATCAAGGTCTTTGAAACAGACACATGATTTTTTTTCCAAACCAGGCTGAGAATAATAAGAAAGAAGTCAAATATTGGAAGTCATTTTCAAAGAGCTCCCTCGCTGTTTAATCAGTCATGACTCCTGCAGGCCTCGGCCCCTCTCTCATCATACTCCACAGCTCCCCAAATAACTGCTTTCTAATGATCCCGGGCTTCCAAAGCCTTCGCTCTGTATCCGCCATTAAACCAAAGGCTCTGCGTACACCGAGAGTTCCATCCAAGTGACTTCTAAAGTGATCAGACATTCACTTACCGCTCAATAAACCGTGATGTTGTAGCATTTAAAACCCGTCACACTCCAGTCCTTTCACAAAAGTATCCCTTGATTCTTTTTGACCCCCTCAGCTGCTCACTCAGCATCTCAAAGTAACCGTAAGCCATTCATCCACAGGGTTATCTCGGGTTTCATTAGAGTTTTAGCAAGTTGAAATGCACATACTTACGGTAGACATGTTTTTTCCTCCTAATGTAAAGAAACATGAAGAAGTATACAGCTTTTAAGCTTTTAGTTTGATATATTAGAGAGTAGAGATACTTTAGGCTTCAGCTATTTTTATGCTGTAGTAATAGATGGTTGTGATGGCAGGTCTTCGCTCTGTTAAAGAAGCTGTCACAACTATTGATCTGAAGCAGATATAATAAACAAGCTGAATGACAGTCCTAAAATCACTAATCCAAAAGTGCTTTTGATCATCGTTCGTGAAATGATTTAGTAATCAGTGCTGAAAGATGCCATGTTAAATTTGGGTAATAATTAAAAGTCTAGTTCTTGCCCTTAATAAATAAACGCAAAATCGGAATTTGCAGAAAGTTTATAACTTGGAACTTTTTTTTTCATTTAGGGGTCTGTTTTGAAACTATTGCAATGCTTTAATATGAAAAAAAACATATTGATCCACTTCTGCTCTCTCTTACTGAGTGACAACAAGCAGTTTTGGTTGTTGTCTCTTTGAAGCCCCCTTCTGACGAGCCTCTCGTTGTTCTGATTGCTGGTTTGTTTATCCATGTGACATGATGATGTCAACGTGTTACAGAACTAAAGGACTAATTTAAAAAATGAAGCTTTGAGGACCGATGAGTTTGTCTGAGGATGCATTTCTTCTGGCATGAACCTCAAGATTTGCAACTTTGATGCACTCCCTACTGTATTATCCATTTAAACTGGAGCCTTGCTTCTAGTTAGCTAAAAAAAAAAAAAAATGGATGTAAGTGTTGCAGGATCAGAAGACCGGCATTTTTCTTACCTAATAATAGTTGACTAATAAATGCATCATCTTGATTTATGAGGAACACCCAGTCCAAAGGGAGTTTACTCACATCACCACAACACCGCTGCGTGTCTTTCCGCCACAGTGGCTTTATTGATCTGTGTGACATCATCATGGCAACAGGAAGGGAGTACGTAGCTCATTCCTTGGCAACCTCCAAACAGTGTCTCTCTCCACCTGCTCTGGAATGCGTGGAATTGAAATACGTTTTGATCCTGACTCACATAGGAGGTGGGTGTATTTCATCATGTGTAACCTGCACAGGCAAGCCCAGGAATACAGACTCCATGATTAAACCCTGTTGCATCTCCGTCTCCATACAGTATACCTTTTCCTCAATGGTGATGCGTGTCGAGTTCAGGGCGAGGTCAGGTGTTGCTTGAACATGCAAGCAGATGACTCATACGGTTTGCGAAATAAGGGAAGGATTGTGAGTCGGATGAATTGGTGAAATAAAGGCGAGCAGTGGTGTAAGGAGTCAGTGCCGGGCCCCAATGCATGATGGTCAAAGCGGGCCCATCATGTGCCCATTGTGCCGCCACTCTCATTCCACATGCTGGTTAATGCATAGACTAGCCAGCAGCGGTCCTGTGCACTCCTCTCCTCACCAGCAGCTCAATCTCACAATATCACAACCAGATGTAACATAACGTGATGTCAGCAGCCAATGAAAGAAGTAAAAGCAGCTCTAAAACGAGCAGCAACAGCCAAACACACTGTTGAAGCCTGCACACGCAGCCGCACATTGACAATACTATTCATGTCTGTGCATAGGCCTTATAAACACAAAACACAAGTGAGTAGGTTGTTATTAGTCAAATAAATAATAAATAATGACAAATGTTAAAGATAAAACACTGCACACCAGAAGGCCATATTCCTTCTTGAACTTCTTACTTTTATTATTCCATGTTAGCGCAAAAAGAAAGTGTGAACAACGCATTTCGCCTCCAGCTTCTTCGGGTTCGCTCTCCCACATCACAACTTGAATAATAATTAGTCTTAAGTGAAACAACATAACTTTCATTGCAATTGGTGACAAGTCGTTTGGCTTAAATAATAAATAAGTTTGACTTACAGTACTTCATAGGCTCACTCTCTGGGCTTTTCGCTGTGCAAAGTTGTCTATTAAACCCCTTAGCTCGCTGCTGCTAGCATTAGCATTAGCAGGTGTCTTATTCCGCTCCTGCTCAGTGGAACAGCTACTGCTTGCTATCTCGTCTTTCTTTTTAAAGAAACTGCCTATTTTTGGAAGCTTTGCTTTTTCTTTCTCAGTTGCTTCTTTCAGTTTTCACTTCTGAAACCCGTTTTTGTGTTTGTACTCTGTTGCTCATTCACTTTCTTGCTGTCTGAACTCTTGCTACGCAGCGGTACCCATGTCCCTGAAATTACCATAACCCAGAATTCCGTGCGGGAACGCTTTGCACATTTTTGAACATCAAATCGCTCATTAATCCTTATTTAAACTTAATGTAGAAATGTAACATAGAGGTATGAGTCAATAAACTATATGCTTATACATGTAAACCTGTTTTATGTTATTGTATTGAGTATGTGACACCATGGACCAGATGACTAGACTCACTGAGTTCTATAAACACTAACTGCTTACCATTAACATTTAGTGGCTGTGTTAATAATATAGATTCAGTACTCGAGATGCTTGAGACATTTTGATATGACAGTGGGGAGATAAAAAGGGACACGTGTGGGCCCCATGCAGCTGCATTACCTGCACATATGGTAGTTACGCCGCTGAAGGCGAGCCAGAGGAAAGGTGCCAATAGGTCGGCTGCCAGTGATTGCTTTTCCCACGTCAGCTCATGGTTTCCTTATCAAACTCCAACCGGGCAGGCATTGACTTTGCACGGTGCATTTCCAGGTTGTAAATTGTGTCACCTGTTGAGGATGTCAAAGACGTTGCTGTGTGTCGTATCAGCATTCTCATAAACTAGCCATTGAACATGGATTTGTAAAGATCACGTGCAAATTAATGACCGCGCAAGGAACAGTTACCTAACAAGGAAGCTTAGTTGTTATCAAACCAAAAGGCAAATCCTTCCTTCAGTGAAGATCTGTGTTGTTTTTATTGTCTGTTTTCATACGAGCTTGATTTAAAGGGCCATACTGGTGATTTTGCCTATTTAAGCCCAATATACAGTATAAAACCCACACCCATTACGTTACTGCCAACCATTCTCTAAAACATATTACTATGTTTTTTTTCCCCTACCTTCTATGCAGCCATTCATTTCAGTTCATTCCAGCACGCTACAAAAAAATCATCTTGTAGAGACTTGAAACATGCTTGGGATAAGTAATCCAATAATCCATCACAGCTATTAATTTTTTCTGTAATAACTTCATTTAACCGATCCAACGTAGAGGTACATGGAAGAAAATGTATGTCTCCGCCAGGGAATATAGTCCCAGCAGAAGCCGGCTTTTACTGAGAAATTATAATAACCATGCCTCCTACAATCATGCGTAAGTGTTAGCAGGTGAAACATGAATTTTAAGGTGGGTGTTTCACCTGAATTTTTGATTTTGAAAGATTTGGCAAAATAACAAGAAAATAAATAAAATACAGTTTTATGTTTTGGAAAATGAGTTGTAGAAAACTCAGTCAGGTCAACTGGATTCAAGGTTTAAATTCTGAAACATTTCACCATCCATCCAGATGGCTTCCTCAGTCAGAAATGAATGCACATCTGGATGGATGGTGAAACGTTTCAGAATTTAAAAACTTGAATCCAGTTGACTTGATTGAGTTTTCTACAACTTATCTACTGCCTGGATGACTGAGAATCTTCATCAAAAGTTTTGGAAAATGGTTTTCAGTAACGTACTGCAACAATGTGTGCAAGCTGGGCTAAAACATGCAAAAATCACCAGTATGCTCCTTTATTAAGCTCACACTAGCAACAATTAATTTATAACAGCAAGCCACAGTGTCACAGAGATCCACAGAGATCTTTTACTGTATCAACCACATGCAGACCTGCGTATAAAACCATGTGAATATGTTGTTTTATATTTGAAATCAATGAGGTGAGATTATTTTATCTCTCCAAAGAGAACAAATCGCCTCCAGATGATAAGTTGATAACCAAGATAAGGCGCCTCTGATGTTGTTATTACAGCAGGTCAGATGAGAAGAACCTTCCACATAACATCTTTACAACATCAAAACCAGTCTGATCTCCTCATCCCGTCACCCCCACCTTCTTGTTGTTCATTTGACCTATTCACCGAAGCTGACAGCTTCATGTGCCATATTGTGTGTTATGCTGCGTTGTAAAAGCTCGCTGTCGCATTACTCCAGCTGAAGCAGGCTTTCACACCTAGTTAACCCTAAAGGTGAAACCTGCAGGTGTACGCTGGCCTCTGTGAACCCCTCTCCTGTTCTTTCTCCAACCTCCTCTTCAGCCCATGCAGACTGTTGTTGAGGTTGTACAAACAGCCCCGTGCCTGCAGCCGCCCCGCCCTGCCAAAGCACAAAGGCAGCATTTACCCGCACGTTCTGGTGACCTTCAGAGGGCAATGTTGTTGTAGCTGGACGCTGCTGCTGGATCACAGCTCTGTATCAGTGGCCATTATGTGTGTGTGTGTGTGTGTGTGTAGGAAGGAGGGCAAGGTGTTGGGTCAAATGTGTATGAGTCCATTTCTTTAATATGTTTATTCTTGTGCAGGTGGAGGGTGAGTTTTCCTCTTAAAGGACAATACCAGTGATTTTGCAAGTTTGAGCTCAATATATACAAACCACATACAGCACATGTTAAGATACTGATAACCTTTTCCCAGAATATATTAATGGAGCAGTAAATTTTAGATATCCCCCCGTTTTTTTTTCTTCAGGTTTTTTTTTCGCTTTCTGTTGTGTTTTTTTTTTCCCCCTCTTCTGAAACATAGCAGGTCAAAGCTACAGCGCATGCATCGGAGCTGTTTTGCTGCTGTTTGAGTTAAGTCAACTCTCATAAAAGAATTAACCATTATAAATGCACAAAAATACACTGTTGGAACTGCCAAACACTNACTCTCATAAAAGAATTAACCATTATAAATGCACAAAAATACACTGTTGGAACTGCCAAACACTAGCACTTTGTCAAAAGTAGTGAAGTGACTTTATTCACTGACCTGTTTTTTCATTGGAACTTGTAGTGGGTACAGTCACAGACACGTTAGCTGCTAGCTAGCATTAGCATNTTTTCATTGGAACTTGTAGTGGGTACAGTCACAGACACGTTAGCTGCTAGCTAGCATTAGCATTTACCTCATCAGAAATTGTTCCTCAAACAGCAGCAAAACAGCTCCGGTGCATGCGCTGTAGCTTTGACCTATTTTTAGTACATTTCAGAAGAGAAAAAAAAACAGAAAGCGAAACNTTTTTTTTTTTTTAACCTCCAACTCATTTTTTTTTCTTCCATGTCCCCTTAGGGGCATCGGTGTTTTTTTTTAACCCATTTGGTTTTTAGCCCTTCATTTTTCACACATGACCCCTAAGAGGCTCCGTAGAAATATGCTTTTATGTCTTGGAAAATGTTTGTCAGTGACGTAACGTGTACACAGGCAGGTCCTTTAAACTCATACCAGAGTTGGATGAGTTTAAAGGACCGAGGACCGAATTTCAATCCGAAGGCACTGAAATCCTCTCCAGCTGCTTGCTTGTACTTTTTTTTTACCTGGTTGCATCTCACAGCGACAGACCGTCACATGTGCAGATATGATGTCACAAACTGTTTTTACAGGTTTTACCAGAACACTTTGTCCTACAGTAAACCTCCAGTCTAGATTTCACTTCATTGTGACACAGGTTGCACCATAAACTGCTCAGTTCTGATTGTCTGCTTGTGTTTACAGTACTGACGGACTCCCATTGTCCCCCGTCATACGCTGCTGTATCTACATAGCCTGTCTATGAATGGAGACTATTCTGTATCTGACTGCACAATAGCAGAGCAAATCATCCAGATTACTTATTGACAGCAGTTCAAATATTTTCCTGTTTGAAATGAGATAAGTCATCTGTAAAATATGCACTATAAAATGAATTGAAGTCTCCATGGAAAGCAGATTAGGTTTATGTGGGGAATCTGGAAAGGATTTGTTGTAGTTGGGGCTTTTTAGAAATAATTGTGACTTGCATTTTGCTCCTGAAACGCTGCTGTTGAATGTTTGGTGTCTGGTTTCCTCTTAAAGCTCTTCTTGTTGCCCAATCAAACCCACAGGGTCATATGTTCTAAACCTTTTACTGCATGTAAAGACTTCTCAAATATTAAATGTTGTTCCTGATGTTCGTCTAGGTGCAGTTCTCATGGAGATTGCAGAGGCCCACAGGAACATCCATATGGAACTGGAGGAGAATGTAAGTATCCTGAAACTAGATTTTGAATGGACAGCTTGCATGCTGTCAGCTTCATCCACGTTTCTTTAAGTCATTTGGTGTCCCACTCTTGTCTCTCTGGTCCTGCATTCATACCTCAAAATGAGATAATTCAGCTCAGAATCACTCAGATGATGAAAGTAACATAATAGATCTGCAGGATGAAAAGAGACGAGACCTTTCTCAAGTCATAATTATGCCATTAAAGTAATTTTGTGCATTCAGCCTTCCTTAATACAGACGTTCACGTGTTTTGCCGTATGCCAAGCTGACATTCTTAGAGGAACTCTTTTTTTTTTTATTTCATATATAAAAAAATGTGAAATTTCAGAAAAGAAAAAAAAAATANACTCTTTTTTTTTTTATTTCATATATAAAAAAATGTGAAATTTCAGAAAAGAAAAAAAAAATAAAAGTAAATTTGAAGGAGAGCTGCAAAAAACCCAAGGGGCTTGAACAGGGCAGTTCTCCAGAAGATGCATGACAATATTTGAATTATAAGACAATTTAAAAAAAGGAAAATCAGAAAAGAGAAACAAGACAGCAAAGCAGAACAATAAAAGAACATTTGGAATTTCTTGATGTAATACCGGCAGAATATCAGACTCCAAAGGCAATACATGTAAGAGAGTTTAAAGCGAAAGTCCATATGGGTAACACAGTTGAGAACACAACAGTCCCTTTACAGCTTTCTTGAATTGAGAATGAGACAATTCAATGAAATTTGGGGGCAGGACATTCCACAAAATAGAACTTCTGTGGCATCACAACTCACCTCACCTTGACAGAGATTGGCCATTTTGGCTCATACATTTCATTTTAGAGAGAGTTTTACATTTACACGCAGCAAAAGGTGAGGGGAAAGTTCGATAAAAGCTGAGAAGCCGCAGAATCATTCCTGGTCGTGCCGACTCGTGGTGAAAAGTAAGGGCAACGACTTTAGCACAAGTAATGAAAGGTATGGAAATGCACAATGTCTCAAAATGCAAATATTGTACTTGGTCCAGTGCAAAAATATGAATCAGGCCAGCAGCTCTTGAGAGGCAACTGTCAGGTCACAGGTCAAGCAAATAATATCAACATCAACCTACCTGGCTTTGCAAATGTCATTAGAATAAAGCTATAGTCTGTAGCATTAACTGATACATGTTCCTTG
Source organism: Lucifuga dentata (assembly GCA_014773175.1). NCBI lineage: Eukaryota > Metazoa > Chordata > Actinopteri > Ophidiiformes > Bythitidae > Lucifuga > Lucifuga dentata. The sequence continues at coordinate 33,543 of VXCM01000837.1, forward strand.
TTATGGAGCTTCTCAATCCCTCGCTCTGGTATTACATAAGGAGACCGCTTCCCTTTCTCTTCTAGCTGTGTGATTATGCTGCGCTGATTGACATTTAGCTGAGAGGAGAAAGTTGTAAATCTTTAACCTCAGCAGGCAGATAAGCCAGCTCCTTGTGGGTGGAATCTCGTCCTCAGAAACCCATTATCATACATTCCGCCGGGCCACTCTGCTCTTATCGTAACGTGGCCAACGAGCCATGTGACTGTACCGTACACTGTGTTTAGGACGGCGTTCCTGTAGGATGATGTGTGTTGCAATGAATACGGGGAGTGTGTTTTCCTTTCTCTGCAGTTCAAGAGGTTCCACAGGGAGATTATTACTGAGCTGGAGAAGAAGACAGAGATGGATGTCAAATACATGACTGTAAGTGTCAGCGTTTATCCTTCTATCTGTGAGTCAAGCATCAGCCACATGTTTCTTACTGGAGTTTTAACATAAATATATTTTCCTGGAGGTTAAAGGACCATACCATCCATTTTGCCTGTTTGAGTCTAATATATTCAATTTTCATACACGTAACGTTACTGACAATCATTTCCCAAAGCATTCTACTGGAACAGTGAATTCAAAATGTTTTTCCTACCTTCCAGACTGCCATTGGCTTCAGTTCATTCTGTTATTAAAATCAACTTGTTGGTATTTGAAACATTCTTGGGATAGGTAATCTATCATCGCCAACAAGACGTGGATTCAGGTTTTTTAGAAGTTTCGTAATTTTAGTGTTTAAGCTCAATAAAAAGCGTGGATGTATGCCTCCACCGGGGAATATAGTCCCAAAAGAAGACCTGTGTTTATGGAAAAATTTAAATGACCATGACTTCATAAGGCTGTGTAACTATTAGCAGGCGAAACATTGATTTTTAAGGTGGGTATATCACTTGAATATTTGATTTTAAAAGATAAAGAGATTTTGCAAAATATCATGAAAGCTGAAATATGGTTTTATCCTTTGGGAAATGATTGTCAATAACCTAACATGTATGAAAATTGAATATATTAGGCTCAAACATGCAAAATAGCCAGCATTATCCTTTAATACAAACATATATTTCTGAAGGTTAAGCAGCTTAATGTAGAAATGTATTAGTGGAATAAAATCTTTTTGAGACAGAAATCCACATTGTGGTCTCAATGCAAGATATATTTTAATATTTAGAATTTCAGAGTTCCTTCTTTGCCATCAAAATTTACCAATTTCACTCTGAAAACTGGTAATTTTGTTGTATTCGTTGGTCAAGTTTAAGGGAATTTTCACACCTACATGGTTAAAGTCCAGTTTAATTGGACTAGGGGTCATTTCCCCCCGTTTTACAGTTTGTTTCGCTGCCTCTGAGGAACGTTTGCCCAGCGAGAACTGCAACCTGCCGCTGTTTCCACTCATAACTCCATCACCTCCTCCCTTCACCTGTCTGCTGCCTGTCTTTGTCAAATGTCTCCCGTAGGCCACCTTCAAGCGTTATCAGTCTGAGCACAAGCTGAAGCAGGACTCTCTGGAGCGCTCGCAGACAGATCTGAAGAAGCTCAGGAGGAAAAGCCAAGGAAAGCACTCCTCCAAGTACGACATTAAAGAGAATGAGGTAGGACGAGAATCCGTCGCCCTGACCGCAGTACTTTGATCAAGTAACTCAAATGGATTTTCGAGCGTGGCGCTGCTGTGTGCTCGTCTGCTGAGACTCGTGAAAAGAGTTTGACAAGTGTACAATTTATGTTAGGAGGTGGAGAAATGTGGCTGAGATAGTTCTCATGCTACTCGCATACCATTCCAAAGGACAAAGACAGAGATTTGGAGCTTCTGTTTTTTAAGAGAAAAGACACCAAATCTCACTGAAATTCCAGTTTTCTGTTTAGTTTTATTATAATATTAAAGGTGTGGTATCAGAGTTTACATGACTGCCAAATATTGTTTACGTAAATAATGCCCTTTTACAAGACGTCCCATGGTAATCAAGTAGAGGATCTGATTTTCAAAGACTAATCACCTCAAAGATCTGAGACCTTAAGACCCAACACAATGAGTGAAATGTCACACCTTAAAGTAGTTTTCACGATAGGAATCACCCGCATCAATGGAGCCACCACATCCTCCTCAGCATTCATATCAAACTGAATAAGACACCATTATGCGTTCACTGCATTCAGCCACAGACTGATAATTGTGTTATTACTGAAGATAAACACATGCCCAGATTTGCACAAATACATGCATGAATGCTTATATGTGCTGTATACCAGCACATGCACACACACCCAGAACCTGCTGAGATCTAGATTATTCTGGAGAGTGTGGGCAGGTTCATCTTTAGCAATGGAGAACTCAGGGTTTCATTGCTGGAGAGTTAAAAAAAAAAAAAATCAAAGAGATGTTTGAGATGAAAAGTCAGAGGCTGCAGCATGTGTGTTGAAGCGTGTGACACGGAGGGCTGAGAGGCTGCAGGTTTCACTTCAACTACAAACAACAGATTTCAACATCAGCACACCTCAGTCACGAGAGGAGGAGGACTAATCCATGAATCCAGCTGGTGAAGGGTTTCACTGGACTGAAAACCCGCAGCCTCTTGGCCCTCCATGGAACCTGTTTGACACCCGTGGTTACGCTGCAGATATTGTAAATTCAGAGTGAATTTGTCACACAGTCGTCTAGGACAGATATTTTTATGCCAGAATTCAGAGAGAAAGCCCTGCCAGATTACATCATTTTGCCTGAAAGATATTATTTAGTGAGTCACAAGGAATTTATAACAGCCAAGTATGGACGTACAGCAATGTGGCCTCGTAAAATTAATTTTTAGCATCTCAAAGATCATGCTGGAATGAGCAGTCACTGCTGGCTGAACGGAATAAAATTCTTTGACTTTGAAGGATTCCAAGCCAGTAGGTATGTTACAGGTTGTACAGTTTGCTGTTATACAAAGTGGCTCAGTTAAATAGGTTGACGTTAACGCTTCGAAATTCCTGATATGATCTGAGTGTTGGCATCTGTTTGTAGTTTGTAATTTGTAATTTATTTATTTATTTATTTAAACTGGAGCAATGCACAGTGATGAACAATCAAAATGTAAAATGCCTGATATATTGACTAATTTTCATCCGTAGTGCCATACCAAGATGCTAAGATGGCTACCTGCAATATAAAAGATTAAAAACATGATACATTACAAAAAAAACACATTGGTCTCCTGGACATCCTTTAAATCCATCATTAAAATACCTCTAAACACACATTTTAACCAACATGAAACTCAAACGACAATTCAAAAATCACACGTTATAAGCTCACGTCATATCGTTATTTATATCGTGGTTCCACTACTAGCAGATGGTGAAAGGTCAAACACCAGAGTAATAACTTTTGTCTGTCTCTTGTTTGAATTTTCCGGGTGTTGTCGTGCCTGACTTTGGTGATGGACAGCTTGTAAGCCTTACTGGTTTGTAGGGAATTTTAAACAAAAGCCTTTAAATAAAAAGCCAAGACCTGATAGTGGGTTTAAAAGGATCCCATCTGTGTAGACAAAAGATCTCCATCTCTCCCTTCTCTTTCCCTCAGCATGCTTTGTTCTCTCCTCTCTCTTTTTCTAAAACCAGTATCACTCTCCTGTTTATCTTTGCAATCGAATGGCACCTTTTAAAAGACACCATCCAAAAAAGTCATCTTATCTGGGTGGAGCTAAATAGCCTGAGCCTGGCTCTGGAGGCGAGCCGAAACTGGGGCTCCTCCTCTTCAGAGATGTGACTTTTTCACTATCTGATAAAAAAAATTACACCTGTGTAGGGAGCCCCTAAAGGGACATGAGAAAAAATAAATAAATTGCTAGTTTCTCGTGTGCATCAGCATACAGTGCTGCAGTTCAGCCTCTGACAGCGTATTGTCCAAAGAGAGAGAGAGAGAGAGAGAAATGGAGAATGGAGGGTCTTTTGCAGAGCCCCTTGAGAGGGGCTGCTTTACTATCACCATGACAACCTGGGGAAAGTAGCGTGGGTCGGAGGAGGGTGGCGAAGAAGACATTTTAAAGAGTTTGATATGCCTTATGTCAGGACCAGTCAACCATCTGTGCAGCATGATAGACAGATGCGTTCTTGGTCTCTCTGTAGGGAAGATGACCGACTGGGTTTCCTGTCACGCTGAGATCGATTCATGAGCAGCAGGAGATCCAAACCAACCTGCCGCCAAGAGCAGCAACTTTGATGAGAAAGCCTATTAACATACAGGCTTGACTGTAGATGCAAATCCGAGCTGCATGAGCACATTGAGGCCTCTGTGCTTTTTATACTCAGAGGAGGATATATAACAGCGAGTTTCTCAGATCAGCTGCACAAAACAGATTTTTAAAGGAAAAATGCGCCCATATGTTTGCATTGATTGCTAAGATTAATTTCATGCAGGTATGCTTGTGAAAAACATCTCCATGCATCAAAACTTTTTCAGTAGATCAAAAAAAAAACCTTATTTAATTTAAAACCTGACTAGGGATTAAGCAGTCTCTCAGTCCGTCTGACCCCTTTGCTTTTTTTTTTTAATATGATTTTTAATGCACATACATACCCATACACAACATATGTACATAAAGACCCAGGCAGGCACATACACACCCACACACAACTAGGGATGGCCATGCCATGTTCTTAAAAAATAAAATAACAATGAAAATTAGTTAATTAACAAAAACAACACAAAAAGAACAGTCCATGTCTGTAATACCAATAGTCACATTGAATCCAGGTGCTGCAAGACAGGACCCCAGATTTTTCCCATTTGTCCTGAAATTTTGAGTTATTTAAGCAAAGTTTCTCCAGATGAATAACATAAATGAACTTATCTACAGTATTTGGAGACTATATCGTCACGCCAGATGGAAATGCAGAAGTTCATCTCCGACGGCTGCAGGGAAGCCCTGCTGGAAGAGAAGAGACGCTTCTGCTTCCTGGCGGACAAACACTGCATGTTCTCCTTCCAGATTAGTAACTTCCACGATAAGGTAAGAACAGAGGGTTGTGTTTGAAGAAAGGTAAATCTCCAGCTCATCAAAGAAGCGTAGGCGCACACTGGCTCTCTGTCTTTCTTCCTCGGTTGCTTGCAGGCCAAAGAGATGCTGGCTGTGAAACTCCCCAGTTGGCAAGAAAAGTGCAGCGATGTATCCAAAGTGCCAGACACGGTGGTAACCATGATAGAGAGGCTGTCCGCCACTCCAGAACCTTCACCACTCGTCGAACGCTGCAACAGGGTAAGCGATTAGCATGGTCAAGGCGCGGGTGTTGTGCCAAAATCTGCATCCCTGCTGAGAATTGCATCTCCACTCGCAGACAATGGATCATATATGTAATCCAAGACAGTATTTATTCCTTTGAATAACTCTTATTTTATCTATTATATTCATTTATTTTATATTATTAACTCTTAGTTATGCATTTCTACTGAAAAATCATCCCCTCCTTTCTCAGGCCTGAGGAGACTTTAATGCATCAAACTCACCACACAAAAATAACCCCAAATGTGAGTTTTAAAGTAATTTCATTTCTTTATTACACTGGGGACGCAGAGCTTGGCAGAAGAGCCACTTCCGAAAAATGTATCCCATGTTCTCAGGCCTGAAGAGACTCACATGCACCAAACTCACCCAAACAGCCCCAAATGTGAGCTGTGAACTTGATTTAATTCCTTCATCTTCAGAAAATTATTTACAGTGGGGACGCAAATCTCAGCAGGGATGCAGATTTCGGCACAACACTGAATCTGCATCCCTGCCGAAATATGCATCCCCGCTGTAAATAATTTTCTGAAGATGAAGGTGAGTTTGGTGCGTTCAAGTCTCATCAGACCTGAGAAAGGAGGGGATGCATTTTTCAGCAGAAATGCATAAATAAGAGTGGAGTACTGCTGCTGCTGCTGCTGATGCTGCCCAGCAGAGATATTATTGTTAATTAATGCCTTAATCACTTTTTGATAAAAGTTATTAAAAGGAATCAATACTGTCTTGGATTACATATATGATCCATTGTCCACGAGTGAGGATGCGATTCTCGGCAGGGATGCTCATGTTTTCATAGTGACCATGCAAGATGACTCTCAGGTTAGGATATTATACGAAAGTGTAATTTAGTTGCCCATAAATGCATCATTATTAAGTTTTCCCTTTAATCACATTTTTAGAATATTCATCTTACTGCCAGGTGCTTCAGAAAAAAGCGCCAGATAAAAGCTTTGCCACTTAGTAGATAAGCAGAAGAAATCAAGTAATCTGATGTAGTATTTTATCCTCTTGTCGCTGTTTGTGGTTTATCTTGCTGTAAGGTGCAGAAGTGGTGCTATCTGCTGAAGAGTAACAAGATCAGCTGTATCAGATGGAAGTTGTTGGGTTATCATTAGCTGACTATCGGCCACGGGAAGTCCCACGTGTGCTGTTGTTCTTACGTTAAATAAAGTTCATGAAATGTTACAGCAGTGGCTGTTTATTGCTGTGTAGGAGGGAGATGGTAATGTCTAATCGCAGTAATGACTGTTTAAAAACCATTGCCTGATAAGGACTTTGCCCTTGTAGCAACATGTATGATGTCGTGTCTGTTTAACATTGATGAGTGGTTTCTGTTATTGCTTCTACTAATCAGTCTTTCTCATCCTCTCAGAACAATGTGGATTCAATGGTGCCCCCTCCGGTGCCCCCGCTGAAGGCCCAGATCAGTCCACTAGCCAACATGTTCAATCCAGAGCCCAGATCCCCTCTTACCTCCTCTCCAGACCACAGCTCAGGTACAACTCATCATCCTAGATCATCATTCATTATCACAAGTTTCACACCAAACAGATTTATAGTGCAGAATCTAATTCCCTGTGACATTTTGACCCTTCAAGGTTTTGTCAAAATGGATCTGAAATATGATATGCTTGTTTTTTCCAGCTTACCTTTCATTTTCATGTCTGCACAGGGCCAAATCAATATCAACTCTTTTCTTTATAAAAATGTGATGTTCATCCAAATTTGTACTTGTGTTTATTGAAACTTTATTTTGAAAATGTGGGGAAATGAAGGGTGCATCACCAGATCATCGCTGACAGTATCACATCCCTGCTCTGTGGTTTTTGGGATTCTGTCTCCAGACCAGGGCAGCGTTGGGGAGGGCAGTCTATCCAGGTCGACATCCCAGTTGTCTGGTCTCAACATGAGCAGGAAGCCCCGGGTTCAGACCATATTTCCCCACACGGCGGGCAACAACAACACGCTTCTGAGCTTTGATGATGGTGACATCGTCACCCTGCTCATCCAGGAAGAGAAGGATGGCTGGCTGTACGGAGAGCTGGAGAAGACACGGCAGTATGTTCACTTTTAATTCCTTATGTGTTATTGTTTAGAGATGTGTGGGGAGATAAACCCACACACACATTTCTTTTTTTTTTGTTTTCTTCCTCTTCTTTTTTTTTCAATTCCAAGGTGACAAGGTGATAAACAATAATAACATAGATAAATATCATATACACTGCAGGCCAGAAGTTTGACGCCACCCCCAGACTTTTAAAAAATCATCAATACACTGTTTGTTTTACAATTTTTTGCACAGGAAATTACAAAAATATATAAAATAAATGTAACTTATTAGTTTTCAAGTAGAATTAGTCAACAGTAGCACATTATGTAGCTACTCTGGCTACAGAAATTATTTTTCATGAAGGCATCAGTCTGTATTAGTGCAGCTTCCTGTTGTGTTCCAACTCCCTGCTGATGTGTTTTAACATTCTATTCCTGCTGTCTGCCTTCTCCCACATCATTTTGGATTAACGTGCTACAGTCTGCTCATGCTGCTGCTCTGCATGTAAAACATGGGAGGGTCAGTAATGCTGT
>VXCM01000837.1:41519-55938 GCA_014773175.1 Lucifuga dentata
TTTTTTTTTTTTTTTTTTTTTTTTTTTTTTTTTTTTTTTTTTTTTAAATCTGGAAGTGGCCTCAAACTTCTGGCCTGTAGTACACATGTTATGGTGGGGAAAATAGTTAAATAATAGGTTTAGATGTGATGCTACATTAATAAGAAAGAAGGAAAAAGAAAATGAAGGAAGAGGACATATTATGCAAAAACAACAATGACAACAATTAGAAATGGTTGACTGGGGGGATTGTATGTATGTGTGACAATAGAGGATGCTGGGAAATGAAGTTATTATCAGCAGGAGTATATAATGAACAAAACAGTCATTAAAACATGTTTCAATGACTGTTTTACCCTCACATTTCTGCTATAAGTTCAAAGCGTAGATCATATTAAGTAGCATTAAACGGGTGTTAGCTCTATAAAGTCAGTGATAAAGGGGAAAAGCATACATATGTGCTTTTTTCTGAAGACATACAGTAGTTTGTCCATTATTTCATTTATTTCAGCAACACTAGTTATAATCTGCAAAGATTCAGAAAAGATATATGGTCTTGCGTAACTTCTTTAAAGAACAAAACATAATTTTCATTGTGGAATGTAAGGTTTTATTGTGTAATCTATGGCGCAATGTCAGGTGCTCAGTAGTATAGATAAATCTAAATCAGCCTTTGGCACACCCAAATGAGGAAATGTTTCATTCCAGCAGATGTACCGACACACATTTTTCACATTTCTGAGGTGGCAGTACAAGTTTGTGCTTTGTGTGCTCGTTAATATTTTGCTGCGGTAATACATCACGCATTAGTAACACGGAGCATGTTTGGCATGTTCGACGTGACGGTCGTAACATGGGATTGTCTCTCTCTCTCTCTCAAGTTAAACACACAAACAGAGAAACAAGACACGTTTGATCTTAAATCACTGGCTCGATAATACACAGACNCCCCCACACACACACACACACATTTCATAAAGTATTAAAAAAAAACTATTAAGGTGAAATCACACCTTTGTAAAGCAGCATCTCACCTCGACACAACAGAGAGGGAAACATATTCCCAGCTAAATCTTAAAAATCTGCTTAATGTTCTCTTGCACAAACAGTCCTGTTAAATTTGTGTCTTCTTTATGCAAATTTACAAGTTTGAAAATGTTTGCAGGTATAAACCGCAGGAGCATGAATAAAAAAGATAAAGTAGCCTCAGAGTTACAATACAATACAATACTTTATTGCCATGTCAGCTTACAGTTGATATGAATTTGTCTCAGTGTGCTCATAGTACATAAACAGACAAACATACAAGTCATTCATTGCACATATATATCTTATAAATCTAAGAAGCAAGTCCGTAGACTCTTTAAAAATTCTAATTAGCAATAAATAACAGCTAAAAAGTGCAACATTGAAATCAGAGCTAAACTACATCATAACAGTTACAAAGAACAATTAAAAATGAGGTCCTGAGGATCATTTAAAACAGAAAATTCCAGATGTATATGTACTGTTCCTGAATCTGGTCATCTTTGAAAGGAGATATTTGAGCTTTTTCCCAAAGGGAGACATTTGAACAGAAGTTAGCTGGATGCAACGGGTCTTTTAAGATTTTTAAGCCCAGTTTTTTCAGACATGAGTCATGAATTTCTTTAAGAACAGGAAGTTTAATGGCAATGATTCTTGAGGCCGTGCGCACAATTCTCTCTAACTCTTTTCCTTCCTGGGTTGTGATGTTGCTGAACCACACTGTTATTGCAAAAGTGAGAATAGATTCTACCACAGATCTGTAAAACAAAAGCAAACCTTCTCTTGAAACTTTCTGTTCTTGTTCTTCTGAGGAAGAACAGTCATTGGGCTCTGCTTATGATGTCTGACCACTTCAGGGAGGAAGAGATGGTGGTACCTAAAAAAAAAAAAAAAANAAAAAAAAAAAAAAACAACCCAAAATTGCCTCTGTAATTACAAACAGTTCAACAACTGACCTGGCTCACTATCTCTCCCTCTGTACTCTTCACGAGAGCAACTAGAACTCATAAAGTAGACGACAGGATTACAAAGTTCTTACATCCCATTTTGAGACAAATTAATGCAAGCCTATCTTCTCTGTGTGTGTCATTAAGTGGCCTTTTGAGCTGATGCGGCTTTAATAAGCGTGCAACCAGCAGTGGTTTGTCAGGAAAATGACATATTGGGATAAATCATGGCAAGTTCTGTCTCTTAGCAACAAATCCAGTGCACTGGCCTGATAAGCCATGTTTTTTCTCTCTCTCTCTCGACGTGACTTGGAGGGAATTGAGTCGGAACAAAGTCTGTCTGGCATTTTTGTCTCATATAGGCCTCAAAAAACCCAAACCTCCTTGTCTCCTTTACCAATACAGAATGATGATGTCATTTTTCCTTGTTTTGATCATTTACTAAAACCCTGCAGCTGTATATGTTTATGATTTTTACAACAGGCAGTCATTAGATAAACATAATTGATCTGAGCCGCCCACACTTGGATTATCTCACGTCTCCTCATATAAGAAATTGCTTTTTGATCTTGCTGATATTGTGGCGTTTGTCTTTCTTTTTTTAGGCGGGGCTGGTTTCCCTCGTCTTACTGCAGACCTTATACTGAGCCGCTGATATCAAATAGGTAAGAAAACATCACGTTACAATCCACAGCAGGTGCTAATTTCTTTACATTGATGATTGAGAGCTGAGCCTCTATGCTCCATGAATTAGCAGCAATCTGAGCTCGCCGGTGGGTAGTCTGAGCGAGGCCAGTCTGCAGGGGCAGGAGGAGGAGGAGGAGGAGGAGGAGCAGGTGTTGCTGNGGAGGAGGAGGAGAAGGAGGAGCAGGAGCAGGTGTTGCTGCCACCCCCAGACTACAGCGATGACCCCATCTCCAACCCAGTGGGCTCCTCAACGCCCTCACCTCAGAACACGGTTCGTACCAAGTCAAGTCTGGTGTGGTTTTTAAACAACAAAGTGTAACTCTATGAAGTCGACCATTAAAGGACCATACCACCATTTTGCATGTTTGAGCCTAATATATTCAATTTTCATACATGTTACGTTACTGACAACCATTTCCCAAAGTATACTACTGGAATGGTGAATTAAAAATGTTTTTCCTACCTTCCAGACCTCCTTTGGTTTCAGTTCATTCTGCTATTAAAATCAACTTGTTGATACTTGAAACATTCTTGGGATAGGTAATCCATCATCACCAACAAGACGTGTATTCAGGTTTTTTTTTAGAAGTTACATAATTTTAGCATTTAAGCGCAATAAAAAGTGTGGAGAGAATGTATGCCTCCACCAGGAAATATAGTCCCAAAAGAAGATCTGCATTTATGGAAAAATTTAAAGGACTGTGACTTCATAAGGCTGCGTAAGTATTAGCAGGAGAAACATGGATTTTTAAGGTGGGTGTATCACTTGACTATTTGATTTTGAAAGATTTGCAAAATATCAGGAAAATACGGTTTTGTCCTTTGGGAAATGATTGTCAGTAACGTAACATGTATGAAAATTGAATATATTAGGCTCAAACATGCAAAATGGTCAGTATTGTCCTTTAAGTCGACCATTAATGAAAGAGAGCACGTACAATCTGGAGAAAAAGTGTATATCTTTATTGCTATGTGCTCCACACCCACACCACAAAACATGATGACACATCTGACCATGTTCAGCTGTTGGTTTGTCTTATCTTCTTACTGCTTAGTCATTGCACACGACTCCACGCCCTGAAACAGAGAGAGCTCATATCTGCTAATTATACCTATTTACACACATTACCATTTCCCAATCTGATGTCCGAAACCTCTCATTGTGGGTGTTTCAAATCAAACGCAGTTATCAGGAGTAGTTTGGTACATTATATTTTTGTAGTTAAAGGTGAAATACTTCTGCTTCCATGTACAAAATCCAGCTTTTGTAATTGTATTCCAGATTTGTCAGCCAAGATCTTAAATCACAAATTTCCTGCTGACATGCATCACAATGCACTTTTAAGCAGTTTGTAAGAGTAGAATGAAAACTAATTGGGAGTGAAATTTCATGCCATACCTATGGTTGCCTCAGGTTCAAATTGTCACTTTTAAAATATTATAACATAAACCACCCAGCTGATCCAGACTTTAGCTGTGTAATAAGGGACAGAGGGAGAGGAAAGGTAGTTGTTGCCTCAATAATAAAAAAGACATGTGAAAAATGCTCCCGGCCGGGTTTTGCCTCCGCTCAGGAATGGAGAGAGTTACAGAGGGAGGAACAAAAGGACAGGAGGGTACAGACACAATTTCAGCGAGCTCATGCGCTGTCAGCCGGTGGTGAATAAACTAGCGGCTGACCAATGAGCAGACATGCCCAGACACACTTCTTTTAATCTCTCTCCATCTTTCTCTCTTCCTCCCTCATCACCTTCCTTCCTGCTTTGTCTTACGCTGTGTCCTCTGAATCTGCTGCCTCAGGGATTTCACTTTACTTCCTGGGAGGGATGCCTTTCCATCCAAAGAAATCCCACTTTTTTTTTTTTTTTTTTTNTTTTTACCTCTTCCACTCTTTTTTTTGTCTCATCCTCTAATGATTTTATACTAAACCCAACAGTCCTCAGTCTGTCCTCTCCTTTCTCCACCATCAGCCATTTAATTCACGTAACAGCAGAAGGCTGACTCTGCTCTTTAGGTGTGTTATTGTAAGTATGGGGCAAAGGTCAACCTTGTCACTGCTGCTCTTGGGATTTTTGTTCCCTGAGTTTAGCCTGTCAGGCGTTGTGCAACTTTTAAGTCTAACCCACAGCTTTTACCTTTACGGTTAAGCCTTTGGAACCTAAAATTCACTGATGACAGCACACACCATGGGAAGAAGCACAGACTGAGAGGCTTAGCTCAAGGAACAAAATTTCCTGATTTCTGCCCACAGATCCACATTTGGTGACTTCTGGATGCTGCCTGCTCTCTAGTGGAAGAGCACAGTAATGCACGTTTGTCTTGCAATTATAGCAGTAATGATAAAGACCTTCTGTATTAGCTCTGTAAGATTAATATAAAAACATAAAATTAATATTAATATAAAGACCTTCTGTATTAACTTTGTAAGCTTAATATAAAAGCGTGTATCTGAAAAATGAATAATAGACCTAGTAATAACTTTAATACATCTTGACTGAATGATAAAATCTTTGTGTTAATACATACAAATCTGATCAAAAAGGAAAACACCAGCTTCAACTACTGTACAAACTCACGAAGCTGGTGAAATGTTCCTCTGAGAACTCATATGAAGTTTTTCTTTTTTTTTTTTTACAGCTTTACCAAGCAAATATGTGCTACTTAGGCTCTTCCCTCAGGCCACATGGCTAATCTGGCAGTGTCCCTCAGCTTTATTGTCCTCACTCTCACTTGGCTCTGGGGAGGTGATAAGAATATCATTGTCCTCAGGAGAGAGAAAAACAGGAGTGTGTCTCTCACCAGCCTTGTAGATCTTCTAGATTCGTGACTGAGGTCTGAGGTTTTAGTGTGTGCGCGTCTCAAACCTCCGCAGCGCTGGTGGGGGAATGAGCGTCGATGACAAATCTTATCAAACCAGTCAGACGACACTGACTGTCATCACAGCTGGAAGGAAGGTTTATGGTGATCGTGTTGGGCGAGGTTTGAGGTGTTGCATGTTAATTCACGTGTTAAGGGGTCTTTTCTGTCTTTTTTNTTTTTTTTTTTTTTTTTTTTTTTTTTTTTACAACAGGTTTCCCTTGTTAATGGGACTGCAAAGGCTCCATTTCTAGGGTGAGTGACCTAAGACACGCACAATTACATAACAAGCATATCAATGATATGATGAATGATATATTAAAGATTGAATGATTATCAGTTCACAATGGATTTACACCAGCATTTTGACTTGAATCATTTCCCCCTGCAGAGGCGGGAATCCATTCGCCACAGTCAAGCTGAGGCCTACTGTCACAAATGACAGATCAGCACCGATCATCTAACACACAACAGCAGGAGGATTTTTCACCACGACCAAGCCTTTAAGGGAATCATGTGACATGGTTCCTCTGTGCCAAACCGAATCTAACTATATCCTGACATCTCACCAGCCTGCATGCTAGTCTTTCTCAGTACCAACCTGCTCAATCAAAGGGACTTATTGTATCCTGGCAGAAGCGAGTTGTATCTGTGCCTGTAATGTGTCATTTATATTACTCACAACAGGAAAACATTGCACAGACAATACACAAAGGAGCAGACTTCAGCTTTACAAAAGACATTTAGGGTCTGTATTCAGCCTGTATGCATGTCAAAGTTGTAGTTCACCCAAAAATGAAAATGCAGACATTGTCCGACTCAAGATTATAATTGACAAGTGCAGTGTCTGTTCAAAACGTGCCTGTTCAGAACGGGTCGGACTTAATGGTGTGCGCCGCAGCCTGCCATAATTTAGTTCTGCACATCCTCGTGAGCTAGCTTGCAGTGTCCGTGGAGCAGAGCATTTTCACTGCCACGCCTGGAGCGTATCCTGCTGCACGGACTATTTTTTACCAGCACAGCTCAGTTGGAGAACCGCTCATCCAAACAACTTCACACTGCACGTCCTTGGGTCCTGAGCAATAAACCTGCCGAATTTCAACTTCATAGTGTCGGGTTTTAGAGATAATGGCGCCATAGACAGAGATATCTGTCTATATAGTCAGATTATACACTTGTACTCTATTTCAGTTAAACAGGGCTAACAGGGCCCTTTTTTTTTCAAGCAAAAACAAAATGGATGTGGTAAAATGTATGTCAGATTTTTTTTTTTTTTTTTTTTTTTTAAAGCTGGTACACCACAATCAAATAAGGAGTTAATTCCTGAATATTCATCTTTAGGTGAACTTTTGCTCTCAGACAGTGATATTTGCAGAAACAGACAGCGATCCAGACATGAATGATAACGAAGTGATGATGATGCTGAAACAGGCCAGCACCCAGGCTGTCTTCCAGACTTACCAACCAAACAATTCATGTAGTTATGTTTTTATATAATTATGTTTGTCTTTCTTTTTAAAGAGGCATTGTGATATACTGGTGTGAGAATGAAGGGAGAGTGATGTGCTGGGAAAAGGGTTTGACATTTGAGTGAAGCCTTTATGTCTGTGTTTAAAATGAACAGGCTATTTATATATATATATATATATTATACATTTATGAAAGATATTTAAATACAGTACAGAATGTGGACAGAAATCCATTCTGTGAAGGTTCCTCTCTGAACATGTGCTCAATCTGAGCCTTGAAAAACATTTTGATTTGCCTTTGACTGCTAGAATGTATTTCAAAGTGAAAACTGACCTTTGATGAAGGGAATATTTTTCACTGCTCATGCTTTTGCTGTTGTAACTGTCCTCAAAATTCCCTTTGCTTTCACTGTAAACTGTAGATCCTGCATATAATACAGAGTGTTTATGCAAATTAAAAATGTACCTTACTAGTAGATATTGCATTGTATATGAATATGGTGGGTCATTGTTTGAAATAGACCACTGGACTAAATTAAACACTTTATTCATCCTGACAGACCCACTGTTCTATGTAACTGAAAACACTGTACTGACAATTATTTCCACATGCTTTCTCAATGTGTACCTTGAAACTGTGTTGACAAATGTAGTCTTTTTATTTCTCAATAAAAGAAGATAAAGTAAAATTTTTAATGATTGAGACTTTGCATTTACTGTGGTGAAATTTTGACATCTGAAGGAGATAGACATCAAATGGCAGCTCCTCATTTACACCTGTTTAACTGCAACAGAAGAAGACAAATGAATCGTGAGAGTTTGATAGACATAAAAAAACAAAAGAAATAAAAAGCAAAAAAGCTTGTGTTTATATTGTAGTGTTTATATCGCATTTTGAAAGTTGGCTGCTGTGCTCAACTGTTAATATTTTAAGTTTTCCTGAGTCAAAAATGAGTATAGCTGAAGCATATTTTCTTGTAAGGACTTTTGAGTCTTGTGCCTCTATGCAATACCTCAGTTTGACAAAACAAAAACCAATTCTTATCGGGGAGGTTCTGCCTTTAAAACATACCAGTACTTATAGTAAAAACAGAAAATTAAGGGTACAATTTAAGGAAAAATAAGAATAGCAAAATATTCAAAAATTCCTTATACCCCACAGCAAAAAAATATAATGGGGAAATCAGTGTAAAATGCTTTAATTTAATCACCCTTTAAAGACAAAATAATGAAATAGAATTGCTTATTGCACAGTTAATTATCGTAGTTAATAGCACAATTTGATGTACACTTAAGGCTCACTTTATAAATTATTTTGAAATATGCAAGTTAATTAAATGAATACAGCTAACCACTACACACTAGTTTTTAATGCATAGTCCTTGCTAAATAAATATGAAACATGAATCAGCAGCGCCTCCTGCTGGAGCATAAAGGAACGACGCCTGATTCTGGTTAATGGGAACAGCCAATAGAAATGAAGGAAACAGCAGTACTTCCTGTTTCAAACGGGGGAGAAGCCGTGATGCTAGTAACCTGAGGGCAGCCCGCACATTTTTCATTTTCTTTCTAGCTTTTCATTCATTTCATTTTCCACTTGCTGAATGGGTAGCAGGAAGAGTCGTGGGTCGGTAGACGGTTTATGAGAGGAAGCTCCAGGTTGGTGTGTTTCGACTCTTGTTATTTTCTATTTCTAGACGTCTAAGCCCGTAAGCCTGCACTAAAAAACAAGCTGGTGTTGCCGTTAAAGCCTGAAGCTTATTTTAACTAAACTGTCAGCGTATTTTTGAGCTACACACTCTTTCAGAATCATTTTTACTCTCCTGTCACTGACACGCATAGTTATTCATCCCTTAGAACAATTTGTAGCTTTGCTGTCGAATGTGCGACTGCATGATACCTCAGAGTTACTAACGTCAAAAATATTTATGCTGTAAAGCCGGAAAGGGAGTAAATTCTTTTAATTATTTAGCGTAGTTCTCATATTTTATAATAAAGCCTGTGGGTGTAATTGTTGGTGACAGAAGGTACTTTCATATCTTCAGAAGATATTTTCAGCAAGAGCATCCCTGTTGCGAAACGTAGAAAAACTATAAAGCATTAGCTTCATTTACTACATGTTTACTCTATTTACTGCAGTAGTTTCCCCATTTATTGCACAGTTACACGTACTGACGTGTTGTGCTTGACATTAGTCATGATTTGACATATTTTAGGGCAGTGGTTGACAAACTGTGGTGCATGTACCACAAGTGGTACCTGAAGTGCCCTAATTTAGGTGACTTTGAAAAGTGGGCGGAGTCAGACCCAATGTTCCCCCCGTTTGCGTCACGTGGTATCCTGCCTCCTCAGCTCCTCCCACAACGAAACCTCTGCTAATGTGGCAGTACTCCATTTCTTGATGTGTACATGTGCTCAACATTTATCCACTGAAAAAAAGAAATATAAAGACATATTGTAACGTAACAGGAATTTTAGCGGTCGGCAGCTGCTCGTAAGCCGAAAGCTCAGCCTACAAACACAATTACGTGCAAACAGAGGCAGCCGGGACACCGCAAATACTTCACCAACTCTCTTCTTAACAAAAAAAAAAAAAAAAANAAAAAAAAAAAAAAAAAAAAGGCAGCAAAGCAGGAATACCAACACATTGATGATTATGTCATGAAACCCGTTTATAAGCATTAATTTCTCAGTGAAAGCACAGCCAGAAAGTGTAATATTTAGCAAAAGGCTGTGCAAGCTAACAAAGCTAGCCTGAGTAACGTACTCAGTAACGTAACGCATCGCAGTGAACTGTAAATACAGCGACAGTTTCCGTAGTAAGGATGGACAACGTAGCCGCTGTCTAAACAACAACAACGCTGTCTAACAGATAACAGCCTTACCCATGAAGTAAAGTACAGGACGACAGCAGAAATATCAGGTAAAATTCAATATTTCACCTGCAAACATGAACTCCTGAATGTAGAAAGGATTGTCGCATTAATTTATTGGTAAAAGTACAAAATTCCCTGACATACATTCTCTTCCGTGCAACTCTGCGTTGGACTGGCTAACTAAAGTTACTTAGACAAAAAAAGTTAAGAGACATCATGTTCGCTGTGATAGATTAATTATCTCGAGCACGTTCCAAGTCCCTACATGTTGGTGTTTATAGCGTACTGGAATGAACTGATACCACTGGCAGTCTGGAAGGTAGGAAAAACAATTCTAATATCTACCACTGCAGCAGTATGTTTGGGAAATGGTTGCCAGTAACTTAAGGTCTATGCAGGTTTTATGTATTGGGCTCAAACATGCAAAGCCAGGGTATGGTCCTTTAAATTGTCTCTTGTCGATCTCTGAGACTTCTCAAAGACCAAAGGCTGCAGAGACAAACCAAGTTCAGTTCTAATCAGATCTTCCTCTGGTTTATTTATGCTGATCCTTGAAATCTCAACCTTTCAGACAATGCGTGTTTCATTTTGATGTCACGTTACTGCTGTAACTTAGAAAATACTTTGAACATTAGCTTCACTGATGTGTCAGAACGCATAGACGCAGCACCTGATGTCGTCATTGTCCCTTTACCTCCCCAGGGTTCAGGTGCAGCCATGCCCGTCTCCCTGCTGTGGGCGGTGGACGTGTACGGGCGGGTCTACAGCCTGTCCACAGCGGGGCAGCAGTGGGAGCATTGCCGTGACGCCCAGCTGGAGTTCAAGCGGATGACGGCGGCTCAGCAGTGCTGCTGGGTCATCGCCTGTGACAACGGCATCTACCTGAACGTTCATGCCTCCGACCTGCCCGTCCGCTACCAGGAGGAGACGTACGAGAACCAGGTGGGTGTTGTGGTTATNTGCCTCCGACCTGCCCGTCCGCTACCAGGAGGAGACGTACGAGAACCAGGTGGGTGTTGTGGTTATTGTTGAGGAAAAGTCTTCATCGGGGCCATCATTATTTATTAATTCATTTATTTTCCTTTTGACTCCTCTCCAGTGGATAAGGAACAAAAGAAAAACCAACATACACACATGCAACAACCAGCGTACAACCAAAGATACAAACCAAAACCTTCGCACATACATGAGTCGATTACATTTAGAATAAAAGCTGCATATTATATATTTTCATATATAATTTGCATATTTTTTAAATAAACTGAACCAAAGTAAACAAATCCTTAAAGGACCATACCGGCCATTTTGCATGTTTGAGCCTATTTTCATACACGTAAAGTAACTGACATTCATTTCCCAAAGGATAAAACCGTATTTCAGCTTTCCTGATATTTTGCAAAACCTCTTAATCTTTCAAAATCAAATATTTAAGTGATACACTCACCTTAAAAATCCATGTTTCTCCTGCTAATAGTTACACAGTCTTATGAAGTCACGGTCCTTTAAATTTTTCCATAAACGCAGGTCTTCTTTTGGGACTACATTCCCCGGTGGAGGCATACATTCACTCCACACTTTTTATTGAGCTTAAATGCTAAAATTATGTACCTTCGAAAAAAACCTGAATACACGATGATGGATTACCTATCCCAAGAACATTTCAAGTATCAGCAAGTTGATTTTAATAGCGTACCAGAATGAACTGAAACCAATGGCACCCTGCAAAGTAGGAAAAACATTTTTAATTCACCGTTCCAGTAGTATGCTTTGGGAAATGGTCATCAGTAACGTTACATGTATGAAAATTGAATATATTAGGCTCAAACATGTAAAATGGGCAGTATGTTTCTTTAAATCTTAAATCAACCATTAGCTTTATATATTCAGGATTAAAACTTCCAATCCCATGAATAAAATAGGCCACATTCATCAAGAATACTCATAACTTTGAGAATCAATTTAGACTAATATTTACCATTATCATACAATTTTTTGAAGTAAACTAAACACGATGTATGATATCCTCTTTGCTAAATGCACCCAGAAAATTATCATTCGCATTTTTACCTTTCTGTCTAGCTTATATCTACCAAGCTCACCATATGCAATAGAGTTTACAGTATGTATGCATCCTGTTCTCTAAAACGGTTTCTGTGGCTGATCTGCATATTTCAACCTTAAACATCCTGAGTACAATCGAAAATGTGAAGTTCCTCTTGGACTCGTGCTCTCTGAGCGATAGAATGACAGAAAAGAATAAGTGAAACACAGTTTTGTCCCACTTCCTTCTGCTTAGCTTTGGTACACTGTCACCTATGCACATCAACAAGGAAGCTGAACCAGTTTCTGTCAAGTGCAATGGCAGGAAATAGCTGTTGAAGTTATTGGTTCCAGTTACTTTTGTGCAGCGTCTTTGTGTCACATTTCTTTTCGTAAGGATTTCTCACCAAAACAGCATTTTGGCTTTGGTCGACTTTCCATCAAAGGGAAACTTGGAGACGAGTTCATTCGTTCGGTCTCCTTTTGTGAATTCATGTTCATTCTTTTGGTTTTTCTGTTTTTTGCAAATGATTAAATTTTGACAAATCTGTGGAAATTCTGCATCTCACAGCTGCTTTCAACACACTTTGTTTTTTCTGTTGTCAAAATTAAACTGATATATTTGATGCTGATGCCACATCTTTTATCTACTTGCTTCTTTGTGCAGACAGGATACATTGCCAGTTTCTTATTTGTTCAGCACCATGTGTTTTAAACTTAAAAAACATAGTTATGTACTATGACCTAATTGGTCATTTTAGAGCTCAGCTTCCTCAAAATAGAACAGAAAATGCTGCTCAAACAGGTTTCATACAGACTATTTAACAGCTCAGAAAACAGTTTGTCATCATGGTCAGACAAAAATCATTTTCTTCAGACGAATATCATTTCAAATAGGCTGTATGACAGATAATTAAGTTATTTCATTCACTCATACACCTGATCAGGTGAATTTACATTCAATAGCCTGTCAGTGGTCTGTTGTTTTCCCCCATTATCCTAAATCTGTTTTTGAAAAAATCTGAGGTCAGAAATAATCAACCATGTCGCTGCACAAATCAGTATGTTATATCTGTAACATGTATTTAGAATTTTTTTTAATTTAACCTTTATTTAACCAGGAGAACCTCATTGAGATTATAAATACTATCTTTTTCAAGAGTGTCAAGAAAATATTTTAACATTTTCAAGAGAATAAATGTTCGCAAAAATGTCATCTAAATACTACACATGGATATTTCTGAAATTAACTGAAGGAAAACTGACTTCCTTATGTGCGATCTTGCTCTGTGAGTCAAAGGGAAATGATGCACCTCACCAGTTGGTTTGTGCATTTTCATTATTAGAAAGGGGGCGCCACGGGTTAACGTGACGTGCATCATGTGACGTGTTTCCGGTTTGCTTGTTTTCCCTCCCTCAGCGGTGGAATCCTGTGGACGGCTTCTCCGAGCGCCTGTTGCCGAGCGACCGCTGGCAGTGGAGCGACATCACGGGTCTCCAGCACAAAGCTCTGGACAGCTTCCGGCTTCCGTCCAGCAGCTGGGAGTGGGAGGGCGACTGGTACATCGATGAAAACTTTGAGGGAGAGCCCACAGAGAAAGGAGTGAGTATCCAACAGTCATCCTGCTCAGCATCTCGCCGTCTCAGCGTCCCCGTCTCATCCCACACAAACGTTTGCTTTAAAGATTTGTCTTGTCAGGTCTCTCGGTCTCTGCGATGGGGATGTTACGTCTCGTCTCCGCATCTCGGTTATTCCTCCCAGATAAGACAGCGAAAGACAAACTCAGCCAATCCACTTTTAGCCAGAATAACATGGATTTATTCCAGACAGAGAAGGTCTGGGAATTTAATTTATCATCTGGGAATAATGAAGGTGACGTGCGTCTGAGGAAACAACGAACGGGAATGAGAAGGCACTTCGAGAGCGCATAGCTCTCCGAAGGCAGGGATCGCCGCCACATTTT
The DNA here is from genome assembly GCA_014773175.1 of Lucifuga dentata. Lineage (NCBI taxonomy): Eukaryota > Metazoa > Chordata > Actinopteri > Ophidiiformes > Bythitidae > Lucifuga > Lucifuga dentata. The sequence goes on from VXCM01000837.1 coordinate 55,364, forward strand.
GGGTTTTAATGTTTTTTTGCGACAATTGAATAGACGTCATTGCTACGTCACTGATTCTGTCTCATTCCATCAGTTTCTTTTACGAGCAAAAATCCTTTTTCAGCCTTTGCTCCATCTCTATCTGCATCTCTACCTCCGAGTCCNCCATACAAACACACACACACTTGTTTCCATCCACCGCCATATCTAGATGCCTGCCTATGTTTTAAAGATGTTAATGCCTGTGGTGTTTATATCTGCAGGGCTGGACCTACGCCATTGACTTTCCCGCCACCTACACCAAAGACAAGAAGTGGAACTCCTGCGTTCGTCGCAGGCGATGGATCCGCTACAGGAGGTACAAGGCCATGGACACCTGGACGAAGGTNGTTCGTCGCAGGCGATGGATCCGCTACAGGAGGTACAAGGCCATGGACACCTGGACGAAGGTATGTGTTCAGTATGTCCTTGTCTGTGTGTGTTCCTTTTTGTCATGGCTGTTTGTAGAACTGGGTGATATGGCCTAAAAATAAAATCTTGATTTTTTTCACAGTGATGGCCGATTTTTGATTTAAATTGATTTTTTTTTTTTTTTT
>VXCM01000837.1:55956-113921 GCA_014773175.1 Lucifuga dentata
AAAAACCTAATTCAAATGAGTATTTTCTTTATTAAAATAATAAATTGTCGGGCTTTCTAACCAAAACCTTTCAAAATAAAAGGTTGTAGCAGCGATGTCCAGCTTCCTGTCTGCTGCCTCTTGATGCTCTGACATGTTACAGTTTTCTACCTACAGACCCGTTTGCTGCACGCTTCACTGCATGGAGCAAATGGGTCTGTAACGTTTATAGGAGCTCTGCGCCATGAAGCGCAAAACCGAACAACTTCCAAATGATGAAGAGACGTTACCTTTTTTAGAAACGAGCTCATCTTCAGTCAAAGTGTTTGTTAGCATCTTGCTGCATGTCTGACCTGCTGAAAGCTTCGTGGGCGTGACACCAACCAACGTGACGGACTGTTGATTGGTAAAGTTGGAAATCACGTCCGTGTCCGCTGCAGGCGGAGCCGTGGACCCTCATGGACACGCTAAAGTATAAACAGGACTTGTAGGTTTAATGCGCACACAATGGGAACAGGTTTGATTGACGGAGAGCGACTCGCTGCTGCATTTTCCCCGTTAAAAATAGATAGTAGTTTAAAAAAAACCAAACTCGATTTTCCGATTCAGCCATTTTACACATCGTGCCAAAACGTAAACTTGAATTAATCAGTTAAATCGATTTATCGTCCAGCCCTAGCTGTTTGTTCACCTGTGTCTCTCTTCCCGTGGACATTGACAGATCCCCTCGCAGCAGACCGCTCTGCCAGATCCTTTCAGCGACATTAGCTGTGGCGGTTGGGAGATCAGCGAAGAGCCCAGGGGCCGCCTGTCACTGTGGGCCGTGTCCCTGCAGGGAAAGGTAAAGCTCACGCACCCCAGATATCCACGGCAATACCTCAAATCTTGGCTATATTGCAATTTAGCAAAACTTAAGTCGCACGTTTTGTTGCTGTGAAGAACATTCGTTCTGTGATGCAGCATATTTGACGGGAGCAAGATGTAAACATATTTTACATGTTGTTCTGCTAAGCCTTTGCCAGACTGTAAGTGCTTGGCAAAATAAGAGTTTTAATAGCTATATTTAAAATATTTCCATGCTGTTTAAAGGACCATACTGGTGATTTTGCCTGCTTGAGCCCAACAAACACAACCCACATACTGTACATACTACATGACTGCCAACCATTTTCCATAACATACTACTGGAGCAGTAAATATTAGAAATGTTTTTCTTACCTTCCAGCCGACCGTTAGTTTCAGTTTATTCCAGTACTTATAAAAACTTGAAAGTGTGGTTGTCGTAGGCAATCTATCACAGTAACCAAAAAGAATATTAAATAATTTTGTCAAAGGTACTTAATTTAACCATCAAATATGGAGCTACACTGAAGAAAATGTATGTTTCCGCCAGGGAATATCGTCCCAGGAGAAGACTGCTTTTACCAGTGAAAATAACACGACCATGCCTTCTACAAACATGCGTAAGTGTTAGCGGGTGACACATTGAATTTTAAGGTGGGTGTATCACCTGAATATTTGATTTTGAAAGATTAGGGGATTTGGCATAGTAGCACCAAAAGCCCAATACTATTTTATGTTTTGGAAAATGGTTGGCAGTAATGTAACATGTAAGCGGGGAGTATTTATTGGGCTCAAGTATACAAAACCACCAGTATGGTCCTTTAAGATCTTGAAATGTCATCATATATAGATATATATATATATATCTATAGAGAGAGAGAGATATATATATCTATATAGATATATATATCTCTATAGATATATATATATCTATGTAGAAATATATATATATATATCTCTATAGATATATATATATAGCTCAGAATAAGACAAAGGATAATATTTTTCAACATACATAAACACATACCAAATAGCTTCTTCCCAGGGAAAGTTTATTGTGATGGATGCAGACACACATACAAAGAAAGGTACACACTTATTCATACACACAAACTGTGATGAACGTATGTGTCTATTGTATTATTTTTGTTGCGTTAATGCCCATAACAAAGTCACGCATCAGTCTCGCCATCAACGAAACAACTCCATTTTTTTTTTCCCCTGTTGGATGGAAAGCTGTTTTCCTCTTGGCACTTTCTCACTCTCTTTACACTTCCTGTCTCGCTTTCCTGATATCACTCTTGCTTTACACCACCCTTCCTTTCCCTCTCTTTCATCTGCTGTCTCTCTCTCTCTCTCTCTCTCTCTCTTTCTCTTTCTCTCTCCAGGTGTGGTACAGAGAGGGCATCTACCACCAAAGTCCTGAGGGTTCCTCGTGGGAGGAGCTGCCTCTGCCTGGGGAGGTGGTCCAGATCAGCTGTGGTCCGGGGGACCTGGTCTGGGCGGTGCTGTGGGAGGGGCAGCTCATTGTCAGGGAGGGCATCAACCGGGACTGCCCCAAAGGTAGGCGGGGTCACTGCTATGGGCAGGATGCAGGTTGTGTGTCTGTTGGTGCGTTCCAAAGCTCTTACTCGTTTCCACGTTCCCCTCGCTTGCGTCTTTTCCTTGCATCTTAGTCCCGCCCATTGAAGAAGCGAGGACAGAGGAGCTGAGAGAAAAGAAACATCCTCGCTCCTCAAGCATCATCTGAAGCAACGTCACTTACTGATGATGTCACAGCTGATCAGCTGTCAGAGCGGTTGGAGCTGTTTTAGTTTCCAGACGATAATAAAATAATGAAATATTCTCCTCTGATTATTATTGTAACTGTCAACGTGAACAGTTTAACAAACATCCACATGAGAACAATCCGGCTTTATAATCTACACATCATCACATTTCCAAGTGTGTGTCACTGCTCTGAGAGTTAAAATATAAATATTTATCAGCATTAGTGAACTTTTCCAAACAGGATGTTTTATTAAACATGTCTGTTTTATTGTTTTCTGTTTCTTTATCATTCAGAGCTGCACTGAACACATATCCAGTCATTTTAATCCGATGATCAATCAGACAAAATTCAACATAATAATCGAATTAATTTTACACCTGAGATGTTGCTGTTATTAGTCTGTTCACATGTTTAATGAAACTCACGATGAGGTCATATTAAGATGTGTGTCTGTATCAGATCAGCTGTAGTAGATCTGTCCAATCAGAAACAGACTTCCAGTAAAGGAACGTGACTCAGGTGACAGACTTCCTGTAGGTCTCATGTTTCCTCGCTCATGTCTCCCTGATGAAGCTCCTCCATCCTCAGAGCAGGAATAAGAGCTTTGGGACGTCCTGAAAAATAGAGGACCTGACTGGTTTCTGGGTCACAGAGGAGCGAGGAAAGATCAGATAAGGGTTTTGGAACGCATCCTGTGTTTAAGGTCTGTAAAGAGACTAATCATTTCTGTGTGGCAGGTATCTCCTGGACAGTGGTGGACTCTCCCAGTCCTGATGTGGGAGTCATCCACGTAGCAGTGGGAGTTAATGTTGTTTGGGCTGTGACCAAGGACAACAGAGTAAGAAAGTACTGCAGTGGAGTAGAGCAACTCCACAACAACATCAAAGCTCTACAAGCTAAATCTAATGAAATACTAGTAACACTATAAAGTCCTTTGACTCTACAGTTTTGTGTTGATAGACACAGCTGGCTGTTGCAGGGATCAAACCCACAACCTTTACGGTTGCAAGATGGGCCACGATTCATTAACTCCTTTCTCCTGTTTTGCCAGGTGTGGTTCAGACGTGGCGTGAATTCCCACAACCCCTGCGGCTCCGGGTGGATCGGCATGGTCGGAGAAATGCTCATGATCGACGTAGGACTTAACGACCAGGTTAATTCCCCGCTGCCTGCACCGCTTTCTTAAAAAGAAAAAGAACACGGCAGATGTTGTCAGGTGATGGGGTGTGGGTGTGGTGAGTTCAAGTGAATCGCAGCCGTCCGATCGTCTCGTTGTTGTGTCAAGGTGTGGGGTATCGGCGGTGAGGACCGGGCGGTGTACTACAGACAGGGCGTGACCTCCAGCGAACTGAGTGGGAAAACCTGGAAGGCCATCAGCGTTCCCCGAGACGGAGACCGATCCCATTCCAGCGCCAGTGCAAACAGCCTGCAGAGGTGAAGAGAGGCCTCAGAAACACACACACACACACACACATACACACACACACAGATACAGACAAGCAGTACAAAATAATAACATGATAACAGCCAACGTTTGACCCAAGTGGAACATTTGACAGATGATGATGATGTGTGGCGATTTGTCCTTGCAAATCATTAAAACAAAATTAAACACTGAGGTAACTGGGAATCTTTCTTACGCAGGCAAAAGAAATCCATTGTCCAGGCAAATGTTGCATTTCTGTGAAAGTTTATTTCTTCATTTTAAAGTAAGCAAACAGATAAATGACGGCGTTTCCTGCTTCTCTTGCTGTTAAAAAAAACAGCTATAAACCCTCCCAGTCACCCAGAAGTCTTATACCTGCTTGCCTATATATATATGTGTATATATATATGTATATACTGTATATATATGTATACATCAACACCTGAGGTAAGGCCCAATGATTTCAAAACAAAAGCATCAACAAAATACCTAATTAACTTAATTAAATACTGCAACAAACAGATCTTAATCTATATCTATCAAAAATCAACAAATTAGATTATTACAAATTAAACTGAAAAATACGAAAATTATGAATAGCTCCTACAATGTGCGTTACCAAGTTAAACATGAACCCAACAAATAACACATTTTCATAATATGATAAAGTGCCGTGAATAATTTGTTTAGGCTATTTCAGAAATTATCTCGAACTGATATCAAAAGGTTTTAGCTCAACATCACTCAATGATGCAGGTATCAGATATGGTTTGTTATAGATATATGCAGTGCCATGGTGAATATGCGACATCATCATCCTGCTGTTTGCTCGTTTCCCTCCACAGTGCTGGATGCTTCTTCTCCGGTGAAGTCCGTGCTCAGTCAGTAGTGAGCGATGTGGACTCGGATACAGAAAAGGAGAAAAGTTCTAGAGACAGATCCAGCTGCCTGGTTGCCTCTGCCGCCCTGGAGTCTTTTGTTGATGCCTCCACAGACGTCCCCTCTGAACAGCCCACCGCTGCCCCTAAACCCCGCCTCCCCAAGGTCACCAGTGACAGTTTCATCTCTGAACTNCAGCCCACCGCTGCCCCTAAACCCCGCCTCCCCAAGGTCACCAGTGACAGTTTCATCTCTGAACTCGTCTCAGACCGAGAACCTGGAAAGACCACAAGAGACGGCAGATCCAACCCTCTGGCTGTCTCGGAAGAAGAGTCCGTCCTCGCAGACGATGAAATCAAGACCGCCAGCGCTGGTGCAGTTCTTTCCTCCAGCCAAGTGGGAGGCCCTCTCGACCCCCCATGGAGTAACGTGGACCTGGAGGAGGTGCAGAACCAGCAGGCTGAAGCCGGAGCAGCGATGGATTCGGCCGACACCTGCAGCTTGTCATCGGTGGCCACGTATACGCTGACCTTGGAAGATCCGTACGGGGCAGACGAAATCCCTCTGTGGGCGTGGGTCAGTGGAGGAGGCTGCTCCGTGGACAGTCACTCCCACCTCAACTGGTTCAACTCCTCCATCAATGCTGCATGTGAGTCAAACTGAGATAGTTATCAGGTGCAATACAAGATAGGCGCAATATTTCCAATAACACGAGAGCCTCTGTAACTGGTTTCTGACTCTGTGTTGTTTTGGGATTGTGATGAAAGAAAGCACCGGACAGCAAAAAGAAATCAGACAAAATCCTCCACATTAACCACCAGCTCCTGCTGAAAAGAAATACAAGAATCCAGAACCATTAGCACAGCCTGCCATGATATCAGGCAGCTAACTTAATCTAACTAAATTTGAAGGCCAATTCATAGAAATTCTTACAATAATAGGTTCCTCAATATAATATTATGCCGAATTTGATAAAATCACACACTTTGCTGATTATAAAATAAAGATTACCAGACAGACAGAAAATTTGGAGGGAAACACGGCAGAAGGAGAGAGGGAAGGGTACAGGAGGGGCACTGACTCCCAACAGCATATACAGTAAACATGAATTTGTGTGATTATATAAACATAGAGAGGTGTATAAATGACCTGGTTACACCTCTAAACACATCACAGACTGAAGACAAGAAACCTCTGAGGCAGGAAAGTTCAAAGTTGTGTTAATTTCTTTCTTTTATGCTTCTGCCAGCTGACTAATATATATCTGTCTCTCACCAGCTTTGGCCCAGTCGGTCCAGTCCATGAGTCTGTCTGTCACTCCGGCCCAAACAGCAGCCTGGCGGAAACAAATCTTTGAGCAGCTGAGCGAGAGGACCAAGAGAGAGATGGATAATTTCCGACATTATGAACAAGCCGTAGAACAGGTACACAGAGACACTTTCCAAACCTGATGTCTCCCATTTGTGTCGTATGATTTGGGCGGTTCCCTTTTCTTTTCTCTCCTTTTTTGATTCCTTCCTTCCTTCCTTCCTTGGCCTCTCCTCAGTCTGTATGGGTGAAGAAGGGAACCATGCAGTGGTGGAGAGACTGGAAACCGCACAAGTGGATCGACGTTCACTTTGCCCTGGAGCAGTTCTCAGGGCCAGAGGGCAACAAGGACGGCATCCTTTTCATCTACTACAACTTCCACGAAGAGAAGAAGGTGAGGAGGAAGCATGCGTGTGTGTTCAGAATCAGGTTGCGCACGTGGAACCTGGAGAAGTACACTATGCGTTTAATTGATTTGATTTATTATTTATTTCAGACATGGCAATATAACAAAGAAAACAAAAAAAGTAAACAATTATTGTAAGTGTCTGAAAACGAGTAGGATAACTTATTAACACCTACCCCGCTACATATTTGTACAACTCATCTCTTATTGTTTCCCGCTTGTTTCATTATATTTACAAGCATTACTGTCACTCTCTCTTTCCAGTACCTGCATGCCTTCATCAACGAGGTGACCATCCTCGTTCCCGTGCTGAACGACTCCAAAAACACGTTTGCCATCTACACGCCAGAGAGGACCAAACAGAGGTGGCCCATCAGGCTGGCAGCAACAACAGAGCTGGAGATGCACGACTGGGTGAGTACCAATAAGCACAGCAACCTTTACCAGGTGTGCTCGCGAAAGAGAGAGAATTGCACCTTTTATTAGTTCCTGCCTTTATAATACTACTGTAATAACTAACTAAAATAACTACTGTAATACTTTAATACGCAGGACAGTCTTTTTTTTTCTTTTTTTTTTTTTTTTTTTTNTTTTTTTTTTTTTTTTTTTACGCTGTCGGCCTTCTTGGTGTCACAGAGACTTTCTCCCAGGTGTAAATCATCCTTTTCACAGATTTCCCATTGAAAAACAGTTTTTAGAAACGAATGAGCCTCGTCTAATCTAATCTGTGTCAAAATAACTCTAGTTTCATGTACCACCGTGAGTGAAAATGTGATCAATTTTACACGGCAGAAAAGAGAGAACATGTCAGGATAAACTGTGCTAATCTCACCTTCTTTCTATCTCTCTGGCTCATTTCTTCATTTGTCTCTCCCTCCCTTCAATAACTCCATCTGTCTGCCTCCGCCTCCCTCCCGTCTCCAGCTGGCGTTGTTGAGCATGTCGTGCTGTGACTCCAGGGGAATCCACGGTCCTCCTTCTAAGCAGGCCATCTGGTCCATCACCTGTAAAGGGGACATCTTTGTGAGTGAGCCCTCTCCTAGCCTGGAGACCATGCCGTACCCCACGCCCTGCGACCAGATGTAAGAAACACGAGGATTGAGGCTGCAGTTCTGGCGGATGAGACTGTAAATAACCTCCAACCATTGTTTCTTCCCCCGTGCAGGTTCTGGCGGCAGGTTGGAGGTCACCTGCGTGTGGTNCCTCCAACCATTGTTTCTTCCCCCGTGCAGGTTCTGGCGGCAGGTTGGAGGTCACCTGCGTGTGGTGGAGTGCAGCAGCGTTGGGATCGTGTGGGGGATCGGCTACGACCACACTGCCTGGGTCTTCACCGGCGGCTATGGAGGCAGTTTCTTCCAGGGCCTGGCAAGCAGCACAGACAACATATACATGCAGACGGACATCAAGAGTGTCTACATCTATGAGAACCAGAGGTGGAACCCTGTCACCGGCTATACAAACAGGTACTGGACTTCATCAGCTGGCATCGATAAACCACATCTTCCTTGATTCTTTTCAATAGAAAGATATGTTGAACTGTTTTAGTGATCCTGTAGCAATTCTCTTGTATGCCGAATTTCATAGGCTAACATGATGCCTCTGTGTTGTCTAGACAAAATAGTTTCAATGTCGGCGTCTAAATTGCTCAGAAAAATCTTAAATCTTAAAGGCCCATACCACCCATTTTGCATGTTTGAGCCTAATATATTCAATTTTCAATGTTACGTTACTGACAATAATTTCCTAAAGGATTTCAGCTTTCTTGATAGTTTGCAAAATCTCTTAATCTTTCAAAATCAAACATTCAAGCGATGCACTCACCTTAAAAATTGATGTTTCACCAGCTAATGGTTATGCAACATTATGAAGTCACGGTCATTTAAATTTTTCGATAAAATTTTCTTTATTTTTCTTATTATCTTTTTTATTTTTCGATAAAGTCTTCTTTTGGGACTATATTCCCCAGTGGAGACATACATTCACTCCATGCTTTTTATTGTGCTTAAATGATAAAATTACATAACTTCTAAAAANTATCAACAAGTTGATTTTAATAGAGAATGAACTGAAACCAATGGCGGTCTGGAAGGTAGGAAAAACATTTTTAATTTTCTGTTCCAGTATGCTTTGGGAAATGACTGTCAGTAACATTACGTATGTGAAAATTGAATATATTAGGCTAAAACATGCAAAATGGGTGGTATGGTCCTTTTAAGAGATGACTAACAATTTCAAATTAGAATGAGAACTTGCTGCTGAAACTGAACTACATGCTGATTTTGTTCCTTTTTTTTTTTTTTTTTTTTTTTTTTTTTTGCTTGTTTTGCACAAATGTCGCTGTGTGAATTCATTCAGACTCAGTTTTTTTCTTATTTTTTTGCTGTTTCAGAGGTCTACCGACAGACCGCTACATGTGGAGTGATGCTTCTGGACTACATGAGTGCACAAAAACAAATACCAAACCTCCATCCCCTCAGTGGACATGGGTATGTATACACACACACACACACACTCGAACATATAAGAAAATTCCCATGTTTGTCTGACATTGGGGTTACAAGACACAGTTTTTATACAAACATTACTTTTCCAGCTTCATATACAAATGATTTTCACCAGTTTTCTCAAACTCCATGCTTTTTCCAAATAATCTGCAAATGAAAAAATATTTCTTTCACACGTAGTTTCTAAAATATTGTAGTTGTCCATCAAAAAATAATTACATCGATCATGGTTCATGTTGTTAAATAAGCTAATTCTTGGAACATGATACACAGGACAGGAAAGACAAAATGAATTTCATTTTCAACTTCTTGTAAATAGCAAAGGGAGCAGAGTCTGTTTAGCTCTTCAGTCAAAAAAAAAAAAAAAATCANAAAAAAAAAAAAAAAATCGACCTTTTAGATTAATTAAATTTAACATAATTCTCTGTACAGTATTCACTTTTTATTAGACGGTACATTCAGAGTTTTGGTTTGTGCCAAATTTCACATGACCGTTTATTTTTATACTTTCGAAAAACTTATATGATTCAAACCTATAAACAGTTGCTCTTAAATTATCCAGAGGCGAGGTGTGTGGCCACAAGACCTTCACATTTTCAGCTTTTCACTTCCTGTATTTGCTGTTTTCCAGGTGTCTGATTGGGCTGTTGACTACAGCGTCTCCGGAGGGACGGACAGAGAGGGATGGCAATACGCAGCTGATTTTCCAGTGCAAGTATCATAACCAACCCCTCTAATTCTGCTTTTTTCAGCCTCTTGAAACTTTGACCCTGACTGATTTCTGTGTTTTTTTTTTTTTTTTTTTTNTTTTTTTTTTTTTTTTTTCATTTCTTCCTCTGACATCTCTCCGTGCAGGTCATACCATGGTTACAAAACGATGAAGGACTTTGTGCGTCGCAGGCGGTGGGCCAGGTACTATAAAAGGCACCACTGGCCTTTGCGGTATTTGCTCAGTGGGTTCACCGTGGTCTGAGTGGGCAGTCTTGACATTTGCTGTTTTTGTGTGTATGCGTGTTTGATTCAGTCAGCAGGAACTTGGCGAAGGACAGAAGGGACTCAGAGCTGAGAGACTGACAGATTTAGATCTGAGCTGTCCTACAATTACATTTAATCCTGTATTTTTTTTACATTACTCTACAGAGTTGAATTCACACTGTTCACATGCATCAAACTTTCATCATTGCAAGCTCTTCTTTTATTGCAGGACTCTTGTTTTGGATTATATTCTATCGATGTTTCTTTATATTTTATTTTAGTTATATATTTATATATTTATTTATTACAAGGTGATGATCAATAATTACATACATAACACCAATTATACACATTATAATGGGGGTAATAGTTAAAGAATAAGGTAAGAGGTGATGTTACATTAGTAAGAGAGGAAAAGAAAAAGAGAGAGAAAGAAAAAAGAAATGACATGAAGGAAAACAAAGAAAAAAATCTGATGATGCAAAAACAGCAATGACATAATCGTTATAAATATAAGCATTATCAAGTGGTGTGTATGTGTTGACTGGGTGGCGCATTCTGTAGTCTTCTGTTAAAAGTGTGTGTGTGTGTGTGTGTGTGCGCGCAGTGCATGTGAAAGGGTGTAGAGATATCAGTGTGTAACGAAAGGTGGAAGGGTTGAAATACCTTGAAAGAAAGGGGAAGTAACAGAGAATGGGAATAAAAAGCAACGATATGTATGAGATGTTTTTTTTCTCATGTATTTACTGTCTTCGCCCTGACAGGAAATGTAAACTGACCACTACGGGACCCTGGCAGGAAATCCCTCCCATCCCACTGAGCGACGTGACCATCCTCCTGTGTGCGGCTCAGAGCAGCGTGGAGGCGGTTCCTCTGTGGGCGATCAGCAACAAAGGAGACGTGCTCTGCCGCCTGGGAGTCACGGCTCTGACGCCCGCCGTGAGTCGTGTTCACAGCACGCCGACCTGCAGCTTTAACACCTTTTAGCATCTTTCTACGCTGGAAGGAGCCAAAAAATACAACAAAATCAGCCCTCTGATTGCTCTCTTAGGGCTCCTCGTGGCTCCATGTGGGAACCGACCAGCCGTTTAAGTCCATCTCTATCGGGGCTGCCAGTCAGGTTTGGGCCATTGCCAGGGATGGTTCTGCTTTCTACAGGGGCTCGGTGTCACCACAGAACCCAGCAGGTCAGATCAAGTCAAGTTTATTTGTAGCTCGGTATCACATCAATGCCTCAAAGGGCTTTACAGCCCCATTAACTGTTCCAGACCAGCCCAAGCTCTCTAAGAAAACAAGGAAAAACTCCCTAAAAATCTTTATTATGTAAGGAAAATGTGAGAAACCCTTGGAAGAGACAACTATTCAAAGAGAGATTCCCTCTCTTCAAATAACCAGGTGTGACATAGGAGCCGCAGCTGTAGAAACAGGTAAATTACAAAGATCCAAAAACAAAGAAACATTACAGAATGATATGAACAGCAAATAATCAACGATCCATTGTTATTCTAGTCAATAAAATCATTGTCATGATGATTTGAAATATGAGTCACATAAAGTGAGATTAGAGGCAGAACAGAAAGAACACAAAATGTAGTTGTTGTTGCCATAATTTTTTCATCTTGAAGTTTAAAGTTATAACCATAACCAGCTGCTTTTCATTGTATTCTCAAGCACCGTGCATATGTCTGGTGTCTCCCCCTGCAGGAGACTGCTGGTACCACATCCCCTCCCCGGTTAAACAGAAGCTGAAGCAGACGTCTGTAGGAAGGACATCAGTCTTTGCTGTAGATGAAAATGGTAAAGCAAACATGTTTGTGTTTGTAGTTTATCCTGAAACAATCATACTTTTTTTTTTTTTTTNTTTTTTTTTTTTTTGTTTTTTTTTTTTAAATATGCGATAGTTTTTCTCAAACATGTTGTCTGTTAGAGACTTGTCGTTTCTGAGTAGCGTATCTCTGATCATGTGTGTGATGAGGTTTGGCTGCTTCCTGTCCAGGTAACTTGTGGTACCGGCAGGGCGTGACACCCAGCTACCCTCAGGGCTCCTCCTGGGAACACATCTCCAATAACGTACGGAAGGTCTCTGTAGGGCCTCTGGACCAGGTAGGCAGCAGATGTCCGTGCTGCAGCAGACTCTGCTTCAGTGTTGTTGCTTTTTACCTTGTCTTACTGCCTACAATGAAGTAGATAGATAGAATAAACCTCTTTTTTATATTATTGCAGTATTTTTCTCTTAGTTATTAAACTAATTCCTTATTTTGGCAGAAGATGCAAGCAAAAGCGTTACAGTTCTCATAATTGAGATCTTATAAACTGTCCCACCAATAAATCTGATTGACAAGAGCTATGAGACTGTATACCCATATATATATTTTGGTGTGAGCTTAGTCACTTTTTAATACATGCAAAAGCTAAATTAACCTCTACAGTCTAAAGTCACTTTTAACACATTGTTTGCTGATTTTTGGAGACTTTCGTTTATTTTCTAGAATCTGAAAGAATCATGCAAAAATTTGAAAACATAATTTATTATCTTTTGTTTTGTTTTGTTTTATTTATTTTTTTGCTAAATTGTTTGAGAGATGGAATTTTCCTTCTTGAATGAAGAATTTTCTTGAAAAATTGATTTGAGACTCCAGAGGATGACGCGCTCTCTCAAAAGACAGATGGACCCGCCAGCATCAAAACGCTCATCGATTTGTTTCTGCTATGAAGCATCACAGACCAGATGGGTTAATAATTTTGAGAATGCTCTGTGCAGTTCACTGACATCACATCGCAGCATTTCTGCATATCAAAATTCAGCTTTTAAGTTGCCTTACAAACATTTGGCGCTGCTGACATCTTTTGTTGCTAAATTGTAAAGTTGCAACTAGGGGGTGGCTGATATAAAATAAAATAAAATCATGATATTTTAAGATATTTTTGTAATATTGGTGTTCATGTTGAATAATAAGATGAACAATAAGATGAACAACCAAGTTGAACCATGTTGTTTTAAGTTGTAGCACCTCTGCTGGGTGCAGATAGTCTCATCTGCTGCACCTGAACATACCCCAAAAGTGACGTCACAGTGTACTGACACAGCAGCATACAGGTCAGCAAAACAAGGTTTTCAGGATGGTGTTAAATTACACTTTAAATAAGACTCCGAGGTCCACCTTAACTACAGGCCTGTGGTTGAGGAGAAGAACTCAGCTGAATTGAATGTAGCGGCTAGGCTAACACTATTTGTACAGTGCAATAAAAAGCCACTGTTTCGCTAATTTCACCCCCAGCTTGCTTTTTCTGTCACAGGAAGTACAGCTAGCTAACGCTCCAGCGATGCTTGGCTAAGTCAGCATCACTTGCTTGCTTGTTTTGTGTTGTAAATCAGCTGCCTGCCTCTCCTCCTCGTGTGACTTGTGATTTTTTTTTTATGTTTCTGCTTTAGATGGAGAACCAAATTTTCTATGTTCCCAGTCAAACCGTTGTTTTTTTTTTTTTTTTACAAACTTCCCTTTATTAGGAACTAATTAGTCAGGCACTGACTGCACTATTAAGTTTCTTCTTGATGTGAAAATTCATCAACATGTCATCACACGCCAGTATTGTCAATATCATGATGTGACAATTTTTTTTCATTAAAAAAACCTATGAACGATATGACACAGCACAGTCTGAGTTGCAACTTAAATTATTAAGAATATACACCATCTGCATATTTGAAGTAAGATTTTCCCGTTCAAGAGTTCACAGGTGAATCCAGCAGAGTCTCTACATCTCCTGCAGATATATTGAAGTCAAGTTCACCTCTTATGTAAAACAGGAAATAATAAGATGTATGTGATCTGAAAATAAGCCTGGCGTGTTGCTGGTGGTTTGTTGTTGCTGACATGTAGGTGTGGATCATAGCAGACAAGGTTCAAGGCAGCCACAGCTTGAGTTGCGGGACGGTGTGTCATCGACTCGGTGTCCAGCCTATGGAGCCCAAAGGACAGTCCTGGGATTACGGAATTGGGGTAAGGAGCAGGGAGATTACACTGAATGGAATTTCTCTGTTTCTCTGGATATTTTAAATTTTGTACGTAATGCTTCTTAAATATTTCTGCATCTCATTCTGTTCCTTCACCTTGATGTCTCTCTGATTTTTCTCTCAGGGTGGGTGGGACCACATCACAGTGAGAGGGAACTCCATGGAGCCGCTCCGCATCCGCCTGCCTTCTCTAGCAGACCCCTGCATCTCGGCCCCTTGGAACCCTCCCTCCACCGCCAACACACAGCTCAACAGCAACGCCGCGGGCTGCTAGACACTACATGCTGTAAACACAAGCACAAGGGTGCACGTACTGTACGTGGTTTTTAACACGCTTAGTCACTCAAAAGCATTTCACTTGTTTGGTAAATTTTGCTTTGTTTAGTTTTGAGTAGATTCCATTTTAAAAATCACTTCTAGTTTTAACACTGGAGTAGCAGAAACGATAATTTAAGCCCAGAAGAAGAAGTCACAAGACATCCGCACAGAAAACACGGTTGTGGGTTCGTTTTTTGTTTTTTGTTTGTTTTTTTTATTACTACAATGGGAACAATCACTAGTATCTTAAAAGTTGGCTGCATTACCCCCCCCCCCNCCCCCCCCCCGCATTTGTCTTTTTCTTTAGACGGGTATTTCTCTGTCAGCTTCTACCACTGCTGCTAATCTTTTTTTCATTGATATTTAACTGTGATGATCTTAATGCATTTTCGATCTTATTTATTCATCAGGACGTAACGTGTTGTGTGGCTCGCTGTACATAGAAAAGCCCGTAAAGTCGTCTTTACAGTCGTCGTTCTGTGGCAGGGTGATTGTTTTTAAAGGTATTTTAGTGAGTATTGGATCGGTTTTGTTTGATGATAGTGTATTTACATGTCACTGTCAGCTCTGTGGTTTATATTATGTGCAAACTAGAATGTTACGAAAAGATTTATTTCCTCTTCAGGTGCTGGAAACGGGTTGAAACATTGAAAGCAGCGTAGTAAAGCTGAAGAAAATTAATCACACAGATGTAAAGATCTGTGCCTTAGACTGCAAAAAAATAAAAATACATAGGTTTTTATAGGGATGTTTTCAAGTTTGGATTTGAGTTTTTGTCTGCCACAGTTCTGAGTCAAGAAATACAAATGTAGGTGAGATGAATTCTGGGTGGAGCTTCTGTAGGCAAGCACCATGGCTGACTGTGATTGGCTGAGACACTTCCATAGCAAGACACAATAAAAGTGTAAATAGCTATTGAAACACAGAAACATGATTAAGTTTGTATTTTTAGAAAGAAGTTCCCTTTGATTACAATCAAATGGAGTGTATTTATTGTATTTTCTTCTGACATACACTCAGTGGCCAGAAAAATACACACCTATTGTAATGTGTTGCAATACACCTGCAATAAATACTAGCTTATGTAAAATGTTCTGTTTTTGTACAGATGACTGTTTCATAATACGCTCTGAGGCTGCTCTTTGTGAAAGTGTTGTACCGGACTGCATTATTTTTAAAGGACAATCCTGGTGATTTTACACGTTTGAACCCAGTACATGTATACAACTCACATAACATGTTACGTTACTGACATCCATTTCCCAAAACATACATTACAGGCCAGAAGTTTGAGGCCCCTCCCAGATTTAGCATGAGCAGGAATTCCCAAAATGATGTGGGAGAAGGCAGACAGCAGTTATTGAATAGAACGTTAAAACACATCAGCAGGGAGTTGGAAGATTTTTTTAAATCTGGTGGTGTAGTGTATTATTGTAGTGTATTATTGGAGAAATATATTAGAATAGTTTTTCCTACCTTCCAGACTGCCATTGGTTTCAGTTCATTCCAGTATGCTGTTAAAATCAACTTGTAGAGACTTGAAACCTGTTAAATAAAATTAGTTAGACAAAAACAAAATTAAATAGACATAATATTTGATTACCTATCATATGTTCCAAGTGTCTATAAGTTGACTTTATTTTATTTTCCATTACCGTTACAGGATGTTTTGGATAATGGTTGACAGTAAAGTGTATTCAGGTTGTATTTACTGGGCTTAACCATACAAAATTGATGGTATGGTCCTTTAAGTCTTTTCTAATATTTTGTCCACATCATTCACCATTCATTAAATGGATGAAATATTAAAAACATGGTAAAACAACACAGCCTCAAAAATGATCATAGAGCTGAATCAACACCTCTCCGTCTCAGCAACAAGTCAGAATGATTAGTTTCATAAAGTTTGAAGTTATTACGTGATTGTTTTATTAGATTGTATTTCAATCTGGCCATAGGGTGTATTTCACATGTTTGTGGCATATGTGCAATGATGAGTTTCACTGCTAAAATAAAGACAGAAAGTTGGAGCTGGAAACTGCAACCACAACTCCAACCACAGCTTGTCGTTGAAGCGTCAAACTGAACCTTCCTTTTTCTCAGGAGAATTATAGTTATTAAAAAAAGAAATACATTTTGCATGCTGTCTACTTCTTTTGGACGAATGGTAGCAGAATGACTAAGGATGGAGAATAGTACACAAACTATTTTCTTAAAATCTTCGTGATGTCGCGGTGGTAATGTCTTAAAACGGAATAAAGTTTGTGTGTTTGACAAAGAGCAAGTCATTCATGTTTTCCATTGTGAAATTTTCATAAACACACACAGATGAATGCATGACTTCAGGCATTGGTTTATATTAATGCAGCTATAATTTTACAGAGATATATGTATAATCTGCGAATAACTACCATGAAACTTTACAGTGTTGCACAACACACCAGTGCTGTTTAACATCATGGTGCACATTTCTCAATGGATGTGCACAGTCATAATATCAGTCCTTATCAATAAATAAAAGTGTTTAATGATGACTCCTCGATCCTCAATGTCTCATTTCTTCTCGTCGCTTTCTCTTCCTCATAACACATGCAAATAGCTCACACACTTCAAACATCATCTGTGCCTTCCAGATATACACACAACCTGTTTTAGAAATGGTGGAAAAGTAAATTTTGCTGTCAGAGTGAGACAACGAGCAGAAATAGTGCTAAGAAAATGTTTAACTGTGGATAACTTCAAGCAGTTTCTCTCTTGCTTCAACATTTCTGGGTTAAACCTGCTTGTCTTTCTCGGTGTGACAGTTGTGACTAGAGGCTATGGCAGGTTCCTCAACAGAAAGCACACAAGATGGCAACGAGATAACAGACAGAGAAGAAGAGTCCCTGCATATAGAAGACAAGTCATAAACAATATGGCGAATGTTTAGCCCTTCCTTCCTAGTACCAGATGAACTTTCATCATGGCCCATTTGCTTTTCATGGTCCAGGCTGCAGTCTTTGGGTCTGCTGGGTGAATAGTCATCCTTTGCAAGCGTGTTCTCTGAGCCGAGGCCGCCGCCGATGGAGCCGACCTTCAACAGAGTCATGACACATTTATGCACGGCTTGGTCAAAAAAGGTCAACAGGGTTTATTGACAGACACGGCACACCGTTTCAACAGATCCCAAGCTAATGTGGCTAATTTGAGATCCAACCCTAAAATGTTCACTCGCACCTGGCCGTGGACCTCTCTCTCTGACTTGGAGACTGTGGTTTTCTGAGATGTCTTGCGGTCTCCAAACCAGCCTCCGGCCACCGTTAGCTGTGTTTGCTCAAGCTGTGCACGTGGGTGAGGTACTGGGTCAGACCGTCTTCCCCCTCCTCCTCCAGGTGCTGCTGGTAGCACTGGAGCAGCTTTGCGGCGCTGGCCTCTGACGGGGCCCCGCCGTTTGGCTGGCAGGCCCCTGACATACCTAAGATGATGGTGGTCAAGGCTTTGATGTAATTCTTGGCCAGGGTCAATGTCTCGATCTTGGACAGCTTCTTGTCTGTCTTGACGTGGGGGATGGCCTCCCGCAGCGCTTGGAAGGCGTTGTTGAGTTTGTGCATGCGCTGGCGCTCCCGCTCGTTGCTCTCCAGTCGGCGGATGCTGCGTTCCTTGGTGCTGGAGCCATGCTGCCGGCGGCGGCGGTGAGGAGTTGCTCTTCCTCCAGTGCCTCCACCCACCCCTCCTTGTCTCTTCCCGCTCCCGTTCCTCAGTGACCCCCTCCAAGAGCCACCGATCTGGACAGAGGCCTCAGAGCCTTCCTGTTCACTGGAGGGTTCTGGTTCTGTGTCGGGTTCAAGTTCTGGATCTAGGTCAGACCAGGTCCTCCTGGACGGTTTCACAGCCTTCCCTTTGGACTTCATCCTGCTGCCTCCTCCACCTCTCTCTATGTGACAGGTTTAGGCCTGAAGAGAAGAGATGAGACGAGACGAGAGACGAGACGGGCATAACTATCAATGCTTTTCAAATACAATAAATTGGAGTTTTAACATAAATGAGGTTATAGTGTAATCAATGAGTTTCATCCAGTTTTCTACATCAAGTCTCTCCCATTTGAGCAGCCTTACATGCATGTTGTATTTTATCAGCTTCCTGTGTGAAAACTCCATGATGTTGGTCTGGTAATCTACATATGAGTCCTGAGATAATGTTCATGTCAAGGTTACACTCACAAAACTACAGAGTGCAGCAAACACTCAGCAATTCACCTCAAACGCTCCACAACTGCATTTTACCCTTGAAGATGAATTCTAAATAAAGTTTTTGAAATTAGTGACTACAGTTTTAAAATGTGCTGATGTAGTTGTGGACATCTTTACATAGTATAAAACATTTTAGAAGATACAGCTGCTTTACATAGATGAGTACAGAGTATATAAAAGAGGATATAAAGGCTGATTCATCATCATCATCATCGCTCTGAGTTTCCCTCCCTCTTTATTTTCATAACCTAACGGTGGTGTAACGATAAGGAAATAAACAGTTAAAAGTGTTTATTCCCACACAGGATCGTGGGATGATGGAGTCTTACCTTAAATCAGAAAAACTTTCCTCCTCCTGGGTGTTAGCAGCAGCAGTAACGGAGCACGCAGCAGCAAATTAAAGCATCCTCATAGATATTAAAGAGCAGAGATCCGCGGAGCGTCAGAGCCGCACACACTCACCGTCACATGTGAGCTACCTGTTACTGACTGATGTACACGTCGCGCTGCTCAGCCAATAGCAGAGCGAGGCCACGCCCCGCGCTGTGCGCAGCTAGAGCTGATTGGCTGCTGCACAAAGTCATAGTACTCCAAAAAGTACACTTCACACACTAATACACAACTTGGTGTGTTCAAAGAGTATGTCCAGAAAAATGAACACATCCATTAAAAATGAGAAAAAATGATTGTTTTAACTTTAGTTGTTGTTAAGATTAAAGGACCATACTGGTGATTTTGTGTGTGTGTGTGTGTGTGTGTGTGTGTGTGTGTGTGTGTGTGTGTGTGTGTGTGTGTGTGATTAGAGAGCACAAAAAGCACAAAGGATCAGCAGATTTCGATTTGTGTCCACAAACACCATGAGTGGTACTGAGTGCCTGAATGGTCCAAATGAGTTAAAGGACCATATCTGTGATTTTTTAAAATTTATTTATTTATTTATTTATGCATGTTTAAGCTCAATAAATACACGTTCACAAATGTTTTCCAAAACATGAAATTGTATTTTAGTTTTCCCTGTTATTTTGATAACCTTTCAAAATCAAGTGTTCAGGTGACACATCCACGTTAAAATTCAATGTATTGCCAGGTAAAACGTACGTCCATGAAGGCAAACAGTTATTCATCCTTTCCATTGTGTCTTATCACCTTCTGCTGCTTCATCTGAATACAGTCCTGAGTGTAAGCAGGCCCATGTTAGCTCTCTGCTGTGTTACTTTTGAACTTTCTAAAGAAACCGGCTTTAAAGTAGTCTTTACAAATTGTAATCGTTTACTGCATTGCAGCATTTCATTCCCTGCAATTCCCTAAAGTAACAAAAGTACAGTATACAATTGTGTTGGAATTGGCACAAATCCCTATAGGGAGAACAATGGAACATAATTAAACGTGTCAGATAATTACCATGACACCCTTGAGGGCCCAAATACTGACTGTTGGCTGCTGGTATTAGAGACATCACCTATATGAATAGAGGGTGGAGTTATGGCACCCATGTGGAGACATAATGGATATTTATGTGTGTTTCACATCATGGTTTATGGAATAGATATTCCTCAGTCTTTTGAAACTGATGTCTTCAGCCTTCTTAAGGTGGATTTTCAAAAAAGGGAGGATAATTACATTAAGTTTTTAACTGTTCTCTTAATTTGTCTTATTCCATTCCTTCAAGAAATATCATAATCACAAATAAATGGAATTCCTGAAAGCTAAGTTTTCCAAATTATTCCTCATCTAAATAAATTGCTCATGTTTTAAAATTGCTGTGTAACAAAAAGCTTTGAGAATTATTTTTTAAATGTGTTAATGGTTGTTAGCTGTTATCTTGGATTAGCTGACAACTTATTGATTCCTTCTAAAAGCTTCCGCAGTCAAAGATTCAATGCCATTAATATTAAAATTAATGGCATTGGACAGAATGTGGTCAAGCTGCAAACACACTTTTATCCCTGTATTTGTTTTTCAAGGTTTTGATGTTGACTCACTTTATACAGTAAAGCTCTTAAAGGACCATACCATCCATTTTGCATGTTTGAGCCTAATATATTCAATTTTCATACATGTTATGTTACTGACAATCATTTCCCAAAGGATAAAACCATATTTCAGNTCCATAAACGCATGTCTTCTTTTGGGACTATATTCCCCGGTGGAGGCATACATTCACTCCACACTTATTATTGCGCTTACACACTAAAATTATGTAACTTTGAAAAAAACCTGAATACACGATGATGGATTACCTATCCCAAGAACACTTCAAGTACCAGCAAGTTGACTGTAATAGCGTACCAGAATGAACTGAAACCAGTGGAGGTCTGGAAGGTAGGAAAAACATTTTTAATTCACCGTTCCAGTAGTATGCTTTGGGAAATGATTGTCAGTAACGTTACATGTATGAAAATTGAATATATTAGGCTCAAACATGCAAAATAGGTGGTATAGTCCTTTAAGTAAACTGAAAGAAGTTCCTTAAATGTTGATTTAAGTAGCTTTACTAATTTTGTGAATTTTGGAGGTCACACTCGGTACAGTTATATGCATTTGGATTCTTCAACAAATTAGCATGCATTTCCTTACCTGCTTCCTCACATAAGCAAATTAAGTCATGGATATTCTGCAAATGATAGAATCCTTTAAATTTCATCCATGTATATGTTTTAATCCACATATTTATCTTAATCACAGTTTAGTGTGGATGTAATACTGACAGAGGAAAGACAGCGATGAGCTAACAGCTAATAACCTCAGCCTAATGAAATGTTATTCTTACAGTTACAGAAAGCTAAAATATTACTAACTTAACATTTTTCTAATACACGCATTTAGTTAAATGAATTTGGAAGCTTATATTTTCACCTCAATGCTTTAGAGCTGATTCGGGAATTTGGGAATTTGATACTTCCCTGCCAGGATTGAATTCCTTGCATTGTGGAAAAGGCTCAAAAGCAGCATTTTGACAATTGGGTAGAGAAAAAAAAAACATTTATAGACATAAGATGACACACAAATACACAAATAGAAAAATTACGATGATTTTCTTTGATGGGGGGGGGGNTGGGGGGGGGGTAGTTGAACCTGTGACCTCATTCTTTCAAAAATCCTGGCTCTGGCCCTATTTAATCAAATTGTTTTCAAGAATTACTCTTCCGTAAAAATCAAAAGAAAGCTAAGAGAACATTTTGTTATCATCACTTTTATGGTGCAGAATTTCAAACAGTTTCACGATATGAGCATTAATACTGATATCAGAAAAACTCCAACTTGTAACAACGACAATAATGTACAGGTGAGACGTTCTCAGCTTTTAGCAGCAAACAGCGCCAGGGGTTAATGTCCTTGAACACTTCACGTGTGTGTGTGTGTGTGTGTGTGTGTGTGTGTGTGTGTGTGTGTGTGTGTGTGTGTGTGTGTAAGACTGGTCCTGCCAGCTTTCCTTTCCTCCTCAGGTACATTGTATCTAATCAACCAAACCTCGCTGATGCTGGCTCTGTGGAAACATTATCTGTTACTCTGAGTTTGTTCAGTTTCTGCCTCCGTTGGCCTTAAGGCTCACACTGTGTGTTTAGTCCCAGCCGCTGATAAATTCTGGGCTGAACACACTTCAGTAATGAGGCAAGCAAACAAGACCTCCACAAGCATGCTCTGTTTAAGCAAAACAAACTCTATAATCATCAGAGGCGTTTGCATCCTGACAGAATGCCCCAGAATGCTTAGAATACAGCAATTTAAAGCTAAAACGTGATATTTCAGACATATGATATGTTATTAATCGTGTTGAAGATGGAATTTGTGTCTTTTACACCTTCTATGAAAATGTGTTTCTGGATGATAAAGTCGGATGGTGGTTTTATTTACACTTGCATTAAAAAAAAGGGTTGTTGTTCCCTGGATTCTGCCTGCTTTGTAATTGGATCTGAGTAGGCGGGTCGTTACGTGATTTGATTGGTGATTAAAGCCCATGTGATCGCTTTGCTCCATGGACAAGCTTCATACGTGTTTTTAAAGTAACTAATAACTCTTTTTACATGGACTGTATCTGTCTACATTCCCGGGTGCAGGTGCCCATTTACAGCAAGCCACAACTCCCAATTCAAATTAAAGGACCGTACCACCCATTTTGCATGTTTGAGCCTAATATATTCAATTTTCATACATGTTAAGTTACTGACAACCATTTCCCAAAGGATAAAACCATATTTCAGCTTTACTGATATTTTGCAATATATCTCTTAATCTTTCAAAATCAAATATTCATGTGATACACCCACCTAAGTAACAGTAATTTACTGTTCTTCTTAAATACAATTAAATACAGTAAACTTTGATGCTTTCCAGGACTAAAACAATGACAGGTTAAGGTTCAACAGTATACTACTGCACAACATTACAGCATACAACAGTACTTTTCCTGGCAGCAATAAGTTTCTGAAGAGACACAAGGACTTCTGGACGCATCAGAACTGTGTATTTATCATTCGTCTTGCTGTCTGGAGTCAAACTAAACGTCGAAACTAAAAAACTAAACTGACGAAACTAGCTGCGCTCTCGAGTTGGACATTCGGTTTCACTTTGCAGTGGAGAATTTTGACTCGTTGCGTCGCAGCAATGTCCTGCAGATAATACAAATAATACATATGAAAAGTATAATTTGCTCAGAGTCTGGAGACAGATGTGGTTCAGTCCAGATCCGGATCTAGAGTATAGAGAGATTTTGAGGATGACTGGACTAAACGTTACTGTAACACATACAGTTAGAAACTGTTACAGTAGAAACTGCAGAAATACAGTAGAAGCTGTTTATTACTGCAGTTTCAGCTACTAAACATTCTGCAGTAGAGTACTGTAATAAATGTACAGTAATAAACTGTTAATTTAAGTTACAGTATGGATACTGTACAATAACAGTATAATGCTGGCGTCTGTAGCTGTAGAACCCCCCCCCCCCNACACACACACACACACACACACATTCTCTGAGAGGCTGCTACTGTATGTGCTTCCTTCCATAGCCAAACACTTGAGCATGCCTTTGTGTTAGCCCGAGGTTTATTTCTTTAAGTAATCACATCGATAAAGTGGATTAAAAAACAGGTTTGCAGCTGGAAACGGTATCAGCGCTGTTATGCAACTGACTTTTAATCCAGTCAAGCCGGTCATCCGTGTCACACCAACATGCATAAACACTGAATGCGTCATCACACGGCCTTGCAATGCCATGATGTCATGAACAGCAGGTGCTTTGAATCCATTTGGAGGAGGAAAAAGCCATTATTAACCCTTACTCATCATTAAAAATAAAAATGGGTGAATGAGGCAAAGAGGACAAGATCAGGATGATTAGTCAGTTTTTCCATTAGGCCAAGGCTGGCTGTGTGAAAGAAAAACAAGCGTGGACGGCACCATGGTGACGGTGAGACGGCCTTTAAGGGCAGAGGATGATAGAAAGACCCACTGTGTTATAAAAATTAGCACCTACAATGAGATCTGTGTGTGTGTTTGTGTGTGTGTGTGTGTGTGTGTGGCTGACCCTCACAGCTGAAGGTCTGAGTCAGAGACATGAGAGAGGAACAGGCAGGTTTGGGACAGAAAGACCTGCTGAGGCCTGGACAGAGCCGTCCTGCTCTGGGCTGCTGTGACACACGGATAGTGGGAGTTTCTCTCTAAGGCTGAAAAGTCATCGTCCCACTCCAAGCCTGCAGGAAAAATCAACCAAACACACAGTTAAACTCCTAATAGCCTGCAGCGCCTGCTTAACACAACCTACAAACATTAACTCTTACTGCAGTGTCCCACCCTCATGTAGTTACAGTGTCAGAGGCCTTAAATATTTAACAATAAAGTCTGATTTTTTTTTTTTACATTTGCAATTCTATTGGTTATTATTCATGCTGCAACAGTATGAAGACAATAATAACAATTAAAACTGCCTTTTTCTGTGAATATTTTTTCTGAAGTTTTCCGTTTTTCACACCTGAACAACCCAAAACCCTGTTTCACCCAGAAATACATCAAATTAAGGAAGGAAGAAACTCTCAAAATGCAGTTTACTTATTAAAGGACCAGACCACCCATTTTGCATGTTTGAGCCTAATATATTCAATTTTCATACATAATAAGGCTACTGACAATCATTTCCCAAAGGATAAAACTATTTCAGCTTTCCTGATATTTTGCAAAATGTCTTAATCTTTCAAAATCAAATATGCAAGCGATACACCCACCTTAAAAATCCATGTGTCGCCTGCTAATAGTTATGCAGCCTGATGAGGTCACATTTAAATTTTTCGATAAACGCAGGTCTTCTTTTGGGACTATATTCCCTGGTGGAGGCATACATTCACTCTGCACTTTTTATTGCGCTTAAATGCTAAAATTATGTAACTTCTAAAAAAAAACCTGAATACACATCTTGTTCGTGATGATGGATTACCTATCCCAAGAACGTTTACAGTATCAACAAGTTGATTTTAATAGCAGAATGAACTGAAACCAATGGCAGTCTGGAAGGTAGGAAAAATATTTTTAATTCACCGTTCCAGTAGTATGCTTTGGGAAATAATTGTCAGTAATGTAACATGTATGAAAATTAAATATATTAGGCTCAAACATGGGTGGTATGGTCCTTTAATGGATTAATACTAAATCAATTTATTTTACATCACTTTTAAGGGGATACATTATACAGATTCCCATGTTCTTATTTTCCTTTGGTCTATTTTTTTAAACTTTTAATGTACATAAAACACATTGATCTCTTTCTAATCTGCCTTGCTGCAGCACTAAAGTGCACACTGAGTGAAAACAGACTGTTTTTAGGTAGTCTCTTTAAAGCCCATTCTATTCTGATTGGCCAGCTGTATCAGGTCAGAGCTGGCGACACCAACTGAGATAACGTGAATAAGATGCTGGAATACTGTGTGTATGCAGAAAAATCAAACGTGTTACATGCTGACATCAACATGTTATGGAAGTAAAGCTCTAATAAAAAATGGAGCTTTCAGGATGGGTTTGTCTTACTGGATGCACTTTGCAAGTTCCATATTTTGCAACTTTGACAATGTTCAACACAAACTCTTTGCTATATTATATCATTAAAAAAACATAATATGTCCCCTTTAAAACTGACCTCTAACCTTTCAGGCAAACAGAGATTTCCGCTTATTTCAGTATAGCATTGATATGAACTGAAATCAATGTCTTCCTGGAAAGTAAGCAATGAGTCTTAAACCAACTATAACTAAAACATGTAAAACAACACTCATATGGTTCTTTGAAATGATACCAATGTCTTCTAATGGCAGATCTGGCAGGCTGTTGGAGTGGCTGCTCTGCTCTGATTGGCTGTGCAGCTCCAGGGTGGGACTCTCCTATGAAGATGGACAGTCATAGTCAGTGGCTAATAATTGCAAATTGGTATTAAGACTTGGTATATGGATTAGTGGAATAATAAGGAAAGTGTCATGTTCACCCTTTAAACCCTTAAATTGTCTTCACCTTCACCACCTCAAGGACATTTACACTTTCATAACCCCACCAGGAAGCAAAATCTTATGGGACCATAACAACAATTTTGCATGGTTAAGCCTAATAAATACTACTTGCATACGCATTGTGTTCATGACAATTTCCAACACTTCAAACCATATTTTAACTTTCCTGTTATTTTGCCAAATCCCCTAATCTTTCAAAATCAAATGTTCAGATGATACACCCACCTTANCCTGTTATTTTGCCAAATCCCCTAATCTTTCAAAATCAAATGTTCAGATGATACACCCACCTTAAAATTCAGTGTTTCCCTGTTAACACATATGTCTGAACGTAGAATGCATGGTCATTTTTAAATTCTTGGTAAAAGCCATCTTCTCTTGGGACTATATTCCCTGGCGGAGACATACATTGTCTTCTGTGTAGCTCCATGTTGTACCAGTTAAATAAAGTTACTTTGTCAAAAAAAAAAAAAAAACACTTAGTTTGCTGTCACGCATTACTTATATGAGGCGCATTTCAAGTCTCTACAAGTTGATTTTAATAGCGTACTGAATGACCTGAAATCAGCTGCAGTCTGAAAGCTTAAAAAAAAAAAAAAAAAAAANAAAAAAAAAAAAAAAAAAATCCAAAATTTACTGCTCCAGTAGTAGATTTTGGAAAATGGTTGTCAGTAATGTAATGTGAATGTGGGTTGTATATATTGGGCTCCAACATGCAAAATTGCTGGTATTGTCCTTTAAGCCCACCTTGCAGGACTGCGTGATAACAGTACCTGATCAAACACATGGACGGTGACATCATCAACAAAGGACACATTCTTCCTCTCTTTTCCATCTCTGTTCCTTCCATGTGATTCTGCTGGAGCATCACAGTTTTCACAGGATTTCAGAACGCTTTTAAGATCGCACGTATTCATATTGTCTTCAGCGACCATTTCGGTCTGACACTCCTCATAGAGACCAGTGTGGGGACTGTGGAACCAGTGGGTGGCGGTAATCATCTCTGTGGTCGTCCTATTCTCCGTGTGGCAAATCTCACCAGAGAGTCCTGGTGAGAGAAAGTAATCCTTATCACAGAAAATTATATATGTATTATGCTGAGCTATTGTAACAATACCTTGCAAGGCGGCCATTTTTAGGTCCTTCATGACTGAACTGAAAATGTCACGTGTCTTTTAGGTAAGCCTCGTCCAGGGCTCCTCCTTTGGGCACTCCGAGAGAAAAGTATCTGACATATAGACGTAAATGTTGAGTCACGGATGGGGTGCACAAGCCTCAGAATGCTTGATCTGTGAATGTTGTTCCTCCAGGACCGGGAGAGGGGGGCCTCCAGCTGACCCAGGATCCAGAAGCAGGTGATGGGTTGCAGCTCCTCATTAGCCAGGCTCACCTGACCCGAGGAGATCCGCGACTGCAGCTCTTTGCCCCTGTATGAGGGAGATCCCATGACGCCTAATTACTGTTGATTCTGTAATGAACTAGAACAATCAACATTAAACTCAGGAAGAACATAAAGGTTGTACTTTACATTAAACTAATGTAAAGTACAACAAGTAATCACTGAGATTGTGTTTAAATTTATTTATTATTGGGATAAGCCCCTTGAGATGCAGCATCTCGTTTTCAAGGGGGTCCCCTTCTTGTTAATTAATTAATTTATGATGAATTTATGATTCTTGTTAATTAATTAATTTAATTGTTAATTAATTAATTTGCTTATCACTGTTAATCAAACAGTGGTGTAAGTAGCCTCCCTGGACTTCCTTTCCCTGTCCCATGTAAATGTAATGATGGTTTAAAACTGCATTCATCTTTTTTTTTTCTTTTTTTTTTTGACCAATAGAAGCAAAAAGCTGGTAAACACAAAACCCTGACATACATTCAACATATGAAGTTGTTATGGCTAATGTGTTAGAAGTAGCTGCTTACTGAGACTCACGGCAACATTACAATTACACAACACATGTTTCTGTCCACCGATTAATATCCACTCTCATTTTAGTTCTGTTTTGGTCTCCACCAACTCCTGAGAAAAATATCTGGTTCTTTTACTTTTAGATGGTTGACTTTCTTCACCAGCCACTAGCTAACTTTATGGCTCAGTCATTTTGCACTGTATGGTTAGCTGCTTATCTGAGCTTGTTTGCTGGAATTGCTTATGATTTAATACTGGGGATATTGAGAACCACTTTTTTTTTTTTTTTTTTTTTTTGTTTACTTGTGGCCAGAGAACCAAAACAATGAGCTAAAACCTGCGTAAATCCACAGTTGAGTTAGAATTAATTGGTTCAACACTATGAATAACCTTTTGACATTATGGATTTTTTTTTTTATTTAAGGTTCATATTGAGCATATCTGTTAATGCAAGTTTAACAAGTCATGACATTTGATTTATGATGATTTGATCCAATACAATCTTTAGTCTGTGTCATCGTTTTTATTCTGTTAGGTAATTTTAGAGGTCATCTCCTCTGAACAGAGTCCTCCAGTGTCTGCTAACCACAGGATGTACTAAAAAAGATTTGTCAGCCTTTGCCCGCTGGATGACACGGCGCACCCATAAAGACATACGTTATTTTCTATTGGCCACTCATTCCTGAGCCTGAATAAATATCAGCGGCCATCCATCCGCAGTGAAAAAGACGCAATAGGAAACTTTCACCGCTCTGCAGTAACCAAGCAACCGCTGGACGAGTGACTCAGGAAAGGAAGAAAGGAGCTGACTCACAGCTGCTGTGACGTCAAGGATGTAAAAGGATACACAAACACACAAGCTACTGCATGGTTTTACACACACACACATGCAATAGGCCATGAAGCCTGTATTCTGCCCCTTTCAGGTAGATTAACGCCTCACTGTGTAACAGGTGCAGGAGCTCAGGAGGAAAAAAGACTCTAAAAAACATCCAAACACAAAGAGACACTGTTGGCGTATGTAGGCAGACCATCAACCAAAATCATACAGATCATACCTTCTCTTGATGCATCGTCTTCTTTTGGAAAACCAGTTTAAACCATCCAAAGACAACAGCAGGGTAATTCTACTGAAGTGTTTTCATTCTGCAAAAATAAGGAGGCAAGAGCAAGATTATCTACTGATATGCATTGCCCAATTTCCTGTAGCATGTTGCTGCAAAATGTGTTACAACATGCTTAATCTCTCTGCATCTGTCATGCATTTCTTTTCCTACCTTGTATTCTGTGAGCCCCAATCGTCCCACAGGCTTTTAGCGCTCTACGCACAGCTCATCAAGGGACAAACGAGCTTAACATTTGGTCAGAGAGAGAGAGGAGTTAGAAACAAGACAGAGGAAGATCAGGCGGGATAGAGAGTGGAACATGAAGGGGAAAGGGAAATAAGAGGAGAGGATGAAGGGATACAGGGAGGATGAATGGAGGAAAGTGAAGAGAGGGCAGAAAAAGGACAAAGAGCTCATGTATACGCCCCTGGTGGCTTTTCTGTATCAAAGGGGAAATCTATACCATA
Organism: Lucifuga dentata; assembly: GCA_014773175.1. NCBI lineage: Eukaryota > Metazoa > Chordata > Actinopteri > Ophidiiformes > Bythitidae > Lucifuga > Lucifuga dentata. Next base: position 85,588 of record VXCM01000837.1, read on the forward strand.
TCTGCTCCATTGTAACACAGCAGCCTCGCTGACGGGGAAAACAACAGCATCACAGGCAACACTTCTAAACTTGGACGATTTTTCCATATATATATACAGTAAATACAGCTCTTTGTTTTATATATATAGAAGTTAAAGTAAGTGAGGTTCATTGAGCAATACATCCAGAGGTTCGATTCCAGTTGTTTAAAGATGGCTGTTCTCATACTGCACCAAGTACCACCTCCAAAACATCAAAGTACCACCTCATCAACAAGCTATCAATTTAAAGGAACATGCCAGTGGTTTTTGCATGTTTTAGCTCAACTAACACTACCAACACATTTTGCCAACCATTTTCCAAAACAGAAAACCTTATTTTAGTTTTTGTGTTATTTTGCCAAATCTCCTAATCTGACAAAATCAAATGTTCAGGTGCTACATCATTAATGGCTAGATCAATTTACCAGATCTGATGTATTTCATATTTTAAAGGACACAGGAAGGTTGGTACAGTGTTCTTACCAGATAGATGAGTCAGTGGTTCCCAAAGTATCCTGATTTTCACCAGCAGTTTTTAAAGCAGGTTTTCTGTGGGTCTTCAGCAAAATAAGGAATGTAATAATTCTATTATTTATTTTCTTCAAAGTTATCACAATAATTCCACCATTGATATGAATTATATGAATAGGAATAGGTGATATAATCTAGATTCACTGTGCCTGCAACTGAGAATCGAGTTAGACTGGCTGCTTAAACCTTGTCTGACTGGAATGTTCTGCTTTGATTACTGATTTATTCCACACATATAAATATTCAGTGTCATTATTATCATTATTATTATTATTATTATTATTATTACTACTACTACTATTTACAATAAAGCTTGATAAATAAGAGTGTAAAACTGGTCCATATTAGTGCAAATGTCATTTCAAAAATGTCTTTGGAATGAAAATTGTGTGTTATTCACAAAAAATATGATCAACTTCAATCTAAAATTAACAACAATAATTAAAATTATTAGTAAAACTTTAGTGGCTGGTGAGTCACATAATAAGCTCACATCAATATCAAATACTTTTTAAAAATTTATTTATTTATTTATTTATTGGGAGGGGGTCTAAAACTATGGTAACACCAGATGCTACAGTGGACATTAGCCCCCTCTGATGGTAGTGAGCAGAATAGCAGGCAGCATCAAGAGCTGAGGTCATCATCATCATCATCATCATCATCATCATCATCATCATCAAATTAAGATCCCTTATGTTTTTATAGGAACTTCCTGCTGATAAAGTCGTCCCCTAGCAACAAAATCACTGATGCTGGAGTTCTGCTTTACCCACTCAGACAGCATCAGGATGTTGTTCCCAGGAGGCAACAGCGTCACCATTCAGTCCATCTCTGGAAAAAAAAAAAAATCTAAGAAAAAAAAGATGGATAGTGAAGTAAAAGAGGTGAAAAAAGATACATAGAGATGGACTGATGGTGTTTCCATTCAGAATAAAGAAGATATATACATTTCTGCTTCTTTCTTTCCCTTCTACTCTCACTTTTATTCACTTTATGTACAGTAGGAAGATTCCTAAGCATTTTCCACGCATTCCCTTCTTCCCTTTTTCTCTCTACCCTCATCCTCCTGGGTGTCATATCACCCAGCCACCTGCACCCATGGGCCCTTGTCAGGTCCAGACAGGTCGGGATAACCTAACTGCTTACAATACAATGTTTCCAATAGTCAACTCTTTTTTCACCAGTCTTAGCAGTCCATATGAGGATGTGATACAGCCGCCGAGCTGAAAGGCAGAAAATATGAGCCTGTTACATTCTATTTTCACGTTTGAGTAATGATTGATGCAGCCTGCCGGGGTTTCTCATCATCTGATATCTTCACAAGTTCTGCATCCAAATGTCAGTTGAATGTGTGATACATCTTACGTTTCAGCCTTTCTGACTGACTGGGTAGAAGCTGCGGTAGCCTATTGAACAAACTGTCCTTGTTTTCTCAGGCTGCAGGTCAAAGGTTAACAGCTGCGGTCTATTATTAGTAGTTTATTAGTAGTTTTTTTTTTTTTTTTNTTTTTTTTTTTTTTTAGATCGATGATGTGTTGTCTTCACAGATATACGCTGCTGCTTTAGCCGCTGGTGACCTGAAATATATAGAGTTCTTCAGACTGCCATCTAGCTCATTTGATTCCCAGCCAACCAGTTAGCCAGCTAGCAACTCTCCCGCCACGTCTTTTAATCTCCTATGTCTGCAGAGGTCAACCCAAACACATGCAGACCCTCAACTCACAGCGGTCTACAAGGAAAATTGACCTCCTACATCCCACCGGGTCACCTAGAAGAAAGAACATGCCTGTTGTGCTAAAGAGAGTGAGAACAAGCGCTTCGACTTGAATTTTCTAATTAATCGGCCTCTCTAATTGAGTTGCATGCCAAAAAAAGTGCGGAACTATCCTTTTACACCGCACGGGCAGAATCATCATATCCAGACTGAGGACAGCAAGTGACACCAAGCAATCTGTGAGAGGAGGGTAATTGGAGATCATTGGGCTTATTCTGAGCATGCGAAGTGCACCGTGCTCACAGGCTGGTGATCAGATGGAGCTCCAGTCTAGGGAACGCCAGTGGGATGGGAGCGCAGCAAAGCACCATGGGTAATGTGAAAATGAAACATCCACTCAGGATGCTGTAATGCAGTCCGCAGCCTTTATTTGGACACAGAAGAGTCTCGTGGCTGCAGTNAAAGGTCGTGAAATAAGACACTAGAATAACACATTCGGCGGTAAATATGTCACTGTTACGTACGTATTTGTTCAAGGTGAAGGCTTTAACAGTCGTAAACAGTACAAGGGAGTCAAACACACTGAAAAACACTTTTGTCAGCCTTTGCATTTAAAATGATTTAAGCCACAGCTGAGTTCTGCATAGTAGTGGCTTTAAAGGACCATACCGCCGATCGTGCACATTTGAGCCCAATATATTTTACTTTATTTTTTAAATCCCCTAATCTTTCAAAATCAAATGTTTAGGTGATGCTCACCTTAAGATTTAATGTTTCACCTTCTAACTCTTATGCTCGATTGCAGAAGTGACGCTCATTTTAATTTCTCTGTAAAAGCCGTCTTCTCCTGGGACTGTATTCACAGGCGGAGACGTACATTGTTTTCTGTGCAGCTCCATGTTGGATTTCTTAAAAAAAAGTTACTTTGATTTACTCAAAAAAAAAAAAAAAAAACNCATCTCAAGCATGGTTCAAGTCTCTACAAATTGATTTTTATAGTGTACTGGAATGAACTGAAGCCAATAGCAGTCTGGAAGGTAGGAAAAACATTCTAAAATTTACTGCTGAAGTAATGTAGTTTAGGAAATGGTTGTTCAGTACCGTAGTGTGGATTGTATATAGTGTTTTGGGCTCAAACGTGCAAGATCGCCAATATGATCCTTTCAGCCGAATGCCAAATGAATGAATAATTCTCCAGTTGTCAACCATGAAAGAAACTCCCTTTGCACAGAGAAAAGGAGAAAAGATTTTTTTCTTTTATGGCAAGATTAAGGGCCTTAATTGCTGACAGAGTATCCTTAATATGATGACATAAATGTGTAATGTAACTCAGACTGCTAGCTGAGTATTTATGAGCTTCTGTTGACACCTGTACACCTGCTCTTCCCCAGTCTGGGCATGGAGACGCTTCCACTGTTGCCAAGGGCACTGTCCATATTGGGCAAAGGGTGTGTGTGTGTGCATCTGTGTGTGTGTGTGTGTAAGAAATGCGTGTGTATTAAACAGTGTAGAAAGGCAGGTATTAGGCAGGCAGACAGCTGTGTGAAGAGGGTGGGCCGGTGTTGGTGGGTGGGTGATTCGGTTGNGTGGTGGGGTTCTGACACAAGTTCACGTGGATTACTGGAAGTCGTGCATTATGCCGCTTCGACTTAAACTTGGAAATGGGAGTTTCCGATCCTCCGACTGTGAAAAGTCAAAGAAAACTCCCCCTCAACTCGGAATTCCTACAGAAAGTTGGGCAACGTTCTTCATCCCTGAGTTCAGGATTTCAATATGACTGCTCATTCACACCATAAACAGTTATTTCTTTATTTATGAATAAATGTTTCGAAGCATTTTCTTTAAGGAATCAGCTCACAGCGACAGTTTAAACGTAGAATACTGGTGATGGAAAAGTTAAATAGCTCAAAAACATTAAACGCTTCTCTTGGTCTGACAAAGCAAACAAAAGAAAGTGGTTCACAAACTTTTTTGAACCAACTTTTCATTTCATTTCAACTTTCATTTCTTAATGAAACCAATTTATTTGTGAATAATTTGCAACAATAATAGAATTTCCATAGAATTCAATTGTTTTGATTCCGTGCAAAAATTTCCAGTATCATCTGGCGTACCATCAGGGAGCTCTTCAGGTACCACCAGTGGCGCATGTAGCACAGTTTGAGAACCTTTGCTCTAAGTAGCATATTTGTACAAAGTACAAAATGCTAACATTTACAGATTTACTGATTTTCATTTCAGCAATGTCAGTACAGCACATTATCTTTTATATATTATCTATTATTTCATTTCTTGTCCTTTGTACCATGTACATGGTACAAAGGAAATCTATGTCAATATTTCTTGCTACTGTGTTACTGTAACTAAGTTTTGGGATTATTACAATTATTATTAATACTGCTACCACTAATACATTTTCTAAGCTGCTGCTGTTTCAGATATTGAGCTAAATAAGAGCTGCAAATTGGTATTGAAGCTCAGTAATGTTGGGTTTGTAGGGATCATTTTTATCTTTGTAATTTCTGATGAATTAACGTACAAACCGGTATTATAAAACTTATTTCATCAACGTGTCGCTGCAGCATGCCACTACTAGATGGCAGCAGAGTGTGGCAGTCTGTTACAGGAGACGTTATATGACTGAAGACCACACACACACACACACACACACACACAGAGANAGAGAGAGAGAGAGAGAGAGAGAGAGAGAGAGAGAGAGAGAGAGAGAGAGTTAAGCTTGTAAGAAGTAAGAAAAATAAGGCAAAAAGAAAAGCAGTTGTACTTCTTTTTAATTAGCTTTCTTTTCATCATATATGCAAAATTTTGTGCATAAAGGACCATACTTCATGTTTGACCCAATAAATATTACCGACATAGATGTTATGTTATTTCTAACCATTTTCCAAACCATAACATCTTATTTTAGTTTCCCCAAATCTTACAAAATCAGATGTTCAGGTGATACACCCACCTTAAAGTTTAATTGTTTCCCCTGCTGATTAATGCTGATGCTTATGTATGATTGTAGGAGTGACAGTCGTTTTGATTTCTTGAGAAAAGCAGTCTTCTCCTGGGACTATATTCCCTGGCAGAGAAATACATTTTATTTTATGTAGCTCTGTGTTGAAATGTTAAAATTACCTTACTTAATCATTTTTTTAGCATGTTTCAAGTTTATATAAGTTGATTTTAATAACGTATTGGAATGAAATGAAATCAGTAATAGTCTGGAAGGTAGGAAAAACAGTTCTAAAATGTACTACTCCAGTAGTATGTTTTGGAAAATGGTTAGATGTAATGTAACATGCATGCAGGTTGTATTTATTGAGCTTAAATATGCAAAATCACTGGGATGGTCCTTTAAAGCCAATAGTGAAAGGCCTGTTTTGTGTGTGTGTGTTTGTACTGTGCCATTTGAAAAGGCTGAGCAGTCACTTCAAATCAAACCACAGGAGCAGCTTAGCAGGCTGAAATGACATTTCATCATCAACATTAAGTTAACACACAGTTGCTGCGTGCACACACACACACACACACACACGCACACACAAGCGATGAAGAATTTCCTTCAAATGTCAGGACTGCTGACAGGCTGAAGATGGTGGGGAAAGTGTTGAAAAACACGGCTTTGACCTCTGACCTGCTCAAAAACTCTCACATAGGCACACACGGGCACATGCCGGAACACACACACACACACACACATACACGGCGAGACAGCTGCAGACTTTCTCGACGGGTTTAAAGTGTTAATGGTGCAGCTGAGTTTGATTGCACGTTGACAGATCTCTCACTTACACACACACACAAGCGTGATCAGATAAGAGCAGATCTGTTTCAGCGGCTAATCTTAACCGTGATGAGGCGGCATCAGAATATACAGAAATATCTTTATTTGGGAATCGGCCCGACCAGGAGTATATCACGCTACCTCACACTATAGGAACACTGTATGGAGGTCTGACTGGGCCTTTGGATTTTAAATAACCTTACATGGAACGCAGAGAAAAGGCGGTACGGATGAAATGTATTTTAGGAAAGTTCTGAGTTTTTGTCAAGAATTCTGTATCCCATAAATCCATCTGTCCATTACACCTATAAACCCATTCCCCAACCCCGATACCGCTAGCTTTGCTGTACCCTGCTTGCTCTGCAGCCCCCACCCTTCTCCTGAGAGGGGCCTGTGGGAGTTCCTGAGTCCCCCNCCCCACCCCCGGCCGTCTCTCCCTGCCCAGATCCTGTCACTTCATCCTAAGCTGGCTGGCATTCATCAGGCCCTGATCCAGTTGCGCAGCAGTGACGGTATTTAAGTCAAAAATGTAATGAGTCAGGAATGCCCATGGTTACGGCTCAAACAGATCCGAAACAATTAGAGCATCCAGGAAGCAGGAATGAAACGAGGTCGCGTTGGTTCCTGTTAGCTGCATTAGTTTGAGCCTCCTGTTTGCAGAACAACAGTTTGGTTTTTATACAGAGGATCTATTTTATGGAATGTCCTGCCCGCTAATTTCTCTGAACTGTCTCATTTTCATTTCAAGAAGGCTGTAAAAGGGCTGTTATGTCCCCAATCATGTTTCCCCTTTTAAATTCTTTTATTTTTAGTTTTTCACTTTCTTATTTTCCACTTTTAATTGTCTTAGAATTTAATTATTTTCATGCACCTTATGGAGAGCTGCCCTGTTCAAGCCCCTTGAGGGTTTTTTATTTCTACTTTTTTTCATTTCTGACATTTAGTATTTTTTTGTATGTGTAAACTAATAAACTAAATTAGACTAAAACTAGTTTTCTACATCCACCAGGCTGATCAGGCTGTGAATGACTGGGATGTGTAAGAGAAATTCCACTAATGGCGGAAAATAATTAGATTTACGCAAATGTTGCTGGATTTGCACTTCTTTAGAGCACACACACACCAATGGGTTAACCAGGTTGTATTCTTTTTTTTTTAATTAACACCACAAATAAGTGAAGAGACAGTAATTACAAGGTGATGATCAATAATTACATAAGATAAATGCTGATTACACACATTACGATGGGGTAAGGTTAAATAATAAGGTGAGGTATGGTGTTAGAAGTAAGAGAGAAGAAAGAAGAGAGAAAAGAGAGAAAAAAAAGCCAATGACATGAAGAAAAAAGGCTTATGATGCAAAAACATCACTGACATAATCATTATAAGAATTATGCAGGTTTGTATTCAGATTAGATTGTTTATGATCATATTTTCTCTGGGCGACTATATGCTAATTTTATCAAAACGGATGATTAAGATGGAGATTCCAATAGTCTTTCCTTTCGTAAGTTATAACGAGAGGCACATATGTTCTCATAACTGCATGTTTTATTATATAAAATGACAGAGGACCATTTCTGCTCTTTAAATAGCCACTAGCTTAAAGGTGCATACTGGTAATGTTTCAAGTTTGAGTCCAAACTGCCAAAGGTTTCAGTTTATTCCAGTATTCTATGAAAATCAAATTGTATAAATTTAGATGTTCTTGACGTAAGTAATTCATCTTATTTTCTGTTGAAGTTAGTTGCTCCAACATGGAGCTGCACAGAAAAAAAATGTATGCCTACACCAGGAAATATAGTCCCAGGAGAAGACAGCTTTTACAGAGAAATTTAAAATGACCTACCTTTTTACATTTTGATGTACATGTTAGCAGGCAAAATGAATTTTAAGGTGGGTGTATCACCTGAACATGTGATTTTGAAAGAATGGGGGATTTGGCAAAATAACAGGAAAACTAACAGGTTTTTGTTTTGGAAAATGCAGTAACGTATCATAGATGTGGATGGTATTTATTGGGCTTAAACTTGCAAAATGACTGGTATGGTCCTTTAATGCCAAAATGAGGTTTTGGACATTTCTCATAGATCTTCAGGATTCTGGTCCGCACCTATTCAGTTTCCAATGCCACGGAGTGAGAGAACAGAGAGGAAACAAAATTATAAGGAAGGAAGAAAAGGAAACACAAAAAGAGACGCACAAAAAAAGACACAAAAAGAAACACATAAGAAGAGTAAAAATGCAGATAAAATGCTTCTATGCTGGGAAACCCCAGCAAAGACTGTTTCTCCTCAGGGACTCAGTTGGTGAGATGAGATCACTCTGTGTGTGTGTATGTGTGTGTCTGTGTGTGTGTGTGTGTGTGTGTATGCGTGTGCGTGTNCTCTGTGTGTGTGTATGTGTGTGTCTGTGTGTGTGTGTGTGTGTGTGTATGCGTGTGCGTGTGGTTTAGCCAAGGACATCCCCCGGTGCTGAGTTAATGATTCACTTTATTTCATTTCACTGCATTTAAATGTGCCAGTTAACCCACGCACGCAGCCAAATGTGACACGTGCATGGGTCTGCGCAAAGACACGTGCACTCACATGCCACATACACACACGCTGAATAGACACATGCACAGATGCACTTGCACATCCACTTCAGTATTTGATGTCAAAACAGAGATAAGGGAGGGGAGCGACATGTACGCAAACATACAGAATGCAAATGACATTTCATGGAGATGCACATAAACACACACACACACACACACACACACATTGAATGAGAGATTGGTGCTAGAATGGAGAAGAGAGGAGTGAGATAAAGCATTAGGGAGGTCAAGTGGTGGCGAATGGTGGTGGGTAAAGTGTGTCTTGGGGAGGTGGGGTGGGTGGGGGTGTCTGCTGAATTTGAGCGTGTCGCTGGCACCCCTACACCACAGCTGGTCAGATAGAAATAGATGAGGCGGTAACTGCACTCTAAAAAAATCCTGTGTTGAAAATTTTACACAAATTATGTGGAATGCTCTGTTTTCCACGGTTTGGGTCAATATCGAATCAAACTGTGTTGGAAGAAGAACACTGCTTTACTCATATTTTAACACATGAAGTACATTTGTTCACATGTATCCTGGTCAGCTCAACACGTTTTGTGAGTATCAGTGTGTCAGCTACTTGATTCGACTGAAACGCTGTCACGCAGCTTTATGACACTTCCTGCAAATCCCTGTGATCATCCAATGTAAACAACATTGCTAACTTAGCAATATGCTAGCTGATATGAAAGAAAAAATGTGTTTTAGTCCTTTTGACTGCAATGCAAGGCTTTCAAAGTTTATGGACGACTTGGCATAGTGGTCTGGTTTTATCCAATTAGCTACTTTGGTGTAATGATGCTACCGTTAACATAACTGGCGGGTTATTTTCGGTGGAGGAAGATAACGATTGTAAATAAATGAGCTGGAGGTATAGCATTACTTGTTAGACTGGATGAATAAGCGTAACAGTACTTCACCAAACTGTCTCCATAACGACATAGACAACATACATCACTGCATACAGACTGCATACACAGCCTGGACCAAATTCATTTTTCCATGATGTCTATTTTTAGGCTGCAGTGTGTTTAAAATTGATTGTTAACATTGTGTGTGTCACTATAGTTCACATAGGTTAACTTCAGATAATTTTGTGAAATGTTGTATAAACACAACATTCTATTTTGTAGTGTCTTAATGGATTTTTACCCTCATTCCCAGGGTTTTATTTACCACATCTTGTCAGTAACATGAATTATTACACGATATCTGCAGGTTTCAGGCATGTTAAATTTAAGACTTTTTTAATGACTTTTTAATGCCTGTTAGGATGGAATTTAAGAACAACTTCACATGGCAAAAAGTATACGACAGCACCAATTACTTTAGGTTAGGGACATTATTTAGTTTTAAATTACTGATTTACATTTTTTAGTTTAGATGTTTGTCCAAATATGTTTACTGGCTCATAAAGGGGCAACTGAAAGACAAGCAACTAAAAAAAAAACAAAATACACAACTGAAAACAAAGAAAATTAAAATACAAAGGCAGACATTTCATACAAAGATTAATGTAAAGTTTGACTCAAACAATTCAAAGTAGTAACACCTCCTGTCTACTCTCATCACGCTCACAGCAACAATCTGAGCTCTGTGCTTCATATAATATACTATAATCAACAATTTAACATGGACTATCTGATGTCATGATGCTCACATTAACAATCTAAACTCTGTGCTTCATATAACATATTATAATCAATATTATACAACAGTTAGTTCTGGCCAAGCATTTTGATTGGACAGGAGGTATTCCAGGAGCGCTGACATTAGCCTATAACAGCACTGGGACTTTTAACTATAGGTATCACTCCGTTTTCCAGACATCATTCTAGTAACAGTTAATTAGCCTACATTAAGGCCGTTGAAAGCGGGAAACGATGAAACAACGTTCTGCCTGATCAAGCTGTTAACTTATCGTAATCACATACTGGAGCCCTGCAGTCTGAACCCGACCCCAAGCAGCGATGGCTGCAGTTTCTGAGCACCAGCATGTGAGGCAGCATCAGGAGGCGTCTTATGATGTGAGTGGAGAAAGGAGGAGGGGGGGAGNGGGCCAGTGTTGTGAAATTCAGCTGAAACTCAGCCCATTTGTGAATTTCCTGGGGCCGACACGTTCCGAGCCGTGCAGGGCTCTATCACACGCCACCAAAGCGACTGTCAGCACACTCTTATTTCACTGGTTGCACAATAAATGGAAACATACAGATGTGATTACAGTACACAAAGTCGCTGTCCTACGGTAACGTGTACACAAAGCCAGCAAGCTAGTCTGCAGGAAAATGTTTATGTGTTGCTTAGCAACAGTCCAGTTGCAGAACTACTTGTCTTGGCGGAGCCAAATAAATGATTAAATAAATAAACAAATAATAATCTGTTGTCTTAGTACTGTTAATTAATAAATGACGCTTGTAGAACTGTTGTATTAAAGCAATATCACACTCGAGGTCGTGCTGTTGCGCTGTAATATCAGCATGACCGAATCACAGCCGCCATANAATATCACACTCGAGGTCGTGCTGTTGCGCTGTAATATCAGCATGACCGAATCACAGCCGCCATACTTTTTGTGTTTGGTTCCTCCGCCTTAACTGTGGCGGTGAAGCTGGACGTAGCTCGGTGCCGCTGATCGGTACTGAGAAATACCGTTGTTAATTGACGGGTTTTCACAGCCACTTTCTGTTTCTTGCACTGCATGTTCATTTGATTCCTATTCTACTGAGTTCTGCACACGCATCTGGTATTCATCGCCACTTTAAGCTCGCATTACTTCAAGCTAGTTTAGCCCAAGATGCTAACGACACTATCGAGACCCTCCGCAACGATAAACGATCGCTGTTAGTTTTCCGGTCTGCGTTACGTTAAATACAAAACAGCGATTTATATACAAAATGCATAAACGAATTTAAAACTTTTTAAGGATCCGCGGACCTCCTGCTGCAAGGTCGGATTGCCCATCGGGAGAGGCAGGACTTTTCCCAGTGGGCCGCAGCCATCGGTGGGCTGGCTGGTGGCTTTTTCACTGCACAATATAATGTTAATTAAAATTAATTTAAACTAAGCAAAGATCTTTTGTTTTTTCTTTCATAAGAAAAAAAATGCTCCCCTTATGGAATAATTCGGGGGAATTATTATTGGGGGGGGGGGGNGGGGGGGGGGGGAGGCATAAAATGCTCTCCCCCCCCCATTGGAATAATTCGAATAATAAGAAACCAAATAAAATACTGTTAGGCAGTGTATTCCATCCAGAGTGCCAATCCTTACACAGCACAACCAACTCTCTTATTTCCTCTTTTATAAAATGCAGAGTAACAGCACTTCATGTAACACCTACCTCGGTTTCCACTTTCTGCCTGGATTGTCCCATTCCTCCATGTTTTCCACCATTAAATTAAGTGCAAAGTGGGAAAGACGGAAATTCAAGCATGTAAAATCACAAATATCCAGATCCAAAACTCATGCAAATGTGAATCGTACATATTGTATACGTTTCATTGTATTTCTCAAAACTAGCCTCAAACTAAAGACCTGAGTCCTGTTCGTGCTGCTCCGACTCCACAAAACCACAACAAATTCCCCAGACACCTACATGCCCTCTCCGTCCCCGTTCCCATCCATCTTTTCCTCCCTGCGCCATCCCCCTCTTCCTCCCCTCATCCACTGCTCCATCACGCAGGAAGCCTGGTCTTCCTGCAAATAAGTGGTGGAGTTTGGAAAGGGACAAGACTGAGGAGGGGGGGCAGGTACGTGGGGGGGTAGAGGATGTGTTTGTCTTTCTTCAGCCCTTCTGGTTGCTGCAGGCCGCACTGTAGTCCATCCTGAGGAAACCGGGCTAACGTCACTCTGGCCGGGCTTTGGGTTCACACGTGTTGCCCGGTGTGACGCATGAATACACCTCCAGCACTCTATTTCTCACACACACATGGGAGCTATACAGGCCAAAAGCAGAGAAGGCTTCATTTCTTTTTTTAATTCTCTTCTATTGTTTTTTCTTTTACATTAACACAACTGAAAAAAAAACATTTCATAACAATAACAAATTGATCAGTCCCATTAAATTATACTTTGCCATGGTAGAAAGGAAAAGAAAAAAAGGAAAACAAAAAGAAAAAGTGGGAGTGGAAGGAGTCTTAACTGTCTTAAGAAGGCCACTATCATTTGAGCATTTTAGTTCATACAAAATCTGGTCTTATCGGTTTAATGTAAGTAATCCATTTATCCCAATACTCCAAAAATCTATCTGACTGAATTCTCAAATTAAAGGTGATTCTTTCCATAGTGTATATTGTATATACTAAGTCAATCCAATTATTAACATTAGGGGTTTATTTTTTCAACCAATTCTTAGTCAGGGCTTTCTTCCATGCAACCAAAAATACTCAAAAGATATTTATCCCTTTGTTTCCAATCAAGCTCCTCCAAGTCTTCCAGATACATTACTTTAAAACTAAAATTTATCTTTAACTTAAACACAATTTCCAAGGTATCATGAATCTTTACCCAGAATGGGACCACGGAAGGGCAATGAAAGGCTGCATTTCAAATGATAATAGCGCTTTACAATGTGGAAAAGTTCACGCAATTCCACATCGAGCGTATTTCAGATGCACACTAGCAGCTAAATATGGTTTGGGGAGATACTGTGAGAATTTTTGTGTTTCCTCAGAACAAAAGTCTGTAGCCTTGCCAACTCCCTCCATTTCCTGAACAACACGGTCATAAACTGACACAGCACCTGCAGGTGTGAAATGTTTTCAGCAGGTGGTTTCCATGAAAAAAAAGAAAAAACGTTTCAGGGTGAAATGCTGTGGTCATCAAGTGTCAAGAAGTGAAAATGCTTTCATGTTATGCTAAAACCGTGGCTCAGCCGTGCTCAGCAACTTGGCTTTCATTTACATTTTCAGCCCAGTTTTGCTGATTTTTATTTCAGGTGGAGCCTTTATACATGACAGAAGTCCTAAAAACTGCAATGAATAATGTTTTAAAACAGCAGGCTAAAATTAGAAATGTTATTTACCAGTGGTTCTCAAACTGTGGTACATGTACCACCAGTGGCACTTCAGATGACTCTGAAAATTTCTGCAAGGGATGAAGACAGTTGAAATCTATGAAAAATAGCCCAACTCAATGCTGGGATGCACACAATTTACATCCATTACAGGTGGGCATAACTTTCACGCTCATAGTGAAAATGTCTTAAATTCAGTGTGGCAGACATGAAGTTTTTCTGTGATTCATTTTTTAATTTCATTTTTTTTTTTTAGACTTGGTGGTTTGTTGATGAGGTAGTAATTGGCTCAAAAAAGACTGAGAACCACTGAACCCATTTTGAGCAACATTTAACACCATGTAACATGCTATTATTGCATCTGCATTAGAGAAATAGTGAATGTTGGACATCCTCTAACTGCATTAATTGCCAAGTGTAAGATTAAAAATTAAACTTTTTGAAACTGTATATTTAAAGTGTTTGTAGCTATCATCTATTAATGTTTTATAAATCATTAATTATTAAGAACAGACATGATCGTCTGCAGTTATAAACTTTAGGAAATCCTTAATAAAGAGTATATACCTCTTCTTCTTCTTCTTCTTCTTCTTCTTCTTCTTCTTCTTCTTTGNTTAATAAAGAGTATATACCTCTTCTTCTTCTTCTTCTTCTTCTTCTTCTTCTTCTTCTTTGGGCTGCTCCCAGTAGGGGTCGCCATAGCGGATCATCTGTTTCCATCTCTCCTTGTCCTCTGAATAGGAACTGATGGTAGTAGATGGTAGATGTAGCGTAGCTTCCACCAGCAACCCACTGACCAACAGCACCAGCAGCGGCCCAGGCCTCTACCGATCCGGCATGGCAATCCGACTTGTGATCCGCATATTGATTTGGCATAGGTTTTGCGCCAGATGCCATTCCTGATGCAACCCTTCCCATTTATCCAGGCTTTGGACCAGCACTGGCTTGTGCATCCTCAAGGCTGGATTAAAGAATATACACCCCCATACTCATATAGTGGACTCTGGTCTAGATCCAGACCAAAATACAATTTAATCTGAACCGGGACTGAACTAATATACAACGTAATTCTGATTTGGAATGATAATTTCACCAAAAGCTGACCCAGGCCAATTCCAAGTGTACAATTTTGTTTGACTTATATTAGTACTTCCTGTCACAACAGGAAACTCATATTTTGAAAGATGTTGTCTGTAGTAATTACTGGATTTTAATAGCAAGACGGCAAGTGTGCACTAACATTTGTGTTTATTATTTCGGAGTGTATTTGATTAAGATTAATGTAAATAGCACTCTCCTAATCCACCCTGTCTGGACCTGTGACGATGTGGAGACTTAGTATGTGGACCTCTCAGACTTGTATTTGAGGACGTCTGTACACGCCATCAGTTCTGCATGGATTTTTCACAACCTGACAACCCAGAAATTCATCTTATTATATGTTATTATTGACCCATATACAGTATTAACATTAATAACACATTCGTTACAATTTATAACCCCTTTGTTGTTACTGTAATCCCACTGATCATGTTGGTGTAGCAGCTTAATCACTTTTAATAGACATTCAGTCATTTTAGCAGAGATTTTTACATGATGAATGTAGTATTCGGGGACACTGTGACTGAGTGAAGACGACTAAATGGAGGACGGCCTGAATGTGACAAGGGCCATAATAACAGGATGTTTACAGCCTGAGGAAACGCTGCCAGGGACGACCACGAGCGAGACGCGATTGCAAGCCTGCAGGCTGGAAATATGAGCGAAGAGGAAATGCAGGCCAGCAGGTTCCCTCCAGATACACCAAATATAACCTCAGCAGCTGCTGGCGTGTTTACATCCACACGCTACCTGACTGGGTTTGTTTAGGCGGACACACGTCCACCGTGTGACCCCTGACCCTTTGGAACAACTGCTCAAGAAGACCCAGCTGTGTAATGGCAAGATTCTCTGTGTTTGAGTCTCAGACACACACACACACACACACACACACACACACACATATACACACATGCACGCATATACAGTCTGTCCTCTGAAAACTGACTGGAAAAATGCCTTCACTATCCTTGTTTAAAACTTGGTGATAATGTGTTTTTTGAGCTAAATCAGTTTTAATTTTTTTTTAATAGTTTTAATAGAAGTTAGGCAAATTTTCCAACCTGAAACACGAGCATATAAACCTTCAAGTTATATACAAATTGCCAAACTTGGCGATACAATACAGTTTTCATCGTACGGAGATTACCCTAATGCCTAATGCTAACAACTGTTAGCCTTAAATCCTGAAATAGTTCAGGATTTAACGTATTTCACGGATTTCACGGATTTCACGGATTACATATTACAGTTTGGCATTACGGGGATCACGCTTTTATCTGGGGATAGCAACTGTGCCGCGGCGTGAAAAAACACAGCTGAACCATCACCTCCCATCTGCTGAGCAACACTACAGCTGTTTCCTTGTTTTGATGAAACTGACCACGTTAATAAATAAATATGATCTTTTTGTCTGAATGAAAAGCCTTGCTAAAGTGAANTGAAACTGACCACGTTAATAAATAAATATGATCTTTTTGTCTGAATGAAAAGCCTTGCTAAAGTGAAGTGTGCCCCCGTGTGAAAGGTTAAAGAACCATACCACTCATTTTGCATATTTGAGCCTTTGTTTTACATCAGACATTCATCACATATTCGCTTTTTAAAATCATTAAACGCAACACGCTACAACTTTAAAGGACCATACTGGCCATTTTGCATGTTTGAGCCTAATATATTCAATTTTCATACATGTTACGTTACTGACAATCATTTCCCAAAGGATAAAACCATATTTCAGCTTTCCTGATATTTTGCAAAATCTCTTAATCTTTCAAAATCAAATATTCAAGTGATACACCCACCTTAAAAATCAATGTTTCTCCTGCTAATAGTTACACAGCCTTATGAAGTCACGGTCCTTTAAATTTTTCCATAAACGCAGGTCTTCTTTTGGGACTATATTCCCCGGTGGAGGCATACATTCACTCCACGCTTTTTATTGAGCTTAAACACTAAAATTACATAACTTCTAAAAAAACCTGAATACACGTCTTGTTGGTGATGATGGATTACCTATCCCAAGAACGTTTACAGTATCAACAAGTTGATTTTAATAGCAGAATGAACTGAAACCAATGGAGGTCTGGAAGGTAGGAAAAACATTTTTAATTCACCGTTCCAGTAGTATGCTTTGGGAAATGATTGTCAGTAACGTTACATGTATGAAAATTGAATATATTAGGGTCAAACATGCAAAAAGGGTGGTATGGTCCTTTAATTTAGATTTTGATTGGGTTCATTTTTCTGGCTTTTGCAGCTTGGTCAAATGAATTTCCTTTTTGGATAATAAAGTTAAACTGAACTCTCTCTCTCCCTCTCTCTCTCTCTCTCTCTCTCACACACACACACACACACACACACTGGAGGCTGAAGTGGTCAGCTGCAGGTGACAGCAGACAGGAGGACACTGGTGGTTTCTGACAGTTGGGCTAAAGCCTTTTACTGCCACCAGTTGTTTTCTTACCTATTAACAGTCACATATGACACCAGGCTGCGACATCAACCACAACAGTCTTCATCATCATCACCATGGCTATTACAGACTTATTAGCAGCCTCCGACATCAATTCAGCTATCAACGCTTGCAAAGGTAAGGAGATGATCTTAGCTGTGATGGAAATGTGGTCTGATGTACAGACTGATCTTTTCCCAGCATCTAAGGCCAACGTTTCTGACGTAGCCTGTAGCATTTGTCATTTTTCCTTTTTCCTTGGTTGATTGTCATCAAGCTTCATCTATCATTCGGTCTTTCAGCAAAGGATTCCTTTAGCCTGAAGATGTTTTTCAAAGCGGTGGGTTTGTCCAAGAAAACTCCAGCAGAGATCGAGAGGGTCTTTAAGATCTTGGACCAGGACAACAGCGGCTACATAGAGCAGGATGAGTTACAGTTGAGTCTGTATGCTATTCATACAAAACCACAATAGATTTTTCTTTCATGTTTGATATTATTTTATTGATGAATCTGTTGCTGCAGGATTCTATTTCAGCATGAACAGCAGCAAGTTTCATGTGTTTATTTTGCTCCATACAGTGTGTGTGGTGTGTTTATCGCTGTTCTCTCACCGCCTCCTCTCTGATCTTCATCAGGCTCTTCCTGCAGAACTTCTCCAAAGGAGCGAGGCCTCTGACTGCAGCTGAGACCAGGGCTTTCCTCCTGGAGGGAGACTCAGATGGCGATGGGAAGATCGGCTGGGAAGGTTGGCAGGCATCTATTTTCTTCTTTCTTTCTTCTTTGTGAAAATTCTATTTGTGTGTTTTTCTTCTTCGCTATAGACCTCATTTCAATCCAGTTAACTCAGTCGAAGTTAGAAGCACTTAAAGGGAGATTCCATTGATTTTTACACATCAGATTCTATTTATTGGTCACGTGGAGCAATATTTAGCATGTGAAAAATGTATAAAGGATTTTGTGGTATGTAGCCATCCAATGCCAGAGAAACTGACGCTTATGACATCACAAGGGTCATAGAGGTCAATTAGAGTTCTTTATCTGTGCTGAATAGTGGACACCAAGAATTGGTGGAATTGGTGGAATCCCCCTTTAAAATACTTTCAACATCACACTCACACTGCAAAAAAAAACAGCCCAGAGCTTATTTTTACAGCTACCTATGATATGAAACCTGAGAATGATGTAGCATTAGATGCAAAGCTGGAAATATTGTGTAATAAATGTTGCACCACAGCTTGCATTAATCGTGTCTTGGGTGTGAATTTTTGGGTTTCCCTCCAAATGTAAAAATGCACATAGTGTGATTGTTGATCAGAATCGATTAACAAGTGAACACAAACAACAAGAAGAAGGCTGAAATTGAAAATAACCTGACTCATCCTTTAAATAGGCAAGTTAATGGTTTAGGCCGGTGGCGATAAACTGATCCCACTCAACACTCCGAGGAATCTTCTCCCTTTAGCTGTCTTTCACTTGGTCGCTAGGCAACTAAAGTGCGGCCACAACAATCACTTCATGCAAACTGCGAGTGTTACAGCCAGAGATAGACGCTTAAGTATTTTAAGTGGCATTTGTAGCCGGTGGATGAAGTTACGAGGTGATTTTACCAGATGAATCTGGAAGCGCTGGATCTCCTGAGCGGCTCTGAAATCTGTTCTGTTTTTTCTTCTTTCAGAGTTTTGCGCGCTGGTCAAGTCTTCATAAGGCTTGCTTCATCCTAAGATGATGTGCTGTATGGTGATGATCTCAGGGTGGGTACTAGCTAAAATACAGAACATGGAGTCACCGAAGGGACTTCAGGAATGTGTTTTAGAGCATTGAAATATGCTGTAGTTTTAAGAAGAAAAAAAACACAACTTTGTAAAGTCATTTAAATAAACATTCCATGGATTAAACCTCAACTCTGCCATGTGTCTTTCCCTGATGGAAACTTTATAGATAAATCTTCTTTTGTCCGTATGACGCTGTGATTTCTCCTTCTAAAGTCATCAGACAACAAGATCCTTATCAGCAGGAGCAGATTTAGTTTTCTGGAGGCGTTGATCTCTCTACTTAACAACATGAGCAACTTTCATCAGGCAAACCACAATTTGATACCTTAGATGGAATAATTTGGTTGAAATATATGTGCATGTGTACAACATGAAATCCCTTTCCTTTTAAATAACGTTAATAAAAATCTATCAAATAGCAATAAATTCATGAAATTCAGACTTTGCTCATACTCAGTAATATAAACCTAGATGTAATTTATGACTATAGAATAGTCTATGTTGTAATTACTTTAACTGACATGACAGATAATCACAGCATGACAAAATGTGCCACTTACTGCAAATTAATTGCCTTACAGTAAAAATGCATTTCATCATTTTAAAGTTTACATATAAGCTAATAAGTAGCATCAAGTCTAGCTTTGATCTTTCACACGAGGATTCTTTTTTTTTTTTTTTCCAGGAAGGGCTGTTTTTCAAAGACTGTGATCAAGAATGCATTCCAGCATAGTGTGATTTTAAGAAAGAGAAGTCCTGTAAAGAAAAACAGCTTTTATTTAACTTAAACTTCCAGGGATGGAAACCGTAACTAGTTAATTCCTATGAAATGGAGCTTTTCTTACATTTAATCTTCGCTATTTCACTAATGAAGTCACAAAAGGTTCAAATATACGCAATAGAGAAGGCATAATAATCTCACAGAAGGTGACCTGACTGTCAAATATATCTTTTTACATCCATTATATTTATGAATGTCACGGCCGGACGGTGCTGTAACTCTGTATGAAGCTAAGAACGTTCTATCCGTGTGCTCGCGTTCACTTTCTACCTGAAAGGGGGAAAATTCAACGTTCATTTGCATCTTTTTGAAGATGAAGTGCATTCACGTTTGTGCTACAAATGGAACGTTTTGCATTGTGTTTCTCAGCAAGGGAAATATTGCACAGTTAAGTAAATGATATCTCTCCAGTCTAGTGTCCAGCTTTTTGGCACTCTGACCTTTACCCCTGTATCCCTGTACAGCCTGAGGACGGACAGAGACAGACAGACAGATAGATGGAGAGACAGACAGCCTTTTGGCATAGTCTGGTTTACTGGATCAGAGAGAGGACTTGCAGAGAAACAGATAATTGTGCAAAATCAGTGAGGATGAGGATGAGATGATGCTTAGTGCAGGTCTGAACACTTGAAGTAATCCAGCAGAGGAACTGTGGGACTTGATGCAGTTTTCTTGCAAGCACATTTACAGGACTTACTTTATAGGAATATAGAAAAACGGAAGACAAGATTCACATGGCGCGTTAGAGATTCCTACTCTTTAATCATAAATTAGATCCCAAAGAAAGACAAAATAAAAACCTGCTGCAGTTTGGGCTTCTTTTCATGCTTCAGGGGGGTGTTGATATGTTAAAATATAATGTTCATGCAATGCCTGTGTGTTCACCGCTGAAAGATTTCTCAATTTCTCACATAGCGACAGCAAATGAAGAATTAGCCTCCAAACCGACATTTTAAAAATAAAGTTAGAAACCGTTGATGAGGAAGGCTCTTCACGCTCTTGAATTACAGCCGTTCGTAGCCTTGCTTGATGGTATTCATCCCTGCTCTAACATATTTGTAATTTAAGCTTGATATTGAAGAGGGGCAGGAATAGTTGCAGTATCTGTGCCCGAGTCGTTTGAGGTGAGAGACCTTGTTTGACCGCTGCAAATGTTAAAGGCCAAAGATTTACTTTTACAAAGCTTTTAGGAAGGTCTGAAATTAAGAAAAAGAAGAGAGAATAGAAATGCCAGTCTGCTGACTTAAGATAAAGAAACAGACTGAAAATCTCTTAAACATAATCTGCACTGAAACAGTTTCAATTAAACTGCAGTTTTACAGCTTATAGGCTTTTTAAAGATGTATATCTACCTCTGATCTTTTTTTTTTTTTTTTTAANTTTTTTTTTTTTTTTTTTAAAGATTTCTCCAGCCAGTTGAAAAATGATGCCATTTCAAGTCAATATTACAGTAAAGTAGTTGCAGGAGCATCTCAATGCTGCCATCTGTTGCAACACAGTCACAACATGGCTGCAGCAACTAGCCGTCACAAGAGCAAATATGGGCATGGAAGGACCCCTGGATTAGTTTCTGATTTGATTTTATTGTTTGATATATTAATCGTTACTCAACCACACGATACATACACACTGAGGACTGATATGTGTGGTTATGAGATGTTAATGATCATGATGATGATATCGACTTTAAGTGTTTCCTAAAATAGCATATGAAATAGTTTCATAGCCATAAGGAGAAATGGTCTGAATGGGTGTAAGTGATGTGGAGGTCCAAAAATAAAAGCTGGCAGAAAGTCCTCATCTACATGAAGGTAGATGATGCAATTAATCCCTCTGGTTCCCTTTCTGCCACTAACTCCTGCTGGGTAGCGATTGTCAAATCTCATCATCATGCTCTTTAGAGAAGTTCCAGATTTTGTTCCATAACCCAGATTTTGTACTAAATACACACAAATATTTGTTATCTTCATTTGATTCATTTGCTTATGAAAAAAAAAAACCCTGCAGTCCTGAACCAAATAGATTAAACTCAGAATGAGCCACTTGTTTCAATTTAAGTTATGAGAAACAGTTTACCATCATAAATAATAAATTAAAATCTTCATTTACTCATTATGTTTTGATTGTGCAAAATAAATAAATATGGTGTTTAATATGTACATCTTTATTAACAGAATCCACCAATAGCCAGCAGCTTTTGCAACTATTCCTTTTACCTGTTCGTAATTACTCAGCATCAGGCATATAGCCTCATGTCTCATGTCTACCAATGCTGACACATTTCCAATAGGCTAAACAATTTTTTTTTTTTTTTTTTTTTTTGCACAATCCTGTGACGAAATTCCACAGACAATCAATCAAATCTAACATCTAACAACTCTCCAAAGGCTATTCCATAAAACTGTAATGATTGATTTTCTCTGGAATATCCAATACCATCGCCTGTGGTAATCAATCACAACAAATCGACTTTTGTGACACTGGAATGCCATCATGGTCATTGCAGACATTTTACGCGTGCCAGTTACGCACTGGCTCATTTTCACCGAAACTGTAAAGTTCAGACAGGGCACGACTTTGGTATTTAATCACCGCAATTACGATGTAAAATTATACGAATAATAACCTAGACGTTGAGGCAAATTACGAAATAACCTCCAGAATTGTATTTTATTTATTATTTATTTAAACTGGATTTACGATATCTCCTTACAAGACTGGCTCATATGGCCAAGATGGGAAAGGACGCATATAAAATACATCCGTTACAATAAAGATTAAAAATGTAAATGTGATATGCTGCAGATAAAGCGCATAGGAAACTCTCTTGCGTTCCTGATATTAAGCCACCATGAGGAAAAGCGCCCAGCGTGCTACCCAAACTAAAAAAAACAAAAAACAACTTAAATAATCTGTCCGATAATTAACTTTCATACACAATATAAAAGTTTACCTCTTTTCCGTCCGTGCTGCTGTGCGCCTTACGCGACGCAAAAACACGGATCGACCAGAGCTGGTTTCACGCAAATCAGCAGTATATTATTATTAGCCCTATGCAATATCAAGCACTTTTGCATAGGACTACGCTTGGCCTACCATTTAAGCATCTTCATTTATGTACATAAAAATAGAACAGCTCTGTCTACTGGACACATTTTTTCAAGGGACTGCTTTGACTGCTTCGCATGCAGTGTCTATTACATAGTCTATGCCTCATATTTCGGCTGAGAGAAGGTATATAAGCTCATGTCGGTCTGAGGACTTCACTGCAGTGAGCAGACTCATCTGAGCGAATCCCCTCTAGTCTCAGAGATACTCGAAGGTGAGTTTCCCTGAAGAGCTGCAGACCTTTAGACGAGGCTTCCAGACCCCAGAGCCATCCAGGGCTTCACTTCCTGGGATTCTCAGCGAGGAAAGGGGGGGCCCCACCACATGCAGGGCCAGATTCTGAATATCAGTGGCTCAGAGTTTGGCTTTGGACTAACAAAGGATCCATGTGGGGGAAAAAATCTATTTGCCAACCAACCACAGCTGCAAAGGATATTGAATCTTTTGCCTTGGAGGGCTTGGTTTTGGAAAAATTGGACTAAAATTGGACTTTTCTGATCATTTTGAGTCTTGTTTTTTGGGGCAGCCTGAGAGGAATACCTACACAGAGAGACTACAATACACATTGCATGCATGGCATAATGAAGCCCTTTCATTTTACTATCGCAGCATTATGCATATTTAGCAGAATTCATTAGACGCGAAACCAGAATGTTCTTCTTCATCGTCGGTTAACTGTAATTGATAATGAAGTGTGGTGTGATTTGTCACAGCTGAACTGATGACTTGTCCTCTGCTCTCCTCCCTCAGTTCAAAATGTCATTCGCTGGTATTCTGAATGATGCTGACATCACTGCAGCCCTTGCTGCTTGTCAAGGTAAACCCCGCATGGACGAAGATGACACTGCACTACCCTAATTACAGCCAATGCAGCATAAGATGCATTAGATAGTACACAGTCACAACATCCTGTGCTGTATCTGACTTACTTGGCAAGGGGAAGATCATTGGTTGATAGCATTCGGGACACAATTCATAATGGCAGAAGTACAGATGAAGAGACAAACTGCCTCATCTTACATCTATTTGCATTTATTATTGCAAAATAGATGTTAAATATTATCAAAAACATCTCCAAAGTGGATCAGTGGCGCAGCAAGAAGATTTATTTTTGTTCATTTTTTTTAGTATAGATAAGAAAATCATTTCTGTGTATGAAGCTAGCAAACACGCTCAGTTATAGTCCAAAATAAAGATGGAGATGAATAGTGATTAGCAGTAAAGCCGCTAATTAAACAAGAAACCAGCTGTGTAGCTGCTTTATAGAGTTAAAGTGATTTGATCCATTTCTCTTGTTGCAGCTGAGGGCTCTTTCAATTACAAAGACTTCTTCGCTAAGGTTGGCCTGTCCTCCAAGAGCGCTGATGAAATCAAGAAGGCCTTCGCTGTCATTGACCAGGACAAGAGTAACTTCATTGAGGAGGATGAGCTGAAGTAGGTGGCCTCTCTTAGATTTCACCTCAGGAAAGAGCTTCTCAAAGCCTTTGCGGCACAGAGATCAGCTTTCTTTGGCCCACAATGAATTCGGAATGATCTCAATGCATCTGAGAAGCCTGTCTAGTGAGCGTTCTCCTAACTCTAGCTGGCGTAGGGTAACTCTACGCTCTCTTCTGGTGTCTCATTTTGTAGAGTGATGTAGAGCAGCGGCGAACAGAAGAAAGCAAACCACTACAGAAACTTGACTTGATTTTTTTTGTGTCAAGTCAATTGCATTTTAATCTGTTGCGCTGTAGCTACAGAATTGGTAGTTTTCGGTCCATTTGGATCAGCTTCGTTGGCTTAAAACCGTCCCAAATGATTTGACATTTAATAAAAGAGAAGTAATTCAGTGAATAAACAGGCTTAAAGGTGATTTCTACAAATCGCTTTCAAAACCAATTCATTCTCCAAAAAAAGGGCACATTGATCAGGCTAAAGACATTTATAAGCTTTAGTTCTGATTTCTGAACAACGCTCAATACTTCTCCCCGTCTCCAGGCTGTTCCTGCAGAACTTCTCTGCCTCCGCCAGAGCTCTGACCGATGCTGAGACCAAGGCCTTCCTCCAGGCTGGAGACTCTGATGGTGACGGCAAGATTGGAGTCGATGGTGAGAAAACGTTTCGCCAAAACGAACTTAATCTGGAATCATAAGATCTTGTGCTGAAGTAATGTAACACTTAAAAATTCTCTTTCTTTCCTCTCTGCCCCCTACAGAGTTCGCCGCCATGGTCAAGAGTTAAATTACAAGCTGACCACTTCTTACTTATAGCTACTAAAGGAACAACTTGAGCCGAGACATGCCCTTCTACTCTTCTCCTTTTCCCTTTTACTCTCTCCCTCTCTTCAACTCTCCATCACTTTTATACACTTGATATTTTACCCCGACCGTAAACAAACTGCTCTCCCCCCTTTCTGGCTGTGCTCACCCTGGCTGTCCACGATGAATGTAACTGACTAAGTGTATGATGTGGTTGACTTGTGTCTCTCTCTCTCTCTCTTTCTCTCTCTCTCTTTCTCACTTCTGTCGTCATTTTACTCTGTGAGTTTTGCGTACTGTGAGATCAGTGAAGATGCACTTTTACGGGAAATGGACGGATGATGAGAACAATAAAGGTTCTTTTTCAATAACACATGCCTGGCTTTGGTCATTAATGTTTCATTCAGAGTTTAAGCTGGTGAATTATTTACCTCTTAGCTACACTGACAATTCAGAAAATGGTCTGAACTCAGAAGATTACTTCATATGATGGATATAGGAACAGGAAATACATTTTCAAAGTAAATCAGGCCCACAGATAAATTCATCAATGAACCAGTGATTGAGGCAGGAAGGATTTCAAAATATGAAGGATTTTTTTTTTCCAAAAGACAACATTTTTCTCTCTTTCTCACTTCTGTTTAATCTTAAACACAGTCTTCAAAGAAATCTTAAATGTGTCATGCAGCTACCCACTAATGTAAAATTACTATAAATTCCCTGCTTTATTCATTTAATATTTTTTGCCTTTCAAACCTTTAACAGAGGCTTTACTGGAGAGTCTCATCCAGCTGTGGTGATGTAATGCTGAATAAAAAAAAAAAAAAAAANTTAATCCACCTCTCAATCTCTTACATGCTGAGGTTTTAATGCGCTCAGTCACAACCCAAGCAAAGATGGCAGTGCATTGACGCGAGGCCACCACAAGGGGGCGCCTATAATCTGTCAGCGAGGCCCCGGGGTTTGAGCTGGCTGATGGTTTTTCAAATGCAAACCTCCCAGAGAGTCTTGGAAATAGCTTTCATACTGCAAATATGAAAATGCTACAAGATTTTTCACCAATAATTGATTTTGACTGTAAAATAGGTACATACAAGCCTATTAGAAATGTTGTCTGTCAAAAGTGTTGAGTTAGAGGTTTGGAAGATAATGAGATTTATTCCCCCTGGTGCTCATTACAAAAGAGCATCGGTTCCTGTTTGCTTGTGCATTAGTGCTGACTGGATTCATCAGAGACGCTGCTGTGTCAGACGGATTGAAAGACTCCAGAAAACAACCCCATTGGTTTAAAGTGGGAAGTTGCCATGCTGACCAGGTTGACTCTCATCCTAAACTGTGTACAGCTCATCCACACACACACACACACACACACACACACACACACACACACACAAGAGTGAATATAAAATTAAATGAGTTTACAGTTCATTATTAACTGTAAACTTAATTTACAGTTAATAATGTAAATGTAAATTGCACTATTATTAATTAATTCATATATTAATTTATATATTTAATTCATATATTTTTTGAATTGGAATTTATTTGTCTTTATTATTTATTGGTTCCCATTAGCTCCCACTTCAGCTGTTGCTAGTCTTCCTGGGGACCACAAATTTTAAAATACAAAATTTGATAAACAAAAATAGAGTTAAAAACATACAAACAAGAAATCTAACAATAACATAGTAATAAAACAAATACAAATACAATGAATATCATCAAAAAAACATGACCCAAAAACAGCAACAAATTGAACTGAAGAAGGAAGGATGTTCTCATATTGAAATAAATGAGATGCAACAGTGAGCACACATAAACTAAATCGTTTTTATACAATATTTGTTGTCTTTTAGCCTCTGCAAAATATAATAGCTCAAGGAAATAACCACATACACATCCAAATCCAGCTCCAGACAGAGCTTGTAATACCTGTGTGCTACACAATGTAAGATTTCAGATGAGGATAACAATCCTCCAGCTGGTCTCTGATTATTTGAATTTAGGACATTACTGAGAGAAAGCAAAGACACAGTGGGGCTTGATTAAATCTGAGATGTGTTTGAGCTAGGAGAGAGAGAGAGAGAGAGAGAGAGAGAGAGAGAGAGAGAGAGATGGAAAGAAAGATGGAGTAATTGGAAATGAGGGAGGGCGCAGAGGACAGGTTGGGAATGAGCGAGGGTGCAGGGCAACACAGGACAAGAGATTGAGAGAGAGAGAGAGANGAGAGAGAGAGAGAGAGAGAGAGAGAGAGAGAGAGAGAATCTCCAGGTGTACTACACAGCGAATATAAACAGTAAAGGTTAATTGGGCAGGTGAGGAACACGAGAAGGAGCCGGCTGCCTGCGGGAAAATTTGATCCTCGGTCAGGTTGGAAACTCAAGCGTCCTCCGGTGCATCCAGCACACATTCGCACTCTATATAAGACGGTAACGGCTGGCAGCGGCCACCATAAAGCCTTATCTGCTGCTGCTGTGGACCTGGACCCTGCGGAACACGAGCCAACAGAGGTGAGTCCTTAGGGGAAGCTGGACTACAGGTGTTGGCCAGGTGTGGTGATGCCCTGCATATATGCTCATTTTCTGCACTTTTGGAGGTTCTAGAAATGTATTACTGACTTGAGATTATTGTATTTCTTTGTCATCTTTATGCTTTAACAGTGAGATTTTTTTGGTCAAGTTATGTGAATTTGTGATTTTTTTTTTAAATTTAGTTTCTGACTATTTTTGGATTTTTGGCTTTTATTTCCATTGCATAAAGATCTTAATCTTGATCTTTGTGAACTCTTCAGGATTTAAGTGCCAATTCTCCAGCCATAGCCAAACCTAACCAGTTAACCAGCTCAAAGAAGGCGGGGAGCCTCATCAACGGGCCGCCAGGGGAAATCCGATCAGGAAGCCTTGTTGATCAGGCATAGATGACAGCATGATTATTATGGAATGATAAATAAATAACAGTTTGAGGCAGCAAAGAGTAATCAGCCATCCTTCTTTTCTGGAAAACTGTCCAACAGTTTGCATTTTCCAAACAAGGGGATGCTTTTATAGTTTCAAAGCTTTATTCTACTGATATTCTGTTGTGTGCAGATTTTATGCATCTCTATGAATGTGGAGTTTTGACAGGATCATTATATTAAACTAGGTACAAAACCAAAACTGAATCCAGTGCGAAACTAAACTTGTGTGAGAGCAAATCAGATTCAAAGAGAGGTTAAAAAAAAAAAAAAAAAACC
>VXCM01000837.1:113948-139709 GCA_014773175.1 Lucifuga dentata
TTTTTTTTTTTTTTTTTACCAAACAGGATTAATATGTCACTCACTTCCATTCTTTCGGCTGAGGCCATTGAAAATGCTGTCAAGGACTGTCAAGGTAAGTCATGCAGCAGCATTTAGGATGGTTGAATACACACACACACACACACACACACACACACAAGCACCAAAGTGAGTCAGCAATAAGCTGAAGCTTGTTATCACAATGCCAGCAAACTGTCCATCATCCGGTAAATTACTGATCTTCGCTGTCTGACTCATATATTCATGACGATAATGACAATAATAAAAGCTATAACTTCCCAGGATTGTTGGCAAAATTTCTTACCGACTTTTAGGCACAAAAATTCTGAACAACAATTCATCACTTTTCCTTTCCTTTAAACCCTTTGGTCCTCAAATTACTGCTGTACAAAAGAAAGTTCATATTTGTCTCTGATTTTGGCTGCATTTCCCTCCGCCAAAATCAAATCCAGCTGCAGCTGAATGGTGATTAAATCTGAATTTGAAAGTGTTTTTAATCATCTCGTACATGGATATGTGCTGGCTTAAAAACATTAAAACGGGGGAAATATCCCACCTGGACAGGCGTCACGTTCTATTCTATTTTTAATCTCCACATCAGCTGTATCCACGTTCTTACCTCTGTGCTGTCTTTCTGTGGCTGTGTTTGCATGTGTGTGTGTGTGTGTGTGTTGTTCTCCANACCTCTGTGCTGTCTTTCTGTGGCTGTGTTTGCATGTGTGTGTGTGTGTGTGTGTTGTTCTCCAGCTCCGGACTCGTTCTGCTACAAAAAGTTTTTCAAGTTGTGCGGCCTCTCCTCAAAGACGCCCAAAGAGATCAAAGATGTCTTCCAGATCCTCGATGACGACAACAGCGGCTACATCGAGGAGGCTGAGATGAAGTGTGTGAAATGATGATGATTAGAGATGATGTGTGTTACTTCTTTAACATTTAGTGCAATTATTTTTTATTTTTTATTTTAAAATGTTAGCACAGCATACAGTGTGTGTGTGTGTGTGTCATGCAACAGTAATAATGGGAGGCTACCTTTAAGCTGTCTCCTACTAATCCGCTAATAAGCGAAGTGTCATTGTTGTATTTGGGTTATATGGCATAAATTCGCCTTTAATGGAGGTGGGGGGAAAAGGGAAAAAAAAAGAAAAAAGAAAAAAAAAAGGGGGAAAAACAGAAAAAAGGAAAAAAGAAAAAAAATTAAATAAATAAATTCGCCTTTATGTGATTGTGGTGACGAGCTGAGGTCAAAAGGTCATCTCAGGCTTCACAATGTAGGAATTGATGTCTCTCCGTTTTTCAGTGCCAGTTCAGCACCTGAATTCAAATGCATACAACAGAAATATATCATTCCTGTATATCTTCTTTGCGTACGTTAAGGTACTTCCTGCAGCGGTTTGTCCCTGGGGCGCGGACTCTGACTGATGCCGAAGCTAAGACCTTCATCTCAGCAGCTGATGATGACAACGACGGCAAGATTGGAGCAGAGGGTCAGTGTCTGAATTCTTTATATTACAATAAAGTAAAAATAAATACACTACAAATGCTCGATATCAACAAAAATTATCACAATTATCTCACTTAGTGTTACTGAATTAATATATCCATACAGGGAGTGTTTTTTGACAAGCATTTTAACATGTAATAGGAGGGAAAGAACTGATAATGTTAAAAATGGCTGCATTCCATTTCTGAGGGTTTTGTACATGCTGGCTTTGTGGTGCATAAAAATGGAATGGAATGAATGGATATGTTTTCCTAGTATGGAAAGTTAAAATGTCCACCATGAGAAAGGGCTAGCTTATCTGACGCACAGGCGACTAGCTTATGACTGGCTAGAAAAGTAGTTAAAAACCCTGCTAAACATAATTTCTGCCTCAATTTAAAAAAAAATATATACACTTTGGTGGTATTCTGGTATTCCAATTGCACTGTGTGTAAAAATGGTGCAGTGATTTTCAGGAGAAAGTGAGCATGTTTTCTTATCTTTCTGTGGGTATATACACGTTTAATAATCTGCAATTCAAGTTTTCTAGTAAGCAAACTTGGGAAAAAAAAAAAAAAANAAAAAAAAAAAAAAAGAAAAGAGCCCTTTCTATTTTTCCCTCTGAGTTTTAGATCCATCTGCAGATTAAACAAAACACTCTTTATTCACCATACAGGATTGAGTTCACATTTGTTCAAATTCTAGTCAAAAGTATCATCCTGATGGCTCAGAGTAACTGAGGCTAAATCTGGAGGTGAGAGAGTTGAATTCCAAACCTGTACACATGATAACACAATATGGATTGACGGTCCAATCAGACGAGTGCAGAGAAGTTTCAATCCATTTGCAGCAAAATTACAGCCCAGCTGAATTTTGACTCCTACATTGCCTGCAAAGGAATATAAATTGTAAATTAAATGACATCCTGTGAATCATTAACCGGGATTTTTTTTTTTTTTTTCTCATTAAAATGCAGCAGAGCAAAGTATTCAGGCCATTACTTTAAAGCCACAGAACAGCTCAGCCCAAACCAAACTGATTCTCCCACAAACTGTAGCATTTATTCTGGGTTTTATCATTGTTTTATCTTCTCATGTGAGATTATCTTCTTTGACAATAATCCAGCCTGTAAAAAGCAGATGTATGGCTTTAATGCCATATCATGCCATGATGTATTTGAGCTTTATTCTCAGATGCTTAGGATCAGTATCAAGTCTTCTTTACAGGGAAAATCCTCCTAAAAAAGAGAAAAACCTGTCAGTAGTGCTGTTTTACATTAGTATTTCCCTTCATCTTTAGTTTAATGACAAAATTTCTTCAATATTTATTTGCTGCAGAAATGTAATATATTGGGCTTTTTTGTTTTTTTTTAATCACACTGATCGGGTTTAGATCCAGTATAGATGCTGTACAGATGCTGTTTTACATTACATTTTCCAGCTCACTTGGATCAAGGAAAATCCAGTAAATCTGAATTCACTGTTTTTCCTTTTATTTTAAAAATGGCTGGTTCAGGATTTACGGATTCCCATTTTCTGTCATGGAAATTCTGCCTAATGCATTGATTCTATGATGTTGATTAATCTTTTATTTTCGTAACCAGTTCAACATGTTTCTTTCTCCAGAATTCCAGACAATGGTCCTGTCCTGAGTTTTTCAGAGGAAGAGAACAGGACTCTTCAGATTACTTATCTCCCCACCTCCGGAATCTTCTGACCCCAGCCTCCATTCCCAGGGATTATTAATTTTATTTTCTATCAAATTCTGTGTGGTTAAATTGTTTTAAATTACCTTCCTGCCCAATTGAACAACCCTTTTAAATTTGTCTTTTCACTGTCTTGGTTCATGTATTCTTTTTCTTTTCTTTTCTTTTTTTTTTTTTTGCACACCCACCTCCTCACTGACAATGAATGAGACAAATAAATAAATGTGCAGAAACATCCATTGCCTTTATATGTTTATC
Source organism: Lucifuga dentata (assembly GCA_014773175.1). Taxonomy (NCBI): domain Eukaryota; kingdom Metazoa; phylum Chordata; class Actinopteri; order Ophidiiformes; family Bythitidae; genus Lucifuga; species Lucifuga dentata. The sequence continues at coordinate 117,410 of VXCM01000837.1, forward strand.
TCTTCTTAAAACAGATCACGCATGAACAAATGCAATAAAAATTATTTAATATTATATTCCAGTTACAACAATGCATGAATGTACAAGACTGTTAACTCTTTGAGAGCATAAAACTAGATTACATAAATTAGAGCAGTAAAATAAATGCATAATGGGATTATTCAAACTGCTGTATAGTAAATATCACATAGCAAATTAAGGATTTCATTCCAAAATTATATATATCCCCACCTGAAACATTTGTCACTTAAAATTAATAAGGCAGTTTTATACTATTAATTGACAAGAGAAATATTTTATAATTAAAATGATCCTAATTAGTGTTTTAATAGGTTTTGTGTCATTTCATTATGAAACTCTTCAAATACAAATGTAAAATTAAGCTACCGTGAGATTTCAGAGGACAAACATGCAGACTGATGTTAATGAGAACGAGGCTGATGATTATAGGTCAGCAACCAAAAAATATCCATGATTCTCACTGGTACAATTCAAGCTGGAAAGCATTAGTTTTGAAGGCTTTTTATATTTATTTTATTTTTTTAAGGATGGATAGCATCAAAAGAATTCGTGGCTGAAAGCAAATTGTGGTGAAATTTAAGCAAAGGACTGAATGTGCAGATTTAAATTACAAATGAGCAGGGCTTCTCTCTCTCTCTCTCTCTCTCTCTCTCTCTCGCTGGCAAAACTCGCTCTTCTAAAGTTTCTGCTGACTTAATTTAAAAGATCAGCAAAGTTTTTCATAATAATCATGACTATCAGGAGCCTGTCTTTCAGTCGAGTTTGAAGGTGTCTTATTGGACATATGATTGATCATTTTCTGCAAAAGGCCTGACATGTATTGATAGAGAGAGTTTGAATCAATTCCTTTAAGTGCCGGTGTCAGTAGGAGGTTGAGAGCACTTGCCAATGGTTGTTATACAAACCCAACCAAACAACAGAGTGTGCCATCATTATCCCCGCTGTACAACGAATAGATTCCTGGGGATGTAATCAAGTCCAAGGACGAGCAAGAACAGGCTTTGATAAAGTGAAATCCACGCTGAGACCAAAGATGTGCTGATCTGAGTTAAGAAGACAAGCAGAAGAGTAAAATATGATGAAATTAGTTCAAAATCTTTCCTCAATCTTTCCTCATTGACACACTTGTGTTCGTAAGATATCAGATTGCGTCGACAGACAGCAGCTTGTGTTTTTTAATCTGATTCATTTGGACTCTATTATTTTAATGAAAACTTTCTATGTGTCTGTAACATGTCAAACAGCTCAACAACTCAAAACAAGGCTCGGGATGGTACACTTTAAAGCACAGATTAGTTGAAATTCCAAGCATTTTATTGATTGTGATATAAATGTGAATGTTTGTAATATGTTCATTTTGATGTGATGTGATGCTCGTGTGTGTGTGTGTGTGCTTGAGGATTTCCCCATGATTTTTTTTCTCTCTTCCACTATGAATCTGTGTCGTCTAAAACAAAGATAGATAGGCCTAATTGATTGACTGTATGTGTGTGTTCTGTGTTGTGTGTGTTTTACACAGTCAAACTCCTTTTTTTAAAGGTTGTGATAATAATAGCAACAACCATACTTCAAAGAAAATTTTATACCACAGAAGTTATCTGTTCCCTACGACGGCGTATTAGGGCCATATGAAGAAAAAAAGGGGGGGAAAAACGAGGGGGCATTATTTCGAGTTTTTAAACACGCAAATAATGCCCCCTCGTTTTTTTTTTGTTTTCTTTTGGTTGTTTTTTTTCGTCGCAGTTCCCTGTGCGGGCCACGAGGAAAATTAAAACAGGAACCTTTATTTTGTCTGACACTGATTCTACCCGAGTGTTTCGGCTTGTGGCACTACGCTGTCAAAAGCAGGAAGTTAAGAATGTAAAGTGTTATGCGGCATCTCTGGCATTGATCTCATTTTATCAATTTATATGTTTAATTATGCAAACTACAGCCACAAACATCTGAACGTGTGGGCTTTATGCACTATAAGGTAAGTGTTACTATCGTGTTACACTGTTGCTGTCGCGGGTTCAGCGAGTTTTTACGAACCGGGACCTCTGCAAACACAACTCCTGTTGCTAGCAGTGCTAAGTAGCCTGCTAGCTGGCTGGTTATCACTGGATGTACTGGTTTATTGAGATAACGCTGTGTTTAGTTCACTGAGTCATGAGTAAAAAAAAAATAATAATTACTGTCTTAAAATAATGAAGCTTTACCCCACACTCGCTGGTGTTCCAGATTAACTAGTGGCTGCGTTAATTGGTGACTTCAGCTTGAATGTGGTGGTTGGGGGTTGGGGGNGGGGGGGGGGGTAGCTTTACTCAGACCAGATGTTAAAAATTGGATAATAAGCACAGATAATTAAATTTTTCCCCTGACTTTTACCCTATTTTTGCCTCTTTTCGTTTTATTTATCTTTTGGAATTTTGTGTCATTATTAAGAAATATTAAGCAAACCGCTGCTGGATTTTGTGGGATGATGGGTGATTAATTTCATTACACAAATCAAATTTTTCTGAATTTTGGTGTATTTCGTATTTTTAGAACCAGCAAGATTCGACCCTCAGAACTCTAGATTTGTCATGCTACATGCTATCTCATGTACTCTTCTTCATTCTGCAGGCACACGGCATGCTTACCAAACTGTCTCTGGAGCAAAGAAAGTCCAGACACAAGTTACACTAATGCTGATGATCAGGTAAAACACACTTGATTTTGATTGTCTAAGGTGAACATTGTAGTAACCTAAGAGAAGTCCATCTTGTTGTATTTGTGTCTGTTACAGTCCCAGAATGGCCTCAGGAATGCAAGAGAAACTGTACACACCATCTCTGCTCAGTTTTTTCATTTACAACCCCACATTTGGACCACGGGAAGGAGAGGCGAGACTCACTCTCTTTGCTACACAAGTTTTACGCTTCTTAAGATCGACAACATTTTTGACACGGTATCGATATTGCTAATCTGAAGTGTGTTTTCAGGAGGAGAAGAAGATTTTGTTTTACCACCCAAGCGAGGTGGAGAAGAATGAGAAGATCCGGAATGTGGGTCTTTGTGAAGCCATCGTACAGTTCACCAGGTAGAGATGTTGATGTTTATCCTATCTTTGAAAGAAATGCAAATTATAACTATCCCAGTATCTGCCCTGTCAAGTTGTGCTTAGCCTCCTGGCAGTTAGCTGTGACTTGACAATAACATGATCTTACTAAATTCAACAAAATAGGGAAATGTTGCATGTTGCAATAAGATGTACACTCATCTAATATCAGTTAATCAGTTAACAGACAACATTGGACTACATTGGCTTCTACGATGGGTGGATGATACACAAAACTGTTATTGCCGAGCTGCAGCATTCAGTCCCACTGAGCAAAAGCTAATTAAAAATATACTTTTATGTAAGTGTTTGAGTTCACATTTTTTGATCAACTCTATAATTTGCTTAGACAAGAGACCTGTGAACCAAGATAATCTTGATATGAGAATTCTGTCAAATACAATTGTACCTCATTTCACCAGTGACTTCAGCCATTTTTACCATTTTTAGAAGCCAGCTAGTATTTCAAAGAGAAATGGCACCTGCAGATATGCCAACTTTGCAGTCACAACTTAAACATCCCAGCATTTTACTTGTTGTTGGTGTACATTTCCTGCCCCGATTACTTCTGTTCACCATCTCTTGTTTCTATCTGCACATCCTTCTTAAGTGTTCATTGGGTTTTCAACCTTCTTGCTTTTTTTGTGTTTCAGGACGTTCTGTCCAACAAAACCAGCTAAATCCCTGCACACACAGAAGAACCGGCAATTCTTCTTTGAGCCCGAGGACAATTTCTGGATAGTCATGGTATCTTACAGGCTTATGTCTCCTTTCCTTGCAGAATATGTACTTGCAGTATACAGTGTGTACTGAGTTTGTCAGTACGTATGTTGATTTTTATTTCTAATTTGTTGTTCAGGTGGTTCGAAACCCAATGGTTGAGAAACCTAATAAAGACGGTAAACCACCCACAATAGAATATCATGAAGAGGAAATACTTGTGAGTAGTAGAATTTCTCTCTCCACAGTTTCACTTCCTTCATGAAATGTTCTCAGTTTCTATACTTAACACACTCTCTTGTCTTTGTAGGATACTGTTTATGGTGCAGTGGTAAGGCAGTGCTACAGTATGTACAAGGTGAGTACCAGCGTGCTTTGGGATGCAAAAAGAGTTCTTGCCTCCTGAAAGCCACAGAATGACACTAAACCACTGAGTTAAGACTTCAAAACGCAAAAATAGTTTCTGTATAACAGTTTGCTTTCTTTATTCTGCAGCTTTTCAACGGCACGTTTAGTAGAGCAATGGAAGCCGGTGGTGTGGAGCTGCTCATTCAGAAGCTTGAAAAGTTCTTCTACAGGGTAAAACAAACCAATCCAACACCTCCTCATATTGTTTATTGCTACTTACTTGCAAGATACAAGTAACTCAGTTTTGATAATTTTTATTTTCTCACATGTGGCACATATGAAATATATGCTGCAAACATGTAAATAGTAAAAAAAAAAAAACAAAAAACAAAAGCACATGGAATCTGGTATTCTAAGATTTGCTTTGGGCCACATTTATATGTGGAAATAATTAGAATATATTTTGGATTTCTGCCAATATGACTATCATCTAAACTCATAAATTGGATTTTCCTTGCTATTCTGACTTGCACGTCATAAAATATGACACTCTTTAAGGACTTTATCCTTAATGAATAATGTAGCATGATTGCTGCCGCGCATGCCAAGCTGCAACAAGTGCTGCAATTCTTCTTCTCTTCCTTAGAATAGATTGAGGCGGTTGTGGGTCTTTAAAGATGCTTTGGAAAGCAGTAGCTTGTGTAATTATTTTCATCTCATTTTGCACATATCGCAGCATTTTGCTTACCTCGGTCTTGGAAACGAAACCCTCGCGTGAGCATGCAGGTTGTTTGAGGTCTAAACCACATAGATACAGGAATCAGATATGAGTCGCTTAAAAAAAGTAAGGAAGCTCTAAACATGTCAGGTATAGGCAAATATTCAGATTTATAGATTAAATGTAACCCATGTCTGTCCGTGTCGCCCGTCACAAGGTAGAGATGCCAGTTTTTCCAGCATAGATCATTAATTTTTCTTCTATATGTCTAATATATATTGAGTTTGCTTTGACAGTGTGATTATGATTTCTTAGTGCGCAAGGCAAGGCAGCTTTATTTGTACAGCACATTTCATACACTGGGCAACTCAAAGTGCTTTACAGAGTAATAGAAAAACATGATAAAGATAAAAGATTTACATTTAAAAAGAGCAACATTTACATACATACATTTAACATTTAAAAGAGCTAAAATCCAGCAGAAATCTAACAGGTAAAAATATTGAGAATAAATTTAAAACACATCGTTACGAGGTAGAATAGGCAGTATTAAAAAGTAACGGTTTTAGCTTTGACTTTAAAATTGTCAGAGGCGGGGCTTGTCTAATATCCTCTGGGAGGTTATTCCAGGTCTGTGTTGCATAATAACAAAACGCTGCTTCGCCGTCTTTTGTTCTAACTCTAGGGACAGCCAGCAGGCCAGCCCCAGATGTCCTAAGGGTCCTTGAAGGTTCTTAAGACACAAGCAAGTCAGAGATGTATTTAGGCTCATTACCACAGAGTGATTTATAAACAAGCAGCAAGATTTTGAAATCAATTCTCTGCGTGACTGGCAGCCAATGTTTTAGAACTGGTTTTAGAACTGGTGTAATGTGGTCATATTTCCTCGTTCTCGTCAGGACCCTGGCAGTAGCGTCCTGAATAAGTTGAAGTTGCCGAAGGCCTTGTTTTGAAAGGCCTGTAAACAGACTGTTACAGTAATCCAACCTACTAGAGATAAAGGCATGGGTAAGCCTTTCAAGGTCTTGCTTATACATTAGTCCCCGAATGCATAGATAGTTCATATGGGCTCTGCAAATTTATAGTTCTCGACATAAAGAGTGATCTTATGCGCTTGTGTAAAAAATTCATTTTTTAAACTCACTCGGGCTTTCCTCTCCGGCGTGTAACCCAAAGACACGGGGAAGAGGAGAGCTTGAGGTGTGCGTATCAGAGGTTGAAGGTCAGCACGTCTTCTTCTTCAAGGTGATATGAGAGAGAGAGAGAGAGAGTCAGTCAGTCAGACTCTCAACGTCTTTATTGCACTGTAAGCAAGCGCTTGTAGGCAGGTAAACTAATCCCCGTCTCCTTTCCTTCTCTGTATCTATCCATGTGTGTGCGCTTCTTCATACTGGGGGTTTCAGTATCTGCAGACGCTTCACTTGCAGTCCTGCGACTTGCTGGACGTCTTCGGTGGGATCAGCTTCTTCCCGCTGGACAAGATGACCTACCTGAAGATCCAGTCCTTCGTCAACAGGGTGGAGGAGAGCCTCAGCCTGATCAAATACACGGCTTTCCTCTACAACGACCAGCTCATCTGGTACGGACTGAGCACTCATTGAAGCTTTCTCTAAACTGAGCGTTCACATCCCTCGATCCACCAAAATGTCCGATTTTTTATGTTCTGACTTTGCAAACACATCGCGGCAGATCTGAAGTGGCTTTAAAAGACAATACCGGCAATTTTGCATGTTTCAGTCAATGTATACAACCTGCATACTTGTTATGTTATTGACAACCATTTCCCAAAATATACTACTGGAATGGTAAATTTTAGAATTGTTTTTCCTACCTTCCAGACCTCCATTAGTTTCAGTTCATTCTGGTACGCTATTAAAATCAACTTGTTGATACTTGAAATATTCTTGGGATAGATAATCCATCATCACCAACAAGACATGTATTCAGGTTTTTTTTTTTGTTTTCTTTTAGAAGTTACATAATTTTAGCATTTAAGTGCAATAAAAAGCATGGAGTGAATGTATGCCTCCACCGGGGAATATAGTCCCAAAAGAAGACCTGCGTTTATCGAAAAATTGAAATGACCGTGACTTCATTATTTTGCGTAACTATCAGCAGGCGAAACATGGATTTCTAAGGTAGGTATATCGCTTGAATATTTGATTTTGAAAATTAAGAGGTTTTGCAAAATATCAGGAAAACTGAAATAAGGTTTTATCCTTTGGGAAATCATTGTCAGTAACATAACATGTATGAAATTGAATATATTAGGCTCAAACATGCAAAATGGGTTATTGGTCCTTTAAACATGCAAAATCGCAGGCATGGTCCTTTTAGGCACACCCTCTAATCCTCTTTACAGTTTATCCACTTGCCTCTAATTGTCCTATCAGCCAGCTCGCTCACCGTGTACGGAGGATTACATGATTACTAATGAGCTAATGAGCATTGTGAAGCGCCAACAGGCAAAGGTCACCCATTATTCTCTGAACTGTCATCCTCTTCTGTTGTTGTACTCATCACGACATGTTTGCCATGCTGGACATGAATCATTATCACCAGGAGTGCCCTTTACTGACGGTAATGGGTGTCAGTCTAACTCTGTGCTTGTGGATGTCTGCAGGAGTGGACTGGAACAGGAAGACATGAGGATCCTGTACAAATACCTGACCACCTCACTGTTTCCCAGACACTCTGAACCAGAGGTGAAGAAGGGGGGGGGGAGTCAGAGGTCAGAGGTTAGAGAGGGAGAAAATGAATTGAAGAAGGTAGATGAGGTGAAATCAAGGATGTGATGACATTGATATGAGATAAGAGGCTCACTTCTCTCTCTCTCCCTCTCTCTCTCTCAGCTGGCTGGCAGGGACTCTCCCCTGAGGCCGGAGGTCGCGGGGAACCTGTTGCACTATGGGAGGTAAGTTCACGGCGCGCCCGCTTCCTCCGCCGTTTCGTCAAAGCTGCAGCCGGGACTCGCTTGCGTTAAAAGGTCATTTTGTGCCCAAAGATTGCGACGAGCGTTAGCCGGCCAACAGCAACAGCACCAGCCTGTCACCGGCAAAAACACACAGCGTATCCTCGGATTAATCTAGAGTTTCCAATCCAGACAGTCTGCATGTCTTTGGGAGGAAACCGGAGAAACTCAAAATTGGAGAAAAGCGACACAGGAGAGGGAGAACGTGCATGCATACTCTACGCAGAAAGACGGGTCGCATTGCACGGTTGATCTACTCTGTAATGGAATGTGGTTGATAAATGTTTGCCCGTGTGGTGGGTTTAATTATTTAAATGTTTTGGTGCTTTGGCCTGCCGTTACACAGTCTGTTTACGTATAAAAGAATGATGCATCAAGTAGCGTGTAGCAGAATGAGAGTATAGCCGAGTAAGTACGAGCGCCGATATATCTGCCAGTAGTCAAACTTTTAAAGGACCACACCAGCTGTTTTGCTTGATTGAGGCTAATATATTCAATTTTCATACATCAAAGGTTACTGACAATCATTTCTCAAAGGATAAAACCGTATTTCAGCTTTCCTGATATTTTGCAAAATCTCTTAAACTTTGAAAATCAAATATTCAAGCGATAAACCCACCTTAAAAACTGATGTTTTTCCTGCTAATAGTTATACTGCCTTATGAAGCCACGGTCATTTAAATTTTTCGATAAATGCAGGTCTTCCATACATTCACTCTGCGCTTTTTATTGCACTTAAACATTAAAATTATGTAACTTTAAAAAAAAAAGTCTGAATACACGTCTTGTTGGCAATGATGGATTACCTATCCCAAGAACATTTCAAGTATCAACAAGTTGATTTTACTAGGAGAATGAACTGAAACCAATGGAGGTCTGGAAGGTAGGAAAAACATTTTTAATTCACCGTTCCAGTAGCATGCTTTGGGAAATGATTGTCAGTAACGTTACATGTATGACAATTGAATATATTACGCTCAACCATGAAAAATGGATGGAATTGTCCTTTAATATCTATGTAGGAAAAAAAACTACACAAGCAAAAGGCATGTTTTACACATCAACGTGCCTTTGCCAACATGCCAGCTCCGGTAGTTCCACTTAACATCACATGGCATCCTTGGAATCCAGCGTAATAACATCACAACAGCAAATTCTTTGTTCTGAGTCCGAGGACTTATCTCTTGGATTAGTCATAAAGGGATGAGAGATGAATGGTGAATAGGATGAATAGTGTCCATTTTAGCAGCGAGGAAATGGATTTCAGTGCTTTTGTGATTACGGCGCCATTTGCTTGATTAGGTCAGAGTTGGTATTGGGATTATTTTTCCTGCTCGTCGTTGGTGTTTAATCCAATGTAGCTTGACAACTACAGACCGGATTGCCATGAAATTTGATATGGATATTCAAGGTATGCAGAGAACAATTCAAACAAATTTGGTGACACTCTGACCTTTACTCAGTTAGAATTTCATCATTTTTGGCATTAAAAAACTTTTCTACGGATATTGTAGGTCTCCAGAAGATGACCTCGCATGTTTTTGTTGAGCCCCTCACTTTTCCTCTCACAGCCTAACAGGCAGATGAAATTTGTAGAGCACATTAAATCTCCCAAACAAATGAACCTATCGATTTTAAGGACCCCATGGCATTTGCTCTGGCCTATCAGGACAAACCTTACATTTTTAGCATCAACTGAAATTATGACGCTTTTGTATCTGCTATGTAATTAGCATTGCACCTTCTAGGGGCTGCTAGTGGCCCTTTAGGAGTTTCAAGTTCATTTTGATGCCCTTTTTGACCCTCGCTCCCAGCTTAGGAATATTTTTGCCCAGCTGTGTTATCTCTGTCCTCTCCAGGTTTTTGACAGGACCTTCAAATCTGAAAGATCCGGAAGCCAAATTCCGATTTCCCAAAATATTCGTCAGTGCGGAGGACGGCCACGAGGAGCTGCATCTGATTGTTTACAAGGTAGGATGGACTCAACGTGATCTGCAGCGTTTTGTGATGTGTACAGATTTAATCTGGTGAGTAATGTGTTTTTAATAGTTTAAAATCGGGGCAGGGGCACTCTGAAGTTATTCATTTTCTTGGGAATGATTTTAATCATCTGTGATGGGAGGTTTGACCTTTTGTTCAACAGTAGATTTAGGATGAAACAATCCACTGGTTGATTAAATGATATGGATTTTTTTTAGGATTAAACATCAGTATTTTAAAATGATGACATCCTTCATTCTTTAACCTGTACTGATGTGCTGTTTTTTTATGGTTTGTTTTTTAAGGCAATGAGCGCTGCAGCTTGTTTTATGATCAGTGGTAAGTATCCATGATAAAATTACGGTCTATTTCCCTCCTAACTGTTAAATGCATTTCTAGCATTGATTCTACACTGCTCACAGAAAACCAAAATATTATATTATTAGATATATACATTATCCTAATGTCATGTCCTCCCGCCTTCTTTGTCTTTCTAGCCTCGGTGGAGCTGACGAGGGAATTCTGCGAGCAGCTGGACGGCTTGGTGGGACCTCAGCTAACCCTGCTGGCCTCAGATATATGTGAACAGTTCAACATTAACCGCAGGATATCAGCGTCAGTGAATGCACCATTCTACTAATTAACAGTACAGCTCACTGTTTGGTGTAATTCTTGTTTTAGGCTTTACCAACTTGTCTTGCTTCAGATTTTCCCCAAAAATACACTTGTTGAAGATACTGGATTCTCAGTCTGTCAGTTAGACTTTGTTGACAACTTACTCGACTAGAATTCAAGAAGGACGGTGTGTTTAGGGAATATTACAAAAGAATACAAGGAGCAGAAAAGGCAGAAAACCATGAAATGTATTTAATGAATATTATTTAATCTGATTCGTACATGTATTCATCATGCTTACGCGATTGTTTTTGTCGCTCGGCCTTTGTATTAACTCAGCCTGGCTGGCGGTGACAGACGAGACTCATACACTGGATATCATTGTGGTACTACTTAGCGGTAACTCAAGCGCCGCTACAGTGTTGCTTCAGAGAGACGGGCATTCTGGCCTGCTCTCCCGTCTCCCCGGCAGATAGCGTCAGATATGTCCTCGCCTGTAATCCAAGACCAGGCTCCCCGGCCCAGACGATTTGATGGGCTCCTTTCTTAATCACCCTAGTGAAGAATGGACTGAATAAATAATGCCGTCCGAAATTCCTCAGCCGCACCAGATCTGTGTCCCGGTTCGACCTAGCAGAACTGTAAATAATTAGACACATTAAAGATAAAATCAGCTGTATGGCTGTGATGAATATGCATACTCACACACACACACACACACATACATACGCACATGCCTCCAGAGATGCAGTTACAGTGTAGTTGCCAGTTATGATGTGGCAGCAGTTTTGTCCTCAGCTCATCTTACCTTAGAAACGCAGGTGAACGATGGGGCATTCCAGATTAAAACAAATAACCTGCTGCTTGGTGGATAACCTGCTGCTTGGTGGATGTTTAGGCTTTGCATTAATATATATACACCAGGTGGGATTTATTTAAAAAAAAAATCAAGGTAACTTTCCAGCATCACGCTAAATCAGCGCTGCGATGATTGAAGCTTTTTCATAAAGCTTCTCTTACCTTAATCAGTGCATCGTTGTTGCAGGTAAAAACCAATAAAGATCAGCATTAATGAGCTGCTTCATATTTAAGAGTCACACTTTATCCTGCTTCATCTGCTGTTAAAGAAAATGGCATGTTTAACATGGTGCATGACAATCAGCATCAACATGTTAAGTCTGGCACTGTGGTTTATGAATCCTGCCCACTTTGTCTTGCCTGGATCTGGACCTGAACTCTTAAACAGTCTAAACATTAGTCATGTTCTATCAATTCATTTATTGCAGCTGCCGCTATGGTCAAATTTAGAATATGTGACCTTCCTCCATGTTTCGGTATCACAAAAGATGAGAAATAATATGGTGTAACAGATGTGTGTCGCTGCATCAAATGTCTTTACTTTCATTGTTTGTCCACTCAGACCAGACAAGGAGCCCCAGTTCAAGTTTATCTACTTCAACCACATGAACCTGGCGGAGAAGAGCACCATTCACATGAAGAAGACCGCCAGCATTTGCCTCACCTCCGTCCACCCCGACCTCATGAAGATCCTGGGAGACATCAACTGTGACTTTTCCAGGTGCAGCGCAGAACATTCCTTTAGCATCACTGTTAAATGAAGTCATTTCTTTAGAAAACATGGACCTTCAACTCTAAACGGCAGCTGTTCTGTGGTCCTGAAGCATACACGGCACATACAAGTAAAACCTCTGAAATGTTTTTCCGTAGATATTATCATAGCAGTGCTATTTTTGTACATAAAACTCTGAAATCACAGTGTCTTTTAAAGTAGAAGTTACGAGACTGTCATCATGTGAAAGTCCCGTTTTGGCAGCGGCGTTCACATTCACAGGTTTTTTTTTTTAGAGTCAATATCAGTTCCTCTTATGCTTTACGCTACCAATACGTGACATTTTTTTATTATTTTGTTTTTGATAAGTTATGATGTTAAACTTTCATCCAATCCGCTGTTAGTGCTAATCACCTTCTCTCACCTTCTCAACACACTTAGAGTATTTTCCGACAGGTACAAACAGGTATTTTTCAATGAGATAAATTAGGTCTCTGTTGTGTTTTAACCCGACATCCACTTGCCATCAGTTGAGGAAAAAAATACAGAGAAGGCTGAAAAATAAATGGAATTGTATGAATTTTTAATGGAAACTTGGAGTTCTGTGTCATTACGTAATCCTGGCTGTACAGTTGCAGTTACTCTCCAACACAGGAGGGCAGCCCTGAAACGCGACGAACGTGCTGTAAACATGATAGCGGCCGCTCTGTTCTGATACTTATTTGTCTACATTCATCTCTTAGGGTCGATGAAGATGAAGAAATCATTGTGAAAGCTATGACAGACTACTGGGTAGTCGGCAAGAAGTCAGACCAGAGGGAACTGTATGTGATCCTGAATCAGAAGAACGCCAATCTTATTGAAGTGAATGGTATGGTATACACAAATAACAGCACAATCAGTGTCAGACAGTCTGCCTTGATGCTGAATCTGCCCTTTAACCTTAATGCTCTTCTTCTTTTCTCCATTACAGAGGAGGTGAAGAGGCTTTGTGCGACGCAGTTCAACAACATATTCTTCTTGGACTGATGGAACAGACGGACAAATGGTTTCACCTCACTAAAAACTGTCAGTGTTGCAGGGTATCATGGCAGCATCAGTGTAATGCAATAATTGCATTGTCAAATGAAAAAAATAAAAAGCCTTCATTGAAGTTTTTGTTGTTATTTAACCTACAAAAAATGTAATTTTCTCTTGTAATTAAGTGTAAAGATTCAGATTTTTACTGTACATGTACTTGAGTTTCTATTGTTTTCTTTGTACATACTAGTAGGATTTTGTTGACTGTTAATTTTGACTTGTTACAAATGACAGTTTGTTCATGCATTTTTTAAATGGATAAGTCATGACAGCATTTCTGAAATTAATTTGAAAACTGATTTGCACACAGAACATTTTACTTCGGGTTGCACCTTGGTGGTGGTAGTTTTAAAATAAGATGCCATCATGTCAAAAGTATTGGGGTTTGTAAACAACTGGCCTAACTTTAAATAAATAAGAAGTTCTAATTTTACTTTGTGTATGAAATGTCTCCTTTAGCTGAAAATGCACATAAATATTTGGTAAAAATTTACAACAGTGTTTCTCAAGCTGTGGTACGTGTACCACCATTAGTATGCCAGGTGACTTTGGAAATTTCTGAAGGGAGTCAAAACAAAATCTGTGGAAATTCTGTAATTGTGACACATCAAATTAAACACAAATATAATGGGCCTTATTACAAAATCCTTTTTAAAGTTTAATTATACTCTTAATGAAGATGTTGATTTTTTTTAATAGCCTGACTAGTCCTGTGTGTGTACTCTTAATTTATAAATTAATAACTTGAAAAAGGCCACAACTAATATCAGCATGAACCTGTTTAAAGATACTTTTAACTGTGCAATTATGTAATCCTTAAGCAACTCAAACAGAGTTTATATTTACATCTAAACTGCATTCTCACCCAGAATATGCTTGTTTTTTTAAAATCATGCTTTCCTTTGTGCCACGAGAAAGACAAGAACATGAAAATGCAGGAAGATAAAAAACAATAGTTACCAATCAGAAAACGTACTCTGCTTTCTTTTTAAATAAGAAAACAGTAAGAAATCATGATTTGGACAATCTGGATTAGAAAGTCAGGATTTCATGTTGTGAAATGCTGAGTGATCAGTGGGGGGCAGTATCAATCTTTCAGTTGTTTGCCAAATGCCGTAAAAATCTCAGAAGAAGAAGAATGAGCAAACGCGCCCTGTTTCCTACGGTTAGCCAATCAGGATCAAGTTAGACGAATTTCAAATACTGAACCGCCATGATTGTTATTTTCTCTCGGACTAATTGTTGACTGGTTAATTTCTTTTTTGCATAAAAGGAAACCTTGTTTCAACGGTGTTTTGTTTTGTTTTGTTTTTGTTGCCAAATAGAAAGGTATGATATTAATGTCGCTAAACGCTAATAGTTGAACTGTGCGAATAGCATCTAGCTAATTTATGTGTGTTCTTGCTTCATGCTAATGATCGGTGGAAACGCTAGCTCTGCTTGTTTACTTTATGTTAGGCCTAATTATTTGTGTTTTGCTGTAATTCGACGTATTGTAGTTTAAATTGGATTTATTGTTAGCTGAAGACATTATATTATCTTGCTTCCCGTAGTTACGTTATTAAAAAGTAGCTGAAGTGAAAGCCTCCTGACATTAAGCTGATGTTATAGCAAGCGTTATTTATGCGTTTCAGTTGGATTTAACACCACGTTTAACCGAGTATTCAGACGACTCTATTAAACTTGGTATTTATATTTTCCAAGAAAATATTCTTCATAAATACAAAAGATGGCAGTATTTGTGTTTGGTGCTGAAACAGCAGTCGTTCTCTCCCATTTTTACTCATTTTACGACGGTTTACGACTATTGGGTCTGCTTTCTTCATTCAGTTAATCAGTCAAGAAAAAATAACAGTTTGATTAATGGATTAAACATTAATCGTTCAGCATGTGTCATTTATAGCGGAAGAATTGAGAAAATAATTGATGTATCAAAATGGCAATTAATCCATTTCATTTGCTGTTGTGTTGATTCACTTTCATCATGTATGGTTTGAAATGTTAAAACTGTCAACAATGCAAAACATTTGTGGTCTGTTTTGTAATATATACACACACACACACACACAACCACAGTGTATGTCAGGACCTGTATGCCTGTATACGCCTATAAACCATCTTCTATTCCCTTACTTTATACCAGGTTTCTGAACATGGAATGTCGATTTGCTCATCTGCGTCAGCGGGACTCCAGTGTGTCCATGCTGAGAGTGAAAATGTCCCGCAGGAAGTCTCAGTCCCTGAAGGAGAACAGAGCTCAAGCCATGAACTCACGCAGGCAGCTGGACAAACTCCCTGAGCTGGAAAACTCTTCCCTGGATGTCTCCACAATGACCATATCAGTCATTCATGAGAAGTCGCACAATGCAAAACCCAAAAGTAAAGTCTGTTTTTCTGTTGCAGCTATAACTCAGATGCACGTTTCCTCATGAAATGCTTTAAAAGTGCAAGGAGCAGAACCTGCAGTCAGTTTGGATCACCATCCATTCAGCTAACTAGCACCGCACCCCACACCTCTTTCATTTCTCCACAGACAAGGCTGTAGAAGAAAGGATGAAACAGCTTGAGCGATGGAAAGAGCGCAAGGCTCTGGAGAAGGAGAAGGAAAAGAGAGAAAAGGAGCGTAAAGGGGTATTTAAGACCGGCCTGTATCATCCAAAGGACACCCTTGCTGTTGTCTCCCTGCCTCCACTCTTGGCTGTATCAACCCGATCTAAGGAGGTGAGGCAGGAGCCATTAGCACTTTATGCTGTTTAAGTCGGTTTAGAAATTATGGCTGTAATCTCTTCATATTTGGTATGATTGTGATTTATTCATACAGTAGGTTTTCCTGGCTACTTGCACTAACATTTTATTACCATGTAATGTTTACCCATCTTTCTATCAGACTAAAGTGAATGCAACTCAAACCCAGAGTACCAGAGTTACCCGTTCAATGAAACAGCAGCAGCAAGTTCAGAAGGTACCCATGTCTCTCCAATCTTCTCCATAAACAACACTGAAACATCTTTGTCGTTGCATCGCTCATTGTTTTTTAAAAATCTTCACAGCCTCTGAAGGATCAGGACCCAAATGCCGCCGCAAAAAAAGGTAAATTGTAATAAGTCATCTTGTAGTAAAGATCTTTGCCGCTTTACTCAAATTGAAGCATACAGTCTGCTGCAGCCTCATCTACTTTAGCCCTGACCTCTCGCTTGCCTTACAGCTCAGCCTGCTGTGGCGAGATCAACCAGGAGTCGCGCGGCGGTCAAGCCAGTACTGGCGCCGGCCGTGAGCAGGACCGAAGTCTGTCNCAACCAGGAGTCGCGCGGCGGTCAAGCCAGTACTGGCGCCGGCCGTGAGCAGGACCGAAGTCTGTCCAGGTAGCTAATGAGGTCACAAATAACTGGGTCTTTATAGTGGCTGCCATGCTTGTTTCACCCTATTGTGTTTCCCTCATTTGCATTTAAATCTTTGTCTCCATGTCTCTCTGCAGTGGAACCAGTCGTGCGTGCTTTGTCAACCAGATCAGCCAACAGGCCTCCAGTTACAGCAGTTCCTGTGCTGAAGCAGAAACCTGCAGGTGAGCTAAAGGCAGAGTGTTTTTTTTCTTTTTTTATTCAACAATTTTATTGATCAAGAAGAGTACAAAACAGGAACAACTGACTTAATGAAAACATTTGGAACATTATGAACCCCAGCCCAAAACGGGCAGGCGGTGGGCCTATATCACACCATAATTACTATTAGGAGATTTCACCTGAGCTAAGATGCTTAAAATAAGTTAATAGGGGGTTCCAATGCTGGTTAAAAAAAAAAAAAAAGCGATTTGAAGCCTCACATATTGTAAATTTTATTTTCTCAAGTTTTAACACTGACGTTACATCTCTCAGCCATGATTTGAAGGAAGGGGCATGGGATTTCCATCTAAAGGCAGACTTAACAAGTGCTTTTAATCCTTTGGCTTATAAATAACTGATTAATTGTTTGGAAATAAGGACTACTGTATAAGGAAGTATGAAACATATGGAATAATGAACATGAAAGCAGACGGACAGTATAGATATTAAAAAAAAAACACTGAATGTCTGTCTTTTTTTTTCCCCAGATGCAAGACCCACAAGGACCAGAGCAAACAGTAAGCCTGGGGCACTCTCTTCTGGCAAAGAAAGGAACTGCACAGGTATCAACTCAACGTCAACATACTGTATAAACGCACTTCAATTTTCTGCTCACGTTGAACTTTTCCCATGTGTGCAAAAGGTTTTCATCTATTACAATTTTTTTTTGTACGTCTCTGTTCTTTCATATTCAGCAGCTGTGAATGACACAGTTCAGCCTGAGGTGAGCATTTTTGAGTTTTCAAGTTTGTTGTGTCAAACCTCCGGCCAATGGCGCAGAAACAAATCGTCTTGTTGTTTGCCTTCGTAGGAGCTTGAGTCACAGGAACCAGAACGGGAAGCTGCCAGCCTTCCACCCTGTGCAAAGGAGAAAGAGGAAGTGATAGAAAAGGAGAAGGAGGAGGAGGAGGAGGATATGGTGGTGGACGAACCTGCCAGCTCTTCCACTGCTGCAGACCCTGTTGGAGAATCCTTCTCTTTTGCCCCTAAAGGCTTCATCTTTCAGGCACCCACTGGCTTGTCCTCCTTCAAATTTGAGCCTCTCACTCCTCGCTCAGTAGAAGCCTTCCTCACACCCAGGTCTGTGGCTGTTCTCCTCAATCTTTATTATACTCATATCTTTAAAGGACCATACCATCATTCTGCATGTTTGAGCCTAATATATTCAATTTTCATGCACGTAAGGTTACTGACAATTGTTTCTCAAAGCATACAACTGGAACAATGAATTAAAAAACTTTTTCCTACCTTTCTGACCTCCAGTGGTTTCAGTTCATTCTGGTACGCTATTAAAATCAACTTGCTGATACTTGAAACATTCATCACGAACAAGACGTGTATTCAGGGTTTTTTTTAGAAGTTACATAATTTTAGCGTTTAAGTGCAATAAAAAGNCAAGACGTGTATTCAGGGTTTTTTTTAGAAGTTACATAATTTTAGCGTTTAAGTGCAATAAAAAGCATAGGGTGAATGTATGTCTCCACCGGGGAATATAGTCCCAAAAGAAGACCTGCATTTATCGAAAAATTTAAAGGACCGTGACTTCATAAGGCTGTGTAACTATTAGCAGGAGAAACATGGATTTTTAAGGTGGGTGTATCACTTGAATATTTGATTTTGAAAGATTAAGAGATTTAGCAAAATATCAGGAAAGCTGAAATACAGTTTTATCCTTTGGGAAATGACTGTCAGTAACCTTATGCGTATGAAAATTAAGTATACAGTATTAGGCTCAAACATGCAAAATGGATGGTATGGTCCTTTAAGAAGGTATAAGTGAGATTATTCCCATTCGACTAAAACTGAAATCTGCTGTTTTCTAAGTTTCAGTCAAAGCATCGTACTGACTTTTTTTTTTTTTTTTTTTTTTTTTTTTTTTNAGTCCATCTCCCACACTGGTCCAGCCGACTCCAGCCAGCCCTCAAGAGCCAAAGCACGACGTACCATACTTCAGGTATTTTTTTTTAAATCCTTTTTCCTAGCACCACAGCGGATTTTGATCCAGTTTCTAAATTTCTCTCAAAATAGAACTGTGCTGCTGCATTTGAAGTCTGTAATTGTTTTATATTCATTTAGTTATTGTTATTTTTCTATGTTTACTTTTTTTTTAATTGATCAGATTGGAAATTGCCAATGAGACAGACAGACTGACAAGTCTCTGTGGCTACTGGGAGTCTAAAGTGGAAGACGAGTCCATCCCAGAAGAGAGTGAGTGTGTCTCTGTTATAACAGAGCAGGTTGGCTGTGGGGTTATAGCTGAACTTGGAGGGTCACAAACAGCAGCGTTGATCTTTTTTAGGGGAAAATTCCATTATTCCCTAACTGAATGATGCTATGGGTTCATTGTCTCGCTCTGTACTTGTGTGTGTGTATGTATGTAGTGAGAGACCGTATGCGCTCAGCTGTCGGGCAAGCGAGGTTGCTGATGAAGCAGCGTTTTCATCAGTTCAGCAGTCTGGTGGACGACTGCGAGCTGAGCCGAGGGGAGAAGATCACAACCTGCACGGACCTGCAGGGATTCTGGGACATGGTTTATTACCAGGTGAATGAGTGCTTTGGTTTACACGTGAAAAAAAAGTTAATAAGGTCAAAAGGAAAACTAATTATGGTTTAAAGGAAAAAAAAAAAATGACATTTTGCACTCCTTTAGGTAGAGGATGTCAGTAAGAAGTTTGATGCTCTCAAAGACGCGGAGGCCCGAGGCTGGGTGGAAGAGCATAAGCCTCCGCCACGACAGAGAAGAGCAGTGAAGGTAAAGACCAAAGATTCCACTCAGGCTTTCTCCATTTTCCTTTTGGTCACGTTTTTGTAAACATCATTAGCACTCCTTAAGGAAACATCTTGATGCAGAAAGCAACTTTCTTCTTACAGAATGCAAGAGAGGCAGTTTCAGGTGAGAAAAAAAACAGCTGCTGTCCTTTTTTTTTTTTNCAGAAACCAGCTGCTGCAGCCGTTAAGCCGGCAGGAACCAACGCCGCAGCCAAATCTCGCCTGGCTGCTGTGAAAGCAGCTATGAAGGCCAAACAGCAGGCAGAGAAAGCAGCCAAAGACGTCGTCAACGCCGAGGACAGATCCAGCCTGAGCAGCCAGGACCTGCGACCCCAAACAGCAGCCCCCCCGTCAGATGACGTCGTCCTCGACGGAGGCTTCCTCCATGTTGAGAGTCCAGCGAAACCACTAGGTAAGAGAACCATCACTCTGACCAACAGACCTGCGCTTGGTCTGATATAAAAATCCGGTGATGGGGTTTTAGTGAGGCAAAGCCAATCTCTGGTGTTTTTTCCTGGATGTTCTAGTTGCAGGATTTGGACTAATTGTTTCATCATCTCTGCAGGTTCGGTGAGGAGATCCAGCCGCCTAAATGCTGCCGCGCCGCCTCAGGCCTCGCCCTGCTCCAAGTACCTCACGCCCAGAAGAGTCACGCGGGGATTCACAGCAACGTCACACTCCTCCCTCACAAACAGCTCCAGAAAAGGAGCCAAGTCCCAGCCTGGCACCCTTCAGGCCCCCCAGGCTACAGAGAGCACAGTAAGCATCTCTCTCTGCTTCTCGCCCACAAAGGAAGTTCCGTCGGACAACGTCCAACCTGAGGGACTCCCTGCTACTCAGTCAGAGTCAGAAACCACGTCCAAGCAGGAAGACGTTTCTCCTGTACCTGCATTGAGTACTTCAGCGCCTGCATGTTCACTTACGCCCTCTTCTGATGGTCCACTTGAAGCTGCTAGCAGCGATAGCCTGCCTGTCTCTCCACGCAAACCGCCTCCACTCTGCCAGGAGTCCCCCTCGGTCCCGANCCCCACGGAGGCCCAGGAGTCGATGGAGGCGACTCCAGACAGCTCGGCTATCGAGGTAAACTCCAGTCAAACCCCGACATTCTCCACACGTTTATAACAGCGCTTCAGCAGTCGCGTTATTCTCCTGTGTTTTCAGGACATTCCCGGGTTGGACTTTGAGCGTTACCTGCAGCCTTCACAGAGCTACAGTCCGTTGCCGAGGGAGACCGTAGCCATGGAGACATTATCCCCCATGGCAGTTAACGCAGGAATGGAAAGTCCCAGAGCTCAAAGTGGAGATCTGCTAACACGAGAGGAGCCAGGTACTGCTGACGTCTGCTGGTAATGCAGACTCTTGGTGTTGCTGCAGTATTAAAGCGAAGATGGGCAGGATTATTATTTTATTTATTTATTGACATTTGCATATAATAAGGAAAGGTGATCCACATATTGAAAGAACTAGAGTCTCAGAAACTTTAGCAATTTTAAAAGCGCATTCGATTTTTTTAAATCTTTTTTTTTTTTTNTTTTTTTTTTTTTTTTTTTTTTTTTTTTTTAAATCAACAATGAACCTTAAAGATCAAATGAACGCAGCCTCGTTTTGCTTTTCAATCCTGGATCAAAGCCGCCCTGCAGCAACTTTGAGACAAGATGTTGGAGTTTCCTGTTCACAAGGAAATAATCACTCCTAGTCCTCTTTAAGCATAGTTGTTGGACACTTAGCTGGTCTTTGTTAATCACCGTTCTGCTCTCTCTGTCACCACAGCACTGCCAGCGGCGTCTACAGTGTTAACGCCTCACTCACTGCAGGTTAACTTTGTCTTTTTTTCACCTTTTTCAATCATTCAAGTTCACCACTGTCACTTTTTCCTTCCTCATGGCCATACTACCACTAAAAACCGTTAACGTATTTCTTCTTTGTGCATCTCTCAGGTCCAGACCGCTGAGTCTGCCCTCCTTCTCTTCACCCCTGACCTGAAGGACCGGATACGGCAGTCGGTTTGCCCGAGCGACCTCATGGTCTTCACCCCTCCAAGTGAACAGATTTTGCTTTAAAGATTTGGCTTTTGGCATATTTTATTTGATAACACTGTGAAAAAAAAAAAAGTATNTTTTGCTTTAAAGATTTGGCTTTTGGCATATTTTATTTGATAACACTGTGAAAAAAAAAAAAGTATCAGTTATTTTGACACATTTAATATAGTTAATAAAATTCTTTTTAATTACAAGAAGTAAATGATCTCAACTTCCTGTTTACAAGCATTCACAAAACAAATAAATAGTTCAGTTGCAGATTTGCTCCATCACTCCGGACATCTGTTTTTTTTTTTTTTTNGTTTTGTTTTTTTTTTTTGATGGTGTCGGTGAGGTCTGAGCTGCTCAGGATGAGACGCTGACTTCATCTTCCTGTTCATCAGATTTCTCTGGTGCTGCTTTCTTTGAACTTTCATCTTTCTCCCTCTGTTGTCTCTCTTCAGCCTCTAACTGCTCTCTCAACCTGAAACACAACACAAATAACACACATTTTCATGGGACAGCGTAAAGAAAAGGAGCAGGACAGTTGGAATGGAGAAGGTCGACATGTCCTGTAAGAAGAAAAGGGGACAATCACCCTTTTATGGCAGTTTATACCTCAGTAATATGGCTGGAATTCTCCATAGGAAATAATATAAAAACACTGTAATATTAAAGTGACAAGTTTTGAGTCAAACTTTAATAACTGTGAAGTCACAGACAAGCTTTAAAGGACTATACCACCATTTTCATGTTTGAGCCTAATATATTCAATTTTCATACATGTTATGTTACTGACAATCATTTCCCAA
>VXCM01000838.1:0-168666 GCA_014773175.1 Lucifuga dentata
GGAGGCAGATGATTCGCTGTGGTGACCCCTGAAGGGAAAGCCAAAAGGAAAAGAAGAAAGAAGATTATATTAATAATAAATTATTAATATATAACTTACTAATTTATTATTGTTTATTTATTATATAATTTATAAATTATACTTTATTATTAATTATTATATTATAATTACCAGTATATATTATTATAGTTATTTGTTTAAATTATTTATTTATTATTTACTTTTTTATTATTAAATCAATCATAGCACCGACAGCATCTCATTTCAGGTCAATGTCAGTTAAGTTTAGATTTTACTAAAAGAGAATTTATTATTTAAACCCAAATCCATCATGGTCATTTCAATTACTAGTAAATCTGTCATATAATAGCTCAATAGCATGGAAATATTGATGAAGCAAGTACACAAGAAAAACAAGGTTATACAGTAAAGCTTTCATTAAAAAAAAATAAAATAAAATAAAAAATGCTATTTGGCCGCTAGAGGGCGCCCCGCGCTGGTCATGGATACATGTGAGTTATTATTTAGGGACGGTGCCTGTAAAAATTACTTTAACAATAGTTTAGTGGTTCCATGCATTATTACAGTGGTCGAGCTTCCTAAAACTTTGAAAAAATCGTGCAAAAGTAACTCTGCATTTGAACTGCACAGAACTTCATGCAATCTGAACCAACATGTACACAACATACTGTGCATGCATTGCATGAAGTTCTGTATCCTTTCTTCCGTTTATCACTATTGCACACACCACCATCTGCATGGCTGCAGAAAGATTCTGTTTATGCATTACTGTTCTACTCAAAAGAGAGTTAAGACAAAACTGAGAGGAGGGGAAGGAAGGTCACAGTCATCTTAGGAATTCTATAATGTGCAAATAGGGACTAAATTCAGTTGGAGTAAAAGGGATTAGGTGGTTATGGGTTGATTGCAGTTATGTCAATAAACATTGTTTAGTTTACAGTAATGTCAGTAAGAAATAAACCTTTCTTAGAAGTTTGATGATGTACTGGTACTGATAGGATGTGCAGACCGCTGGTTGGGGTTATGGTAAAGAAAGCATCTTGCAAGTGTTATGTGAGGGCTGGCAGGCAACTGAATATTTTGTCATGTCAATCAGAACATACTGGAAAAATATGCAAACTGACAACTTAATCACTGTAATTCTTGAAATCAACCAGAATGACAAATGAAACAAAGATAATCAAGTAATTTAATATGTGTGGTAAATAATGCAGGCTATAAATCTCCATCCATAAAGATCTCATGAAGTCAGCAGTCAAAGAAAAGTACAACAAAGTAAATGTTCCTCTAAATAGAAAAAAAACAAAAAACAACAACAAGCAATGCACTCTTTTGAAGAGGTGAACTCAAAAAGCAAAATCTTAACAAGTCACATAAAAAGTTAAAGATTAAAAGTTTAAAACTTAAAGTTATTTACTTTAGGTTGCAAACTGAAAAATGAAGGCACAAAAAATAGCATCTCAAGAGAACAAGAGGACCAAATTTATAAAGAAAATTATTTTTCACTCAATATGTTCATCTGTGCTTTTGTATTGTGTGCCCTTTCTCTCATCTGTTCTCTTCAAAGCCCTGCACAAGTGTCTCCCTGTTAGAAACATTTATTCTCTGCTTTATGATCTTCACTCTGGGTATTTATGACAACTTGTTGTGAAGGTTACACAGCAATGAGGTCTTTGTGTGATCGGCATGCAGCAGTGTGAGTCAGATAAACCTTAGAGGCATAAACCTGAGGAAACTGTTCAACAGAGGCAGCCAACATTTGGTGTCAAAGTGTCTGCAAGTCACAGGACTCACAAAATTGACAATATGCTCGGTTTGACCGAATACAAGCAAACGCATCAATCCTGTGAGGCAAAATGAGCACATAAAAGAAATTCATAGTATTGTTCATCATGCAAGCTGAGATTCAGCTTTTCTGCATCAGATTATGGCAGAATATTACATAAGCATCATGTAATATCATGACGTTCTGGCAGCAGTTTTTCACCAATTTCTTTAGAATTTCAAACTGATTAAATTTTAATCTTTCCTGTTTTAAGTGAATTGTATATATCCTGTGTAAGAGGGATGTAATTCTTTCCCGGTTCATCCAGAAAGTAGAGTGGGTCTGTTATTTCATTTGGGTTTGAATCCTTCTTCCACCAACTTCACCTTCAAATTCTTGAACATGCCTGTGATGTCCAACATGTCCTGTAAAACAGAAGTATCAGAAACAATGATTACATTGTAATTGTCTGCTTCCGCACCAACAACTCCTATTACACACTCGGCCGCTCGAGGAGAGGGAATCTCTCTTTGAATTGCCTCTCCTGGGGTTTCTTCCATTTTTTCGTAAATAATAGTTTTTTTAAGGGAGTTTTTCCTTTTTTTCTTAGAGAACTTGGGCTGGGTCGGGAGCCATTAATGTGTGGGCCGGTAAAGCCCTTTGAACCATTGTATGTGATATTGGGCTATAAAAATAGTAAACTTGAGTTGACCTGACTTGACATTTCAGAGTCAATTGATGATGTGCTGTTAATGTTACTGTGTAGAACTGAACTGACTGGAGTAAATGTACCTTAATCCTTATGAATTGTGGTCTTGCATAGGCCGGTAGGAAGCTTTGAACTTGTTGGTAAATGTTTCTGGAGTCAAACTTGTGTCCGTCTCTTAAGGTGATGGCAGCCATTCTAGCCCTCCCCTCCTGACCTGGAAGAACATTAAGTAAAGAGTTGTATAAAAAGGAACATGTGTTGGTTTGTGGATCCCTCCACTAATATTGTGTACGACATGGGTCAATTCTGGGTCCTTTTTTTTTTCTCTCTTCCTTATACTTGCTTCCCCTGAGCAACGTTATTCAACACATGGTATCTATTTTTATGCCGACGACACCCAAATATGCCTACCAATAAATCCTATAGATCTCAGTATGGTGCATGCCTTAAACATGCTTGAGATAGTAAACCGTCACAGCAAGCCACATGTCATTATTTTTTGTTGAAGTTACTTAAAGTTAAAATAGGCTTTTAACCTTAAAATAGTCACGGAAAATGCCATGTGACATCTTTGTCACAATAAGAAAAATAGTAATGAGCTGCTCAATTAATGTAAAATGTACAAATTTGTATAACGTTAAACTATTTTAAGGTATGTTATCCTTTAAAGGATTGACTAGCTGATGTGACAAACTGGCTGTAAGTAACAAATAGAGTTAAAAATCAGAATGTGTGGCAGGTTTGTTGAGCTCTTCACATCTTGTGATGTCTTTTACCAGTTTGAATTCCAGTCACTAATCTTTTTTTTTTTTTTTTTTNTTTTTTTTTTTTTTTTTTTAATTGAGAGAAGAGAAATAAAACCATACAGGCATTACACGTGCTCCCATACAGGTGAGGGTGCTGCAGCAATTTAGCGGTCCTTGACATGATGAAGTTTGGGAACCTCTGGTCTACTGTATATGAATTGAATCAGAACCGATGATAAAATAATTCCCAAGATTGCATTTCAGTGAGAGATGGATGAGATTTGATCTATTTATGAGATCAGGTTTATCTCACTGCTAGTATAAATGATTAAACTACTCTCACTACTCACTGTCTTGCTTGTGTGATATGTACAGTGAAATCACCTGGTACGATCACTCCGTACACGTTGGCTTCTTTAATACATTCAGCTGCCGTCAGAATATCAGACACCTCAGTTGTAGCAACATTCTCTCCTTTCCATCTGTTGATCAAAACGTGAAAAAGAGCATTAAGACTGTTAAAAGATATATAGCTTAGCACAGTGTGCTAGGTCAAGGACTCTTTCCACTTGTTTTCTCATTTGTAGAACAATACACTTTCTCTTTCTGTCACCTGACACATCATCTCATCATATTGCTATAAAACTGCTGGAAGACAACTCTTTGTCGAATGCTGGATACACGTGTCCTTACTTCTACCCTCAATTGAGCTTTTATTAAATCATTCATGAAGACGTACATTGCCATCAAGACCCCTTCAATTTTGTAAGAAAGACTGTGCAGTCAGGTTTTTAACACAGGGAGAGAAACAAAAGGTAAAACAACCTGAAAGTGTCTCCAATGCGATCGTGAAAGTAGATGAAATTGTCTCCATCAACGCGCATCAGGTCACCTGTGTTGAAGTACACATCTCCTTTCTTAAAGACGCTGTGCAGCCTTTTCTTCTCAGTCTGCTCCAGGTCTCCTGCATAACCAGAGAACGGTGTCTTCTGTGATATCTCAGTGCACAGAAGTCCAGGCTCACCTGAAGTAAACAGAGTTAATGCAGAGATGGTCAACTTTGATGAAATGTGAACTTAAATTGATTCTGTAGTCACTCTGACAATAATGTGTGTGTGTGTGTGTTTGTGAGGACTCTCTACTTTGAAATACAAATGAAGTCAAATCTTATAGGATGTGACGTCCAACAACAGACACTGAATTGAGGGATAAGATACACTGATTTAGTGGCAAAGCCAAAGTGTTAGAGTTGGAGGTTCTAGGCAGTTTAAAGGACCATACTAGCCATTTTGCATGTTTGAGCTAATATATTCAATTTTCATACATGTAATGTTACTGACAATCATTTCCCAAAGCATACTACTGGAAGNAATATATTCAATTTTCATACATGTAATGTTACTGACAATCATTTCCCAAAGCATACTACTGGAAGGATGAATTAAAAAATGTTTTAGACCACCACTGGTTTCAATTCATTCTGTTACGCTATTAAAATCAATTTATTGATACTTGAAACTTTCTTGGGATAGGACATCATTGCAAACAAGACATGTATTCAGGTTTGTTTGTTTTTTTTTTGTTTTTGTTTTTTTTGAAGTTACATAATGTTAGCCTTTAAGCGCAATAAAAAGTGCAGAGTGAATGTACGTCTCCACCGGGGAATATAGTCCCAAAAGAAAACTTGCGCTTATTGAAAAATTTAAACAACCGTGAACTTCATAAGGCTGCGTAGCTATTAGCAGACGAAACATTGATTTTTGAGGTTTATCGCTTGATTATTTGATTTTGAAAGATTAACAGATTTTGCAAAATATCAGGAAAGCTGAAATAATTTTATCCTGTGGGAAATGGTTGTCACTAACATGTATACATGTATGAAAATAACATGTATGAAAACTGAATATATTAGACTCAAACATGACATGCAAAATGACGGTATGGTCCTTTAACCTTGTTAAATCACATTGTGAGTGTTACAGTGTGTATGTGGCATCACTGTATGTGGTGCCTGCAAACTGAAAGTGTTGAGCGAACGTGCAGATTATACCTGCAATGTGTAAACACACCTTTAGCAGCCTTTATGCAGAAACCTGATGAGTCCCTCACAGGTTCTCCTTTATCTGAGTCATATTTGACCAGAGCATAAGGAGACATCCACTGCATGACAAAATGTTAGCAAAACATTACTTACTAATTAACAGTTTTACTTCATAATGTCAAATTAAAAAGTGGACTTTTACCTGCTGTAGAAATGTGTCTCGCCCAACAGCACCAATCCTGCAACTATAGTTCCACAGACCCATATTCCCTTCTGTTGCTCCATAAAACTCCATGATTCTGACGTTTCCAAACCTGTTTAAGAAATCTCTCCACACATCTGCTCTGATGCCATTACCTATAGCAATTCTTATTTTGTGGTTTCGATCATTGTCTTTCTGTCAGGGAAGAAAATTA
Source organism: Lucifuga dentata (assembly GCA_014773175.1). Classification (NCBI taxonomy): domain Eukaryota; kingdom Metazoa; phylum Chordata; class Actinopteri; order Ophidiiformes; family Bythitidae; genus Lucifuga; species Lucifuga dentata. The sequence goes on from VXCM01000838.1 coordinate 5,699, forward strand.
GGATGGCCTGTTCACTTCTCGTGCCCTTTCGTGGCGTCATAAAACTGCGTGCTGTAAAAACACCACATACCTTTGGCGTGTTGCAGAGATAGCGCATGATTTCACCGATGTACTGAAATACAGTGGCGTCGTATTTTCTGCAGTCGTCCCAGAACTGAGATATGGAAAATTTACTTCTCAAAGCAATTGTGAGACCTATGCAAAACAGATCAATTTTGACAAAACCTTCAGCTTTACTGATTTAACATTAACATTTTCTTCAAAGCTTTTATTTTAATAAATATATAAGCAAAACAGATGCATACCTCTCTCAATGGCACCAGTGCATGCCATGAAGTCAGTGGTGTGATAAAGAGGGAGGCAGATGTAAATCACATCATTGGAGTTCAACCCTATACTTGCCTGATAAAGAGATACGATGCAAAGTCTGACGTGATTTATCACTGCTGTTTTAGGAAGCCCTGTTAAAGAGAATATATCATATATTAACAGCACTGGTATTGCATCCTTTCAATGAGATTCTGGACATGAACACCTGAATAAGCTTACCTGTTGTCCCTGATGTGTATATGTGGACTGCTGGATCCAGTAAGGTTACTTGCGACCTTATATCCTTGGGTGGAGGCTCAGATGAGGCCTGGCTCATTTTGTCTTTGAAGCTCTTCATGTTTGCATTTTTGCATTTGTCAGTCAAGATGAACACAGTGACCTGCTGCTCCAGCAGACTGGGCAGGATCTCTTCCACAGCATCCTCTAACCCTGGAAAACAAAATTAAATCTTCTCTGCAACTAATTCAGGGAGACTACTGATGATTTCAAATCATTCTTGGCATTAAAAGCTATCCTCAGTGCAAGGGTGTACGTTTGGTTTCAATATTGGCCGGGACTTTTTTTTCCAGATGAGCAATTGTCATCACCTTATGTTAGAGGGTGAGAGACAATGATTTTGCGCCACTGCAGTGGAAGCAGGGTATTTTTAGTACCCACTGTGCATTCCATAAAGGCTGACTGGTAAGTTCTGAGCCTAATGGCAAGAAGTAACCCAGAGGTGTTACTGCCGTTTAGTTTTCAGCATCCTTCTGACTTGACACACTTATTTCAAAGATGCTGGAGGGATTTTTTTTAAATCCCAATTTCACATCAGTCCTTTTCTTTGCTGTCCATAATAAACAAACAAACAAATAACTAACTAACTAAATAAATAAATAATCCACAGCTGATATGACATCACAACCTGAAAACAAGAGTTTCCATCTAAAGCCCTTTTCGGTGTTTATGAAAAGGTTAAAGTCTGAGGGGGCAAATAAAGCGAGCAGAATGGGTGCTGAACAGTTCAAAGCCACAATCATGGCTCGCTGTCAGCAACATAATCTCTGCACCTTGACCTAGTTTGTCTATCCTACACCCAAGAACCTGAAGTACCTCTGGGACAATCACTGAGCTCAAATCAATGCATTTGATGAGCAGAAACGCCTAAACTTTTAACTACTCACCTCATATGTCATGCTTAGAATAAATCAATCAACTCTGGCAACAAATCCACTATTACTACAATAATAAGATGTGAATTTTTACAGATGAATAAAAGACTGACTAGTTTGCTGAACTTGCAGCGACAAAGAACTCTGAGGTGAAAACCTGGAAGTTATTCAGTCAATACAATGACCCTGTTACAGGAACTGTTGATCCTATTCTTAATTTATTAACTAACTAAATAAATACACACTACTATTGGTGTTCTTTGGTTCTTACACAATACTAGGTTGCACAGAAAAGAAGTTGCATTTAGGTCAGGCATAAAACCAGTGTAACAGTCTTTTTTTTTTTTTGATATTCTGTGCATTTGTGTGATAATGGGGGATGTCTTTCTGGAGTTGCCGCAGGGCGGATTTAGACAGGAAGTGTTGTGAACAAGAAGACGTAGAATAAAAAGTTACTGCATGGCTGACAGGTATCTCCATCGTTGCTGTCTGTGTTACTGCTCATATCCTGTCTGACTAGTTATTAAACGAACCTTGAATGCTCGGTTACACCAGGTTTCTTCATGTCTTGTTTTTCTTTCTTTTTTCTTTTTAGACAGACATAAATTCAACACTTAACCTCTGCAGCAACCAGTGTTGGCTCCGCTGCATTGGAAGCAGTGCAGCAGTGACTTGGATCTGATGTTATAGTTGATAAAAGCAGCAGAACATCCGAGCTTCATTAAGCTTAATCAAAGCCAGATAAAAGTCGGCTCATTTCCTAGGAACAGCGCCACGCTGTCTTTTTCTTTGATTCCACTTTGCAGAAACACTCTGGCAGCTTTGTTACTCACTTCATCTACGTCCTGGTAGGATAAAGTTTCATCTTTGAAGCGGATGAAGGCTTTGTGTGGCTGCCTCTTCACCTGGTCCAGAAACTTGTCCAGGATGGTGTAATTAGTCTCCCTGTATTTGGAGATGAGACGCTTGACTTTCACTTTCCAGATGAAGTGTTGCACATCTTGAATAAAGTAAGGACAGCGAATGTAAAAGCCCAGCAGAAACAGCGCAGCGCAAACTATCCAGAGCAGCATGTTCACGCGTGGAAAGCTGAAGCCGCAGTGTTTCAGCCAAGCAGGTTTCATGCAGTGGGAGTATAAAGATGTGAGGAGGAGCTCAGTCCTATAAAGATTACAAAATATTTGGCAGCAGGTTACGTCCATACAGCAACGGAACCGTCTGACTAAGAGCTGCACAAATGCATATTTAATAAGTTACATAAGTTTAATAAGTAGTTAGTAATAAGTGAGTTAAATAAGAAATGACACATTTCTGCCTTTATGCAGATATCCTCCACTACAAACTAACCATCAATTGTTCAGATCAATTTTAGGTTATTTGTAAGATATAAAGTCAGACTTGATAAAAGGAAATTAAAAAAAACATTTATTCATATCTATGCACAGCATATCTCGTTAACTTTAAATAAAATATTTAATTTCAAAAACAGGAAAATGGAATCAGACAAGGAGTATAAAAACAAACTCAAACCTGAGCAAGAAATATTTGCAAATTTACAAGAGCGCGTCTTTAAAGCGCCACATCAGAGGCTACACTGGTGTTTTTCATATTCTGTAATCCGCCTGTCACTCACTGACTATAAGTTATATAACTAGTTTGGGTTATTGATCTGCACCTCTGACCTGAAATGACTCTAACTCTGAACTAAGCACATGGATGCAGCATGAACAGCCATGCTGGACTAAGTCTCTGGGTGACAGGCTTCCTGGGTTAACATGGCGTGTATTTAAAAAACAACTGAAGAATCAAGGTGAAATACTAAGACATTAACACCACAGATTTAAACGTTTCCATTAAGTTCGACAACATGGTGCCACTGAACAGTTTGTATTTTGACAGTGTTTTTGTTTTGGTTGACGCTCCTGTTTAAAGGACCATACTGGCGATTGTGCAGGTTTGAGCCTAATATATCCAATTTTCACACGTTACGTTATTGACAACCATTTCCCAAAGGATAAAACCGTATTTCAGCTTTCCTGATATTTTGCAAAATCTCTTAATCTTTCAAAATCAAATATTCAAGTGGTAACCCCATCTTAAAAATCGATGTTTCACCTGCTAATAGTTATGCAGCCTTATGAAGTCACGGTCATTTAAATTTTTTGATAAATGCAGGTCTTCTTTTGGGACTATATTCCCCGTTGGAGACATACATTCACTCTGTGCTTTTTATTGCACTTAAACACTAAAATTACGCAACTTCTAAAAAAAAAAACTGAATACACGTCTTGTTTGCAATGATGGATTACCTATCCCAAGAAAGTTTCAAGTATCAACAAGTTGATTTTAAAAGTGTACCAGAATACACAGAAACCAGTGGTGGTCTGGAAGGTAGGAAAATGTTTTTTTTAATTCACCGTTCCAGTACTATGCTTTGGGAACTGATTATCAGTAATGTTACGTGTATGAAAATTTAATATATTAGGCTCTCACATGCACAATCGCTGGTATGGTCCTTTAATCAGGTATAGCAGCAGTACGACAGGCAGCATATCAGGTGGAGTAATATGTCAGACACTTAATACTTATTGAACACAAATCATGCTGCAGACTGAAATGAAGAACCAAGAAGATCAGAAGTTACATTTTTACAGACATCCTAAACTGGGAAACATCTATAAATATTCCAATAAGATCTGGGACCCACACATCTAGAAATCAATTCACATTTACCATTTTTGGCTCCATGAAAACGTGACTATTATGAATACGTGGTCATATTCAAAAATAACAGAGCACAGTGGAATATGATGGGCCAAAAAAAGTCAGCTTGTCTCCCAAATAGTTTCAGAACTCACTGTTTTAGGGGGTTGAAATCTGAGCGAGTGTTACGCCTGAGCTGACAGATCAGATCATCTAGATGGTATGGAGAGGAGTGATGATGGGAGTGATTCTTCTGCTCTATCACTATTTAAATATAAAGACACATGCATGCACGCATGCACACACACACATACACACTGCAAGCAAATATGAAGGCAACAGTGGTACAAAATGTAAACTGGATACAATGCATTAAGGCACAAAAGGCTCCACTTGGTGCGCTGACGGAAATGAAGTGAGTGTCAGAGTTTTGTCTGGCTTTGTTATTTTGGTTGGTGAGGACTGTCAAAGCCGCTGTCCTGCTGGCACTGCCTCACCTTGGAGAAAAGACCCCTGGAACAAATTCCATCCTGTTTCTCGCCCTCAGAGCCCGGGGTGGGCTCTCTGTGTGTATNCCCCTGGAACAAATTCCATCCTGTTTCTCGCCCTCAGAGCCCGGGGTGGGCTCTCTGTGTGTATGCATTTTCATGTCAGGAAAGTTCAAGGATTTGGACATCTCATTATAAACTGTCAGATTGGAAACGTCGGGGCTGAGCCTCCCAAACTCTGCTAAATCGCTGGCTGATGCTGCACACATGGAAAAAGGCTTTACCGATTCCACTTTCTTTCCCGGGTAGGAGAGTCTGGGGACTCGGATGCTTGTGTCTGAGTCGCTGCTGGTCAAACTCCAGTCGCAGCGACTCTGATCTCTGACAGGAGCNGATGCTTGTGTCTGAGTCGCTGCTGGTCAAACTCCAGTCGCAGCGACTCTGATCTCTGACAGGAGCCTCCTGCACTAAGAAAGCCTTGCTGTGCTGCTCTGTGGTGAGATGACTATCTGCTCTGACAGAGTTGCATCCCCGTTGACTGCGCTGCCTGTTCTTCCCCCTCACACACACATTAACTGCCTCTGCAGCCACCTGGGATGCAGAGGCCTTCTGCTGAGAGGGCTTGTAAGAGCAGAGGAGTTTGTGGCCTTTCAGTGCTACATCCTCAGAGTCCTCCTCCCTCTCACATGTAGAAATGTCTTGGTGAGCAGCTTGACTCAAAGGTTTGGCCCTTCCTTTGTGCTCAGACTCAGCTAAAGGATCTGCTCTACATGTCCTCTCCTCTGGTCTGTTAGGAAGCTCAATGACTGTAGGTGGGTTCTTACTGAAACCTGAGCTTCTATCAGCACAGCCAGACGCAGACGCAGCGGTCAGCGAATCTGCCGACACAAAACATTCATCCACATTAAACTGATGTCTGGAAAAACATCCATAGCGAAGCAGTTCTGCACAGTAGGACTCACTTGGTAAGCTAGAGTTCTTTCCTGCTTTACTTTTGATCGGCGTCTCCAGCACTTTGGCCATGGCCGCCAACTTGCTTGCCGCACTCATGATTTTCTTTTCGGCTCTGAGGAAGAAAGAAAGATCAATGACGTCCTGAAGAGCCGCGATAAAGGAAGCAAAATTTAGGACAATTATGGCCTCTCACCCTGTAGTCTTTCCTCCGTCCTCCAGTAACTCCTGCAGACAGGTCAGATAGTAGTGGCGCATTTTCCTGGCAGTGTCTCGCCTCTCCCTCTGCACCTCCATGCGGATCATCTCTGCTGCTCTTTCCCTGCTCTCCTGCAGGTAACGCAGCATGTCTCCTGTCACGCACACACAATCAGGCTGTTATTCATGCAGTGGATGCATGTCGAATGGAATTGGTGAAGTTTGACAGTATTTTCATGCAAACTTGTACAATCTTCACAACTTAGGATACACAGTAACAAATAATGGGTACAACACGCATAGTGCAGGCTCATGTTTAGACGGCTTCCATCAAATTTTTTGGTGAATTAGATCCCAAACCATTCCAGGAGTTACACAGTAAATTCTGGTGTCTTCCACTCAGAACACTCTAAATCCACACGTGGTCCAAAAAAACATCACGATTACAAACCTCTGATCTTGTCTACAGTCGTCACATATTGCTGCTTCATCTCCAGAAGGCCAAGCTGAAGATTGTGTTGGTGACTTGCACTCCTGTAATCAAGAATAATTTAGTTGGTTGTATCCACTTAAATCTCAAAACATAATGCTTCAGTACTGCTTAGAGGAAGATGGAAGGCTCAACCATATACAGTAGTTTACATGTGGGTCATAAAATCAAAACAATGAGATTAAACCAGCTAAAAATCTGGGCAGAGCTGCAAAATTGGGAGCTCAGAGGGTTTGACAGCACCAGCAACCCAGTTAAACTACAGGGAATAATGTGTTAGTATCAAAAAGTCACATATTTGAGCTTTAAATAAAGGGAGATAAAGGATGGAAAAGGTTTGCTATGTAAAAGCTATGATCACATTTTATTGGATGGATATTCAGAGCTAACTTTTTTTTTTGATAAAAATAAGAAATGCAGATTTATACCACTCACCCTGAGGATTCTGCGGATCTCTTCACTTCCTCAAGCTGTAGCAGATGTTCTTCTTTAACCTTTTGAAAGCTGCTTTCATGCTTTTCTGGAACAAATAGTGATATAGTCCATTGACACAGACGTACGGTTGCAGCGCAGATTGAATAAAGCTTTCGATACTAGGTGGAGAAATATTTCTGTACATGTTGTATACCTTTGAGCTGCTGCATGGTAGCTTTGTGCTCTCTGACGGTGTGCTGGAGTTGATGGCAGGCTTTCTCCAAGTGTTTCTGGAGCTCTTGGTTCTTCTTCTGCAGCTTACTGACGCTCTCAGCACATGCTTTCCCACAACAGACATGCTCTGTCCTTTGGGCCACAGAGTCTGGACATTGCAAAAAGTTGTCAACATTGTCACATAATAGTGGAGGGAAATGAGGTCATACTACATGATTACTTGGAAGCAGAAAGTCATTATGTTTAGTAAAGACAATATATGAGCAAATAAAGGCAATAATTTACATACTTTGCAGTTTGTTGATTTCTCTCTTATGCTGCTTCTGCGTTTCTTTCAACACACAGCTGAACTTCTCCTCACTTACCTATGGGCCAAAAACAAAAGCAGCAATAAAGGCAAAGTGAGTCATAAAACACACTGCATTGTGGATACAATGTCATAAACAGAACAATTTAGATTATCCATTGTCATTTATCCACGCTGCAACACTTGATTGTGGCAGTGGGTCTGGTGTTGCAACATTCTAATCTTTACCTTTGACTCAGTAAATTAATCACTTAACAGTCAGTCCTGTTCTATGACTAACAGGTAAAATCACAAATTTCAACTTTACCAAAGTTACTCTGGTAACAACTCACTTTCATCCAGTCCTTCTTGGCCTGGATCACTGCTTTGTTGATTATGTCTTTGCATGTTGACTGAATGATGTGAGTTACTGTGCGCTCTGTTGTGGCCCCACTGGCCCTCCTCAATTCTTCAGTGCTCTGCTGGTCTAATTTGGGATCCTTGAATAGTTCTGCCTGGACCTCTGCCAGCCCAGTCTGAAGCTCTGCTAATAAATCCTCCTTCATTTGCTCTTTCTGGGCCTGCTCCTCCTCTGCATGCTGACGCTGCCACTCCTCCTCACAGGCTCTCAGAGCCTGCTGTAGCTGAGCCTCTGTCTGTAGGAGCAGCTCCTTCTGCTGGAGGTCGGCATCCTCTCTAGCCTGCTGCAAAGCCTGCTCCAGCTGTCTGTGCTGCTCCTTCAGCTTGGTGTGACACACTTGCTCACAGCGAGCCTGGATGATGGAGATCTCCTGCTGTTTGTCTCGGTTCCAGGCTGCTCTGGCTCCAGCCAGCTCAGCCTTCAGCAGCGTTGCCTGCTCTCCTCTCACACGCTCCAATTGGCTCTGGAGTGTTGCCACCTCCTCTTGGAGTTCCTCCACCCTCTGTGCTTCAGAGCTGTGCTCCTCCAGCTGGTTTTTGTACGTCTTCTGCCACTGCTCCTCTGCCTCCCTCAGGGCCTGGGACACCTGACACATTTAAGAGTTGGAAAAAGACACAATCAGAACATTAACGCCCATATGGAAGTAGTGACACTGTTTAACAAAGAGGAAAGATTGTGGTACCCGTTGTTGTGTGCGTTCCTGCTGTAACTCTTCCCATTTCTCCTTTGCTGCTTGGAGAGTGGTTTGGTACTCTGGTAATGAGGTCAAATCCTCAATCCAGCGATTGTAGGCCCTGGTTACTGCACCTTCAACCTGTAACATTGCCACATAGAAGCTGATTAACTATATCAAATGTCATCTAGAAGAATGAATTAGGAATAAATTTTAAAAAAGGGATAAAAGGGGATAAATTTTTAAAAAGTTTTTCAAGCATCTTTATTCTAGTCGCACAGGTATGTGACTTGATTGCAACTGGCCCCCCCTTTTCTCTCAAATTGGCATCCCCATTCACCGTGCAGTTCTTCTCACTGCAAACTCCACATGTTTCTGCCTAGTGAGTTTTGCTGATGGCATACTGTAGAAAGATGCATGCTATCCCTCCCAAATCTCTCCCAGAAGCACTGAGATTTGACATTGCTGACCTGTTTGGCCATGTCTTCCAGGTGTTTCTCATGAAGCTCTCTCTGAGCTTGTTTTCTGGCCTCCGCTGCTGCCTTGCATTTGACTTTTTCCGCTTCCAGCTGCAGCTGCTGTTTCTGGGCCTGCAGCCTGGCATCCAGCTCCTCAGCAGTAATTGCAATGCTGCTGGTCTCACCTTCATCTGTCTGGCATGTTGCCTCAGCAGTATCTGCGTGTTTATCTCTCCTGGCTTCTTCCAGCTTTTGGGCCCAGGTCCTCTCCAACTGCACAAAAGAAATATAAAATTTCAATCTGTCATGACATTGCAAAGACGGGGTTGAAGGAGTAGAAGAAGAGTGAAGATGGAACATCATACCTCATGCAGTTCATCTTTCCAAACAGCCTCGGCTGAGTTCACCTGCTGCTGGATCTCAGTCTCTTTCTTTTTGGTCCAGAGAGCTTTAAGCTGGTTTACTAAAACCTCATGCTGTGCCTCAAGCTCAGCCCTCATTTGCTCCATGGCTACATCACTTTCTGCTGTCATGTTTCGCTGGAAATAATAACCATTCCATCAATCAATCGACAACCATTTGCTCTCAAAGACAATCTATTTTAAAGTTTCATTCCTGAGAAAGTTTTGTGAGAATCCTGCACTTCACAGTCAATGCCAACACAAAATATGCTGAATTGCCAAAAGTGTGTGTGTGTTTGAGAGAGAGAGAGAGAGAGAGAGAGAGAGAGAGAGAGAGAGAGAGAAAGAGAGAGAGAGACCAAGTTCCACAAAAACATCATTTAGTGATTTATCATGATGAAAACAGCCCATTGTCTGAATTTGTATTTATTTATTTTTTTATGTATACCTCATTTTCTCTCTTGGAGGCCATCTCCTTCTCTTTGCTGCGCATGTTTTCTTCAAGCATGTCCTTCTCCTTGCAGACTGATATGTAACATTCTTGCACAGCCAACATTTTGTCATTGGCCTGAGACAACTGAGTTCTATTCAGGAAAAGAGTAAAGAAAAAAAAAAAAAAAANAAAAAAAAAAAAAAACACAGAAATTGGTTGTAAAGGTTTAGGGACACAAAGATTCTCTGACAGCGACTGAATACTTACTGTAACTGCTGGATCTGCTGCTGATGCTGTGCAGTCAGCTGATCAATCTGAACATCGTGTTCCAGCTGGAGCTCTGTCCTGACCCGCTTCACCACATCATCCCGATACTGCTGATGAATCCGCTCAGATCTTAATAAAGAAACAGAGGTTCAGAATTGAGTATGTACGTGTGTGTTTGTGCCGGGGGATTAGGATTAAGGTTATGATACTATAACGCTGAGTTATACTTGGATATGTTAAAGGACTATACCACCCATTTTGCATGTTTGAGCCTAATACATTCAATTTTCATACATTAAAGGTTACTAATCATTTCCCAAAGGATAAAACTGTATTTCAGCTTTCCTGATATTTTGCAAAATCTCTTCATCTTTCAAAATCAAATATTCAAGCGATACAACCACCTTAAAAATCGATGCTTTGCCTGCTAAAAGTTACGCAGCCTTATGAAGTCACGGTAGTTTAAATTTTTCAATAAACGCAGGTGTTCTTTTGGGACTATATTCCCCTGTAGAGACATGCATTCACGCCGCACTTTTTATTGTGCTTAAATGCTAAAATTACGAAACTTCGAATGAATACACGATAATGGATTACCTATCCCAACAACATTTCAAGTATCAACAAGTTGATTCTAATAACGTATCAGAATGAACTGAAACCAATGGTGGTCTGGAAGGTAGGAATTTTTTTTTTAAATTCACTGTTCCAAGTAGTATGCTTTGGGAAATGATTGTTAGTAACCTTATGTGTATGAAAATTGAATATATTAGGCTCAAACATGCAAAATGGTTGGTATGGTCCTTTAATTTTTCTGTCGGATCAAATGAAACACTACTCATAGAACAGGAAAATCTTTTCATGCTGAATTTGTTGGGAAGTCCTCACTTTGTGTTTACAATTTTACACTCCTTCTCCGGCATATTATATCATGTCGTTCTCTGCCTCAGCCTTGTCTGTAATTTTCAGTTACATGTGTAATTTGTGTCACATTGGCAGTTGTTTCTGTTTTGGGTTGGCCAAGTAATGGATCAAAAAAACGAATTTTTATTTCATTTAAATTTTTTTGAGTCAAGTTTAATTTTTATAGCAAAAATTCACATATGATGGGTTTTTACAGATCCACACTTGGTTCCAGCTCAAGTCTCTAGAAGACAAGCAAAAACTTTTTAAAAAACCCTTAGAGAGGCAATTGAGAGAGACAGATCTCCTCTTCTCAAACGCCTGGCATGCAACAAGAGCCATAAGTGGGGAAGCAAACAATTACAAAGAGACAAATAAAGATTGAACAACACTGCAAGTTATAAACACAGAAACTGAGCCCTGATCCAGTAAGAGGGCCTCAAGTCCACAAAGATTTAGTCAACATGAATTGATAGTCATTGTGCTAGCTGTCTGAGTCACCTCATGATGAAGTAATGTAAAGTTCCTGCCTCACCTCTCAGCTGCCTCTTGCTTCTCCTGGTCCAACTCCTGGATCATCTCCCTCATCTTGGTGCAAAGCTCCAAGTTGGCAGACTTCAGTTTTTCCTCACTCTCTCTCAGCTCCTTATTCTTCTTTTCTAGTAGCTACAGGTTGGGACAAAACCACAGTCACAAAACTCAGCATCTTTCAACTGTAGAAAATCAAGTTGATTTGCAGAGTATTCTATAACTTACCTTCACTTGTTCCTGCAAGCGCTGTTTGTCTTCCTGTAGCCTCGTAAGCTCTTTCTGTGAAACTCCAGTCAGGTCTAGATGTTTGACCTGACTCGTCTCTCTCACCTGTGAAATACAAAAAACTGTGTTTTTTTCATGATAACTGTCTGCTTATGGCAATTTTAATCTCTTACTCATCCCATTTAAGCATTTTCTTGTGCTGGTTTATCACAATTTATGAAACCTTTGATGTCATTTGGATTCAGCTTTCTAATTCACTTGTTTCTTTGCAGGCAAGCAGAACAGAAAGTTTGTAAAAGACCATTACAAGACCATTCTTTATCTTACCTCACAGTTTGCAGTTTTTCTTTATCAGAAAGAGCCTACATTTGGCAAACTAGGTAAAATCTGAATATTGTTAATCAGACTGTATATATGAGTACAGTGATGATTTTCTCAGCAGTGAAACATTAAACCCAGAGTCTAGTTATATAAGAGGCATTTCACACCGCAGAGCTGAGCTGGGCTTCATCCAACTGGCTCTGCAGCTCTTCTACTCGGGCCTGACAGCGCTGAAGATCCTCCTGCAACTGGCTGATCCTCTGCCGCTTCCCCTTCAGACTGGCCAGGCAGCGCTGCATCTCCACTCGCAGCTGACGCAAAGCCTCATCCTTTGGCAGCTTTGGATCTGACAGGTTAGCCAGTGCAACACTGGCCAAACAATGGGGGAAACAAGTTTGCCAGTTAGTTGAAAACTTTTCACAAGAAATATTTGCTCCATATTTCACAGACAAAAGCACAGCAAATGCAGAGGTTGTACAAGACATAAAAAGGAAAGTACTGTTATGTACATACAATGTCAAGTCCTTTGACTCTGCATTATATCATCATTTACCTGTGAAGAATGCCATTTTTCCAGTTACTTTTCTTTAACCCTAAATCCATACAGGATTCAGACAGCTGGTTCTCCCACTCACTGTTCAGGTCTAAGGCGATAACGCCATGCTTCACAGCCGATTCATACAGCGCAATCTGCTCCTTCAGATCAGCCAGATCCTCCTTTAGGATGAAATGTAAAAAAAATAATAAGGTTGAAAGGTTTAGCACTTTCTGAGTAATAACATTATGAGGATTTCTTCATCATAAAACAGAAAGTCAGAGCAAACCTGCAAGGCTTTATTCATGTTTTCACTCAGTGCCTTGGCTGATTGAGCCTTTTGTAATTTGATTTGCATCTGACTCATCTCCTGCACTGAACCTTGAGAAAACAACAGCAACAGAGAAGAAAGCATCATTCAGACCTGAGAAGGGTGAAAAACAAGCACACATGCATGGGAAGTTGCTCCTTCAAATTCTGATTTCTTGGCAACATGTTCCAGCAAGTGCGTGAAAGAAGAAATTGTGGTTGCAGTTGAGCAGCAGACGCCACCGCTCACCCGTCTGCAGGAGCTTAGCACATTGCTGCTGACTCTCCTCCAGACGCTGTGTGAGTGTATTCACCACTCTGGCTCTGTCCAGTTGCTCTTCTTCTCTCTGTAACTCCAGCTGCTTCACCTGCTCTCTTAACATCTGGCCAGCATCAGTCTAAAAGCAAAACAATAACAACAAACCCTTTTTAAAACTATTTCACAAACTTATCGTCCACAGGTGACTTGGACTATGGAAATATCTGGATGCTGCCACTTGGATAATGTTTTTCATGACTGCCTCATCTGACCTGTTCCTTCAGAGTCTGAGAGCCGGCGTGGAGCTTCTGCTGTAGTGCCAACAGTGCAGCTTGATGCTGCTCCCTGATAACAGCAAGGTCTCTGTCGTGCTGCTCTCGCGCTCTGGACAGAGTGTCAGAGCGAGAGAGCTCCAGCATTTGCTGCTTCATGCTGTCTACTGCAGCCTCAGCCACCCTCTGCTTCTGTATATTCTGCGATTAAAACAAAACCTTTGTTTTTTTTCCATTACTGTACAAAAATTGTATCTCTTTTCAAAAGTGCCAATTATTTCTGGGGATGGGACAAAAAAAGCTTTATTTCCTTTTGTGATTTTTTTGATACATCAATGTTTAAATAATAAATGAGAACATTAGAAGCAAGAAGTGTGTGTGCCAGCACAGACGTTACCTCCTGGTTTCTCTCATTCAGGACCTCCACTTGCTGTTCCAGTGACTTCACTTCGTTTTGCATTTGAACTTCCCTCTCCTTGGCCTCTTCAATCAATTGACTTGACTCCTTAAGACTTACTGATAAGCCATCCTTTTCATCTATGAAAAACAAATGATGTTATGTTCCTGAAATGATGTTATGTTCCGTGTCTCTTTACAGCCACAAGAGGTAGACAGTATAATGCATGAGTGAGATTTAGTTACTTTATGGATCACTGAGGTGCTTCACATGTTAAATAAAGAGACTGTTTCATTATGCCCTTAAAAATGCTTCTCAAAATGGGAGATCAATCGTCTTAAAGACCTTCTGAGGCCTTGACTAATGTACAAGTGAATGTCTATCACCATAACAGCTTGTATTTAGCTTTTAATTGTATATAGGCAATTATGTAAAAGCAATAAAATAAAATCCTTGAAATATAACAAGAAAACTGTGGAAGTGGAATTGCATTAATAAGCTACATACTACAATAAAGCATGTTGCAATTCCAACCCCTTATTTTTTACAAGTAAAAATCTTATAAATAAAGACTGTGAAAAATAAACCAAACCTTTGACAATTGCAAACTGATGGTCAAGGTATCGCATATTACGCCTGGAATCCTCCAGTTTTCGCTCCAAATCTTCAATCTGCCTCTGCTGAGCCTTGTTTAAAATCTGCAACTGGGCAAGCTGCTCCTTCTCAGCAGATTCTGAAACACAGCACACAATCACATTTTCAGAAATATTCTGCTACAGCCAAGAGGAAACATATTATACAGTATCACTGACAATGTAGTGTGGCTCAGTATAACCAAAGTTTCTATGTTGTTGTCCAAGGAGGCAGTAAACTGCAGCAATGGAGTTGTGACTGGCCCAAAGGCACTTCAGCAATAAACTATGAATAGAATAGAAAAATTGCTTTTATGCAAGCTATTCATTTGAACAAATGTGCTCACCAATTTAGCAAATTCCATTTTAAGTCACAAGCTCATTTTTCAGATATTAGGTAATTGAGAATTATTGTTATCCAACACTATCAATCTAGCAACGAAATCAAGTCTGGAAGACTCACGCTGTGCTGAATCAAGAAATTCTCTCTGCAGGTGCTCAAATTGACCTTCTTGGTGTGGAGCCTGTGAGTTAAACATCTTGGGTTGCTGAGGATTATAGCTGGCCTTGTACTGATCCACTCGTCTGTCCCCTGGTCCACAATTTTTCACATTCTGAGGGTCAAAATATGACAGTCACAGAATATGTATGAAACAGAAATGCAACGGTGTATAATAAGAATAAACCAACTCAGATTTCTAAGTATGTATCATTATACCATTCATATATACCATTCAACCATACAGTCAAATATTTTATGTTAAGCAAGTAAGCATAATCTTGTAATAACAGACATAGAAGCGTATTATTATTTGGGAAGTCTGCAAAGACAAATTAGGTCATTCCTGTAACTCCACTTACTTGAAAATGATTTTGAGTGTTGCTGTGGTCCTCATATGGAACTCTTTCTCCGTTATACTCCACAGGATGATTAGAGCCTTGAAGGTATGATTTAGGCTCATACTCATCTGTGGAAAAATTATTTGTCTCTGTGGATTTTTCTGTGCCCACACTGGTGTAGGTATAGTCTCCTTGGTGGAAATTTGGATCATCTGAGTGCTGGTTCCAGGTGTGGGGCAGAGGGTGATGCTGAAGGTGACTTTTATGTCCATTAATCTGAATAGTTCCGTCTTCATAACTTTGTACATGATGATGAGAGGTTTCTTCATAGTCAACTTCGTAGTCCTTAAAAAGACATTACTAGTAATTAACTTTCTCATTAAGATCCTGAAAATAAAATTCTACCAGTGAAAACAAATGAACTCCATACCTCGTCATGAGAGGTTTGTCTTGGTTGATCAGACCACTGCTGAGTCCATGTGGATTGTGGGCTGAAGACAGAAAAAAAAAAAAAAAAAAAAAGAGCATATTACAATGTCATCATGATATGTCTGAGTGTTTTAAGGGCATCCAGAGTTTTGAGAATCAGAAATTGCAAATGTCTCAGCAGCAATGTGTGTTACCTATTGCCAGTATTTTTATGGTTGCAGGTAGAGTACTGCAGCTCTGGAGAGGAGGAGTCCCTGCTGTCCTCGAGCATGTCATCAGGCAGGTCTGTGAGCAGTTTGTGCAGCTGCAGAAAAATAGCACATGGAAATGAGTCACCATGGTTGCTTTGCAACAGTTAAAAATAACAGAAATAAAAAAAAACACACGAGTAATTGCTGATAGCCTAAGATACTGAATGTGTCAGAAGGTACACATAATGAGTTTTGCTCCCACAAATCCATTTTATCAAACAGTTTTTACAACAAACAACGATATATTCACATCTTCATATTACCTCTATTCACATGGAAACAGGCTCCTTATTTGTATAAAATACATATCAATCATTTATTTATCAATCTTTTTCTCGGCTAACACAAGTACAAACTAAGAAAGAAAACACTCAGACAATGTCTTGTCCCCAACATACAGCTCTTTTTGACACTGAGGCAAATACTCTGTCAGCTACAGACACACCAGGCTTGATTTACAACCATGCACAAGTGACAAACAAGCAGAGCCATCTGGACTTACTTCCCATAAGGATCGCTGAATATTCCTCACATCCTCAACTGTATCCACAAAGGAAGGACCCATTTTTTTGTGTCAGTGAAATGCAACGACTGAAGAGAAACCTCTGTTTCAGTGGTGAAGCCACATAACCTCCTAGTCTAATCTTTCTGCAGAGAAGACCTTCTGTGAGAAACATCCAAAACGTGCCTGGCATGTTGTTGGCTCCTGGTGTGTTTTGGCCGAAAGAACTCCATTGTTTAAACAAAGCATATAGCAAGGTTAACTGGAGCAGAAACATTCCAATTACTGGTGGCAAATATTTTCCGCTTGACCAATTTGTGAATATGACATAGGCTATTCCAATAAAGTTCCAGTTCAGTATTAACACTCTTCCCAAGTCCGATTCACCTGAATGCTGCAGCCCACTGGAAAGAAATTCAGGGACAGTTCTTACACTAACTCTACTCACATGGAATCAGGCTTAGGAACAAGGTAACCTACATAGAGAGAAAGCAGGGAAAACACAAGGCAGAGGTGGTTTCAGTGTGACTCACCTGGAGGGAGGCCTTTCCCTTGAGCCAATAAAAGCTTAGGTTCATGGTGCAACAGACTGTAGGTGTGATTAACACTGCATGTTTCTGTAGCAGAGCAGCTTTGGAAACACATGACGACTTAACAGTTGCCTCAGTCACAACAACGTCCGTTCAGAGGTACATGTAAAAACCTGAAACATTTCCTGTTCAACTTGGTGCTAACATGAACTCAGGAATGAATCACAGAGCAGAAAAAAAAAAAAAAAAAAANAAAAAAAAAAAAAAAAACAAAAAAAAAACTGCTTTTGTGTAATCTTTGAATTACACACAAGTATATACTATAAACTAAAATATCACACAGCACATGTGATTTATTCTTAATTTTAGCATGTAACAGTTATTGACCAGCTTAGCTGAACTGAATATCCAGATAAAAGGATGTTTGGAAAGATATACAATTTAAAATACATCAAAGCTCAGATATTTCCACTAAAGGGTTTCACAGCAATAGAATTTTGAGATGCTTGTGCAGACATGGGCAAAAACAGTACATTTTATGGAAAGAACAGCCTTTTTTTTTTTTTTTTTTAAATCCTAAAACTTTTGTGTGAAAAATATAAAATATACTAAGAGGGCATATCCATTGTAACGGGGTAAATAATTATTTACAATCAGTGATTTATAGGCACACAGGCTCACTTTAGTTTGTACACTACAGTGTAAGATATCAACATCGATGCAAGCTGTGTGTTTTAATAATAAGTCCAACAGTTTGCCAGACTCACTGTAATTCATGTCATGCTAGACAGAGCTGTCAGCTGACTGTCAACATTTAACATGTTGGACTAAAAAAATAATGTCGAAACCCCGCCAAGTATAGATTTTCCTCATTGCTATTCTGTTCTATTCTATTATATATGCTATTTCTAAATACATAAATTGTCCACGGATAAGCTTTCATGATTCTGCACCAATATGTTTTCTGTCCCCTGGCTGCGCTCATCCTCTATTGTTTGTAAACGAGGGATGCAGGTTTCGGCAAAACACCGGCAAGTGTCAAAAACAAAGTCCAACCAGAATATAAACTACAGTGTCAGTCTAGTCGCACCTCTTGTTCTCTTGCATAGTCCTCTTGGTCGTACTCTTCCTCATCATGCTGAGTTTCAAGAGCAGCACTGTCAAAGTCAATGGACATGGTGATGAAGAGCCTGTTGGTGCCACAAGAGGAAATTCTCAAATATTCAGGATTCCATGCGTAACCTTAAATATATTGTGACCTCAACTAAACTACCTAGAGTTCAGTTTCATTTTGATATCAACCGACAGATACCTACCTCTTAGCTAAAACCGGGTAGTCGTTTCCTTTGATGAGCTGCAAATCCTTTGTTTGATGAGTAACAATTGGGAAGTAGTAGCTAGCTACATTACTGTTTACGTTACAAAACAGTAGCTAACATCGCTGAAGTTGTTAGCCTGCCTAGCTAACGCCTTAGTAACAATAATGCGCTCGAAAGCCATAAAACGACCAGACCATGCTTTAAAGTAAACCTGTGTCAAGTGAGTCTGGTCAGAGGTGTAGATTTGCTAAAAGCCAACAACCCGTGTAACGTTAGCTTGAGTGCTAGCTGGCTAAAGAGTAGTTCTAAAGTTTGTAAGGTAATAAGCTAACAACAGCTAGCCGGTTGGACGCCCAACAAGTGCGTAAGCACTTTGAAAACTCGCGCGCATCAACAGCGCCAAAGAGCGGCGGTATTTTATTCTCATTTTGTTAATTTGTACTACTGATAAATTTACTGTACTGAGACTATATTATTTCACTGACACACCCGTGCACTATTTAACATTAATTCACAATATCAAGAAGTATTTAGTAGCGCTTAGCTAATTATTTTTCATTCCAATTTGCAGTTTTTGTGGCAACAAGGACACATTGGATTGTGGGTAATGTTGTTCTTTAAAATTTTATGGCGGTTGGCAAACAACAAATTGGTGCATTACCGCCACCAACTGGTGAGGAGTGTGGATCTGGATTCAATTATTTCTTTAACAAAAAAAAAATGCCAACAGAATAGCTACCATTTCACCTGTATATACTGATAAGCTGTTTGAAATTCTTTTGCTAACCTGAATGTTAAATTCTGGAACTGTAAAAGCCACTCCTACTTTATTACTAATACTTCTGGATGCATCTGTGTAGATCTTGACATACATTACATACTCACTATTTATATATGCCTCTGCAGTCTGAGCATTTAAAATGAAGTGTTTATCCTTATTTTTTGCCCTAACAAATACAAATCAACTGCGGCTGGAGGTAATGTAGTTCTTTCTCTTCTTTTGGTTTAAATGGCAGCTGATGAACAGTATTATGTAAGTGTGTTACAGTCCTCCTCTGGACATGATTGTTGGTGTGTATATTTATGTAATACAAATAAATATAAAAAGTTGGATATATATTAAGTAGGATATTGAAATAAACTTTTCTGGTGTGTTTGGCATAAAAAATTGAGAAAGAAACCACGCTTTTTTGCCAAAGTGGTAAAGTCATAAAAGTGTAAATTCCATACAAACGTTCCACAATGAGTAATTTTCATTTTACAATAAAAAACAATATTTAACGTGCTTATAATATATAGCGTTGCATAAGAAATGCGCAGTGTGACGCCCTCCTCCTGCACTCCGCTGCGCACATGTAATCCTGAAGAATCATTGAACTTCCGACTTCTGCAGTCTCTTCCGCGTTTGTGCACGTGTGTATTCGTCAGCTGATGCATATATCATGAATCAGCTGATCTGTGTCTTCCACATGTTCCGGGATTCTCTTGTGATGGTCGTCTGATCGTGAACAGGACCTGTGAACAGGATCTGTGCGAAAGCTCTGATCTCCTAAGAAGAAGAACTTCGATAGTTATTCAAACAGGTGGAAATGTCCTCAAACCCACCCAAGATACAGACTATGGTCACTGCTAATGAAAGGTGAGTTTCGGTAGATGTGTTGACTGACAGAGAAACAGATGAACGGAAAAAAAACTGATATTTTCTGGCTGATACTTTATTTCATATTTCACCCTTTCACAGGCTGCAAAACCTGAAAAATACATTTGAAACTAAGTATGGAAAATCCCCTCTCTTCTATGCTCGTGCACCTGGAAGGGTAAATCTAATCGGTAATATATTTTATACAGTAAGTTAGAGTTGAGTTAGATGGAGTAATCGGTCTGTCAAATGGTGTGTTGAGTTGATGTTGGTTTCCATGAAATATAAGCTTCCCAAGCGGTAATCATCTGCCTCTTACACAAAATCCTGCAATTAATTATATATTGTTGATATTTGATAAATTGCACAAAATGGTTTGTTTTGTTATTGAATGATTCCTTAGCAATGAATATACGTGCTGGATCTCTACTTAAAGATCTCCACTTATACTTATAGACTTGTTTCATTATAGATTTACTAACATACCATGGCATATTATGATATGAATAATATACTTATTGGTTACTGTAGTTTTAGTCCATGAATATCCATACCAGTATTGGTAATGTTTTAACACATTACCTTTTTCTGCTTTCTCTTTTCCTGTGTGACAGGAGAGCATATCGATTACTGTGGCTATTCAGTGCTGCCAATGGCTATCGAACAGAACATCCTTGCAGC
The DNA here is from genome assembly GCA_014773175.1 of Lucifuga dentata. Lineage (NCBI taxonomy): Eukaryota > Metazoa > Chordata > Actinopteri > Ophidiiformes > Bythitidae > Lucifuga > Lucifuga dentata. The sequence goes on from VXCM01000838.1 coordinate 26,172, forward strand.
CGTCTCAGTGAATGATTCAGAGATGATCCAGCTAGCCAACACAAATCCTCAATACAAGTGAGAATTAAATACTCATCATGATTGCTGAGCTTTCCCGCTTGCTTATTAAAGCAACTTGTAACAAGTTTATCATCAGGTGTTTTTAGAATGCTTGTTATTTCTCACTTTTCAGGGATTTCACTGTGCCTTGCTCAAACGACATTGCCATAGACAGAGATAATCCAAAGTGGTATTATTATTTCCTCTGTGGAGTTAAAGGTATTCAGGTAAGAAACATATTTGCTCCACTGATGGATTGATGCACGATGTGAATTGAATCTGCACAATACTGTATACATGGCAGTAAAATGGTGCTTTGTATTAAATAAGCTGTCTAATTTGACTTAATTTATTAACGTCTGCATGTCCATCTTTGTTCTTATAACCAGGAAAAGTTTGGGATTTCTTCCTTGGCTGGGATGTCCTGTGTGGTTAATGGGACCATTCCTCCAAGCTCTGGCCTGTCCAGTTCTAGTGCTTTAGTTTGTTGTGCTGGCCTCGCAACAATGGAAGCCAATCAGAAGTCCCTCTCCAAGGTACAATGTTTTATATTTTACATGTTTCAGTAGAAAATGTTATATTTCCATTAATCCAAATGGTTCTCCCTGTAAAAAATGTTAAAATGATCGCCCCTGACTTATTACCAGTGGTCAGAGTGGGTGTCATTATTTTCAAATGGTTGATGGGTCATTTTAGAGGAAAAGTCTTCCATTTTTTTTTGTTTTGTTTTATGTTAAAATGCTCTTTGGATGTTTTTTAAATTCTTTTCCAACTGCAATCTTTATTCCTCCAGATGGAACTTGCTGAGATATGTGTCAGATGTGAGCGTTACATTGGCACAGAGGGAGGTGGCATGGATCAGTCCATCTCCTTCCTGGCTGAGAGCGGAACTGTATGTACATGTTGATCATTGAATATAGAATATATAGAACAATTAAATGCCAAAAACAATATAGTAGTATGTTATATATTAGACTGTTGTAAAGCCTTTTATTGTAATGATTTGGAACTGTGGCTTGATGAACATACTTCTGACACTACATATGATTTCATATCTACAGTTAACAGTTTTCTGGTTTTTTAAGCTTTTTGGGTTGTCTGCCCTCATCAGGCAAAGCTGATAGAGTTCCACCCTCTGCGGGCCACTGATGTCAATCTCCCAGAAGGGGCCGTGTTTGTCATTTCCAACTGCTGCGTGGAGATGAACAAAGCCGCCTCTTCTCACTACAACATCCGTGTGGTGGAGTGCCGAATTGCCACAAAGGTACAGTCACCCTAACAGCTGTTCTTAAACAGAAACTAGGAGAGCCACAGAAAATGTTATATTATAATATACAGTATATATTCTACATGTAATGAGTAATGTCTAGTACACAGAATTTTAGTGCGTAGAGTTGAAGTATTGATGAGTTGTGTTGCATGAACTTAGATTTTGTGTAGATCTCCCACAGAGCAGGCAATTAATAGAAAATATTACATCAGTGTTTTTGCATTCTGTAACTTTAGCTCCATCTGGCATAAATGCAGATTTCTTATCTGCATCTGCAATGTGCGTTGAGCATTCCGCACCCAGAGAAGTGATGTGATCTTAACAATAGACCATTTCTGAGCAAATATATGTAAATATTCATATAAATAGCAAAATAGGGGTAAAGAAACAGATTCACATGTTGCAGCAGTACTACAGAGCATTAGACAGGAAGAGTGCATGCGTGCGTGTTATTATATTACATTATTGTGGATATAAATCAAAATTCTATGTTGATGCAAACCCAGATGCTGGCCCATGCACGAGGTCTGGACTGGAGCAGGTTGCAGAAGCTGGCTCAGGCTCAGACGGAGCTGAAGGCCTCTCTGGAGGAGATGCTGGCTCTTGTGGATGAGGTGTTGCATCCTGAGCCATATAGCCGGGAGGAGATCTGCAAAGCCCTGGGTATCACCTCAGACCAGCTCTCTACAGATCTGCTGAGCACGAACACTCAGCATGGTGAGCAACTAAAGTAGCAACATTTCTGTTTTTTTCCACCTCAGGTTATATTTACATAAAGCCGGGCAATATATCGATTTAATTGACATTGTGAGATGAGATGAGATGTTGTCTGAGGTTTTAGTTTTAAACTGTTCTAGCTGAGTGAAATCAACAGCGAATGCCTCCACCTGCTTGGACATCATTTCTTGTGTGAAATTGATATCACATTATATTGATCCATACAAATGAATGAAAGACAGATTTGACGTCTCTCTTCTCTCTCAGTGATGCACTTTAAGCTGCATCAACGAGCCAAACATGTCTATGGTGAAGCTGCGCGGGTGCTGCAGTTTAAGAGTGTGTGTGATTCTGAATCTGCCGAGTCCATACAACTACTGGGAGACCTGATGAATCAGAGCCATGTGAGCTGCAGAGATCTGTATGAATGCAGCTGCCCTGAACTGGACCGGCTGGTGGACATTTGTCTGTGAGTACAGCACAGTCTGAAATAACAAATAAAGACATAGGTTAGAATAGGGTAAACTGAGCCACTATTTATATTGCCAGTAAGTCAAATAATAGCTGCTCTATATATACTTGATATTGTTGGGAATTTATGTTGCTAATTCCATGTACATGCAACATTTATACATCAGTTATGACATTACTATGTAAATATTCAACTTTTTCTGAGCTACAAGAGGACCAATAAGCTCATAAAAAGCTTGTTCATTGGCGTTATGCATGCCCTTTTTCCTCCTCCAGCTGTACCACTAGTTGGGTAAAATTAAAGAAATAAGAGAAAAGCTTAAAGAAATAAAATGTCTGAAAATAAATTTGGAATACTGGGAACTTTGGATCCAGAAATATTGTTTATTTAACATGAAATGGTAAAAAAGAGTTCATGACCTGGCTCTCATCATTTTTTTCATGTGCTTTCCTCCATAACACAGTCTGGGAAAAGAATTATCCATCCTAATGTGTGATCGCATTAAGTCATTTCATGCAGGAAAGTGCTGAAGCATTTGAAGGGCTGGTTATACAGTTGACAGTACTGAAACACAGATATTGCTGTTTGTCTGGGTTTCAGGAAGTCGGGGGCTGTAGGTTCTCGGCTGACTGGAGCAGGCTGGGGTGGTTGTGCTGTTTCCATGGTTCCCAGTGAGAAGGTGGAGTCATTCTTACAAGCAGTGAGGGAGGCGTACTACCAGCCTGACCCACGGATAGCGGCGATGGAAAAACAAAGTTTGTTTGTGTCGAAACCAGGAGGAGGAGCGGCAATCTTATTTGAGTAAACTGTCTGTTGAAAATGATATGATATAATTTCAAATTTGCTTTTGGAGCTGAATCTAAAGATTATTCTGGAAAATACGGACCAAGCATTGATGATTTAGGGTGGCATTGATGAATAGTGGTGATTTATTTCTTACAAAGGGAATTTGCTTGATGTGCAAATCCACATTTGTTGTAATCATGAATGTTAAGACTTTTATAAGAAATTGATTTTGCATAGCTAACCCAAACTGTTTACTTGAGATTATTTTTTGTAAACAAAAAAAGACTACAAATAAAAGAATAATCACGTTTCATTTGTGCAATATAAATATCCATTCATTACTAACGCTTCACATCAATATAATGTACAGAAGTGAAATCTTGCATTCAATTGGACTATGGTTCCTTTGTGAGGTTGTTGGTAAGAATTCTCTAAATTTTTAAAGATAATTTCTTCTGTGCTTTTCTACATTTTGTTTAGGTGTCTCTTTATTCTCGCAAATAGCCGAAGCACCTAATTGAAAAAGACAGTATGGTTTGGGTCTGTTAATAATGATCCAAACATATAACAAATTAATTCACAAATAAATTGAGCTGTACAGAATATAATGCTTTCTAATTTCAAACATTTCACTGAATAAACTCAGAGAAAATCACCAGTTAACATGAATTTTAAAAAAGAAAAGGCACAGATCAACGGAGCTTTTATACACAAAAATTTACAAGAATCATTGTAAGCATTACAACTTCCTTACTTTAAAGTTTCACAGTTTTATTAATGGCATACAAACCAGCAAAATCAGTACAATTTACAACATTTGCAATCACTTATATTGTGCTTGTTATTATAGTTAGCAGCTTCACTTTACTAGTTACACAAATACTCATTTAGCACTTTGGATGTGAGACCAGGTTCAGTGCATAGACTTAAGATGTAGTGGTGGTTGTGCTTCAGTTCTGCATTATTGGATAACAGCAAAGAAAGGCCCACATATCCTTTGTAAAATCAGAAAAGGACATGCCATTAAAATAACATCAAATAAATGCAAGAATCATGATCAAATTGAAATGACTGATGCAAGTAGGCAAATCATGCATAACATTTTCTTTAGTTAGCCCTGCTTTTGTCTGCTAAGACAATTAAGCATTAATTTCAATAGGCTGACTTTTTGGAAATGGTTCCTATACGTTATTGTGTTTTCATTGGTCTTCATTGCTGAACTTCAGCTTTCAGTCCACATAATTCATTGAAATAAAAATTGAGGTATGTCTGTATTAAATCTGAGCAGAAATTTGTCCAAAATAAGGACACTCATACCTTGTGCTTGATTTTTTGGGATCCATATCGTATCACAAATGCCTTTTAGGCTGAGGTCAAGCTTAGTCTGTGTGCTGCTTCTGTGGAGTCTGTGGTGCTGTTTTCTGGTGCTCTCATGCTTTTGACAGAGATGCAGGCAACTTCATTTTTTCTCTTTAGAATATTTTCTATCCAGGTGGAGCTGTGCGGTAGACTTTCAGCAGAAGAGGCATTAGAAATCCTCATGTTTTTGCCTGAGGTGATCAGCTCTCCATAGCCCTGCTGGTGTGAGAAGGCATAGGCAGAACGGCGGGAGCTCGTCCTGCGTACTTGCCTCAGGTTCTGCTCCTGAGGTCCTTTTTTTTTGGCCTGTTGCAGATAGCGAATCTGGAAATACAGCCAAGAACGACTGCTATTGAAGTGTGCAACATTTACAACTATACTGTAAATGAAATTGTACTATTATTATATTATACCTTGTCTGTAAGAGTTGGGAGGAGATCCATTCTCAGAAAACTGACTGCTAAGCCAGGCACAACACACACTACAGTAGTGAGCAGAATGACCAACCATACACGCTTCTCCATTAGACAGTTTCGAGCAGCACCTGAGGAAACAGCAGAAAATCTTAGTGGATTTGTATCATTTTCCTCTGTGAATATAATTTCCTCTTGTGTAACACAAACTCACCTATAAAAGGGAAATTTGTTGGAAAGATACCAAATATGCCATCACTTTGCAATGCAAATAACATGACAAAGTACATAGCCAGGCTTCCCCATATGAACAAGTGATTAACAACTGTCCAGTAGTGTGTGTCAAGTCCAATCTAGGAAAAAATAAATGAATCATAAAAATAATGACACTATAAATTAACTATATACACAAATTTTGTATTTTATTCTAAGTACCAGACATCAATTAAGACTTACCTGAACACTTACAACAATAACTAAAGACGTTGCTATGATGACTGCGAACGCTTGTTGGTCAGAAAGGTCAGAACCGGCTTCTGTTGTCATGAGGGAAAAAGCTCCATATGGAATAAAGAAGAGCATGAATGATGTGGCCAACCCCTGCAGCGTGCACAGGAAAAACTGAAGTTTGTTGAAAAGAAGGTTTTGCTGTCCGGGTTTGTACAGGCTGGGGTAACGTAGACTGTTCTGGTCATTGACATCCTTAAGAAAACAGAAACATCATGACTGTTATATAACATGTACAAAGTAGTATGGTATATAAATGTTGGATTAAGGTGGAGCGTTGGGTGGCAGTAGTGTGGTAGATGGTGGATTGAAGATGATAGATGAACAATATACAATACTGTTGTATATTGATATGGATCCATTAGGTTGGGGGTCTAGTCGCACATAAATATAATTAGATTAAGTGTAGAACCTAGTTTTAGATGTTTAGGTACCTTTATTTCATCATGGCACAGTAAAGGAGATCTACAGTAATAAGGTAGTCACCTGTATGACTGGATAGTGTCTTGAAAAGAAAAACAAATAGGAAAGTATAAGATGGCTTGGGAGGTTGCCATAGGAGACTGTAGAAAAAAATAAATGGACTTTAATCCAATGAAAAATGAAGTATATTGAAATCATGCTATAGATCAGTTGATAAATTGATATTGATTTTATATATTGGTGCTGCATTAATTGCATATTGAACAGCATTACCTGATCAAAAAGCCCCATTGCAAGGACTGGCAGAGACGTATAGACTATGTTGAAGAGGGTAATGAACCACTGGTCATAAACAGTCTGAGGACAGACCATAGTACACTTTGTTACTTCAAAACACCAAAAGAAGAAACTTTCAAACATCCATCTCTTAATGTATTCTCACCTGAGCTGAGAAACCACAGAAGAAACCATACCAGAAGTGTACCAAGGTGAAAGCAAAGTTCTTGTAGAAGAAGTAACACAGGAAATTACACATGCGGAAATAGGACCATCGGCCATGCACCAGCAAGAGCCGGTGCAGGTAACGAAATTGAGCAAAGGAGTAGTCTGAAGCCAGGACGGCCTGCATCCCCTCCTGACCACTGATACCAACACCAATGTGGGCACCTAAGGAAGAAATACACTGTGTGGATCATAGGCCTTGGAAATGCACAGCAATGATTATGAATTACTCTAATTATAATTTAAATATCCTATCAAAAGGTGTCATACAATGTTTTAGGGGGTGTTGAATGATCAATGATACTTGTGACCCCCGTGGGAAAGGAAGGTGGAGCTGAGATATAGAAGAGTGAACCTGGAGCTGATGAGGACTCTACAAAATAATTTTAAAAAACACACAGCAAGGTGCTAACTGCAACAAAATACAAGTTTTGGAATGGAAAAGAATGATAGTCACACACTCATCTTCTTACTGCTTCCTACTGAGCACTAGCATTCAGTGTCATGCTGCAGGACACATCAGCAGGACGTCATTTTACAGACCCAGGAGCTTCAATTCTACTCAGCATAGTCATGCTGATGTTTCCCAACAAGCTATTTCAGTGAGTCAAGCTGTTTGGGACTTATAATGATTGATTCTGCCACTTACTCTTAATCATGCTGACATCATTGGCTCCATCACCTATGGCCAGAGTAATGGCTCTCTTGTGCCTCTTAACCAGCTCAACCACCTGGGCTTTCTGCAGAGGAGTGACCCGGCAGCAGATGACTGTTTTACACAGGCAGGCTAAGTCCAGCAAAATGTGCCGCAGCTGTGGCTCTAGACCGTGAGCCTGCAGGAGTAATGTAGACATTACACCTGTTAAACTTATCATTACCATTCTATACTATCAACCCCTGCAGAGACAACACCAATCACAACTCAGTGTAGCATTACTATAGCACTACACACTGCTGTAGGTGCAGCGAGTGCAGCTCTTCTGTTCTTATTAATAAAAATCTCTAACAGAGCATGGGGGCTCCCAGCAGCACAGCAGCTCATTACAGACTCAGCACAGTCAGCAGCAGTTACGGAGATGCCAGACTCAGCAACACAACCATCGTTAAACAAACAAAGTAAAACCTGCATGTGCCAGAATTAAAAAAAAAAAAAAGTTGTTACACCACATCACACATGGTTAAAGAGTGGAGTATCTTACCAGACTGTGTCCAGTGATGACTAAGGCATATTCTGAAATAATGGTTTCTTCAAACATGGAAATATATTTGTCTGTAAATATATTTGTCTTCTCAACATCTCCTCCTGCAGTGCTAACAAGACTCAGGCCAAGTATGTGCTCCTTAGCACTCCTGAGGAGAGACGCCCATGTAAGATAGAAAAGATACTAAAGGTATAAAAATTATTTATACCAGAGGAATTCTTTCAGTTAAAATTAATTATAGACACCAAATTGTTATGAGGAGGAATAACATCAATTTCCAGAATCGCCACAAGTACATTTTTATGGGACTTGCATTTGGGGGAAAATCAGCTTTGTGTGTGAGGAAAGCTAAAAGAAAGGAATGCAGAGTGTGTCACCTGAGCTGCTGCTGCACTTCCAGTAGTGTGTGGCCAGAAATAACAAACACCTCATTCATGTCATCTCGCAGGATATTGCAGGAGTAGCCAATGTTCATTGCTGTTTCTGCAGGGATGCACACACTTCACGACTCAGTTGCATTTTATAGATAAACAAGCAATTATTTGGAAAGTTCAGATGAATAATCCTGTAATTACCTAGTTTATCTCCTGTGAGGACCCAGATCTTGATGTCAGCAAGATTTAAAGAGGCGATGGTCTCAGGGACTCCTTCCTGGAGTTTGTCCTCTATTGCTGTGGCACCGAGAAGCTTGAAGCAGGACGACAGTCATTCAGCAGAGGCTAAATTAGTTTGATCACTTCAGGAACATAAACATGCTATTAATTTTACCTTCAAGTCTTGTTCAATCTCCTCATAGAGAACAGCCAGCTCATCTTCACGATTCACCATTACAGTGCTGGCAAACAGCAGCTTCTTCATCCACACTTCAAAATAATCTTCATCCAGATCTTTGTAGGCCAGTGCTAATGTTCGAAGTCCTTCTCCAGCAAATTCCTGCAGGGTCATTGATTTAAAACAATGTCCCATGTGTGACAACTCACAACTTACAGTGCCAACATACTATAATTTAACTTCATGTTGTAATGTTCTCCACTAATACTTACACTGAGATGTTCTGAGGTAGTGCACATGAGGTTTTCACTGGATGGATCCAGCCGGTCAAAGATAATTGTGTCAGCTCCTTTGGAGTATAATTTAATCTGGCCCTGTGGATTTCTCACTGTAAGACAAGACACAGCAACAAAATACAGCATTACTTCACTGGACTTAAAAATCTGCTTTCTGATGGCTCAGCAGTTAGTGTGAGTGCAGCATATCAAATAAAGGCGTTTGCTGTCTGTTAGAAATGGCTATTAAATTAGAAGTCAGATTATGATGGTGTGATTATGATGATATGATGAAATAAATGGTGAAATGTTGATTTTGATTGGTGTTAGACATTTTTTACATTATTCATGGGTGGTGTTTGGGTGGTGAACTAATGGAGCACTGCTTTTATAAGTGAAGACCTAACCAATGACACTCATTCTCTTGCGCACGTTGTTGAAGTCCAGTATGGCTAGGAGCTGGTAGGTGACTGCTCGTCCCATCTCACACAGCGTGATGGTCTCTGGGGTTCGGGCCCGGAAGACAAACCCAAAGTTGCGTGCTGCAGTGACCAGGGCTCCTTCGTCAGGTGACTGGGCCTGGTACACCAAATGTCCTTCATGTTAACAGAAACAGCAATCACAATCACTTAGGAAGACAAATGTTTGGGTATTTTCTGATGAAGTGTATCACATCTGGGTTTATACCTTCACTCTTTTCCTCTGGCATCACAGTGTGGCAAAGGGCCAAAAGTCTAAAAAACTCCTGCACTGTAGAATCCTCCAGTTTAATGGCTTCCACCAGGCTGCCGTCATAAAACTTAAACTTTTTGTCATAAAGCGGGTTGAAGGAAAAATCCACACAGGCAGTTTTCTGAGGGAATATTCACCAGTAACATGGTTATTTCTGTTATTGTTAAACAGTATAAATCATACAACAGAAAAACACTTGTTTGGGCTTTCTTACCCCTGTAATTTCCACCTTCTGGTCAAATTCATCATAAACATCACCTAGGCAAGAGAAGAAAATGTTGAATTTCTTGTCTAATATAAAGATATTGCTTTGTCACTGTGATTCATTATCAGTACAGTACTTGACTGATGTGGGTTTTAAAATGTCAGATCATTTGATCATATTCATAAGATCTCGGTAATCACCACAGAATTTGAATCTCAGAAATACTGGTCAGATGGACAAACCTCTAAAACAGCATTTTAAATATCTATTTTAACTTTTTAACTATCATATATCATATACCATAATATAACAAATACAACACAAATGGTTTTGTTTGGGGCACCATGTTAGGGTAAGGCTAAATCAGTTTGATTTGACAGAACACCACTTTTTAGTAAAGAGTTTTAAAAAGCTCCGTACCATAAGTTTTTCCATTAATAGAGCACTTGTTGAAGACCATGATGTTCTGCGTGAGGGTTCCTGTCTTGTCAGAGAAGATAAACTCCACCTGGCCCAGCTCTTCGTTCAGCGTGGTGGTGCGAGCTTCAGCTGCCGTGTCTGTATGATTGTGGTACATCTTTCTGTCCCAGTTAATGAAGTAACTGTGACCGAGCCGCAGAATCTCCACACTGAAGGAAGAGCAACCAGTAACTACACACTTTATTTTACAACAGAACCTTGTCCTATGGAAGTGAAAATCATTTGTTAAACTGTCAAAATCAAAAGTCAATCACCACAAATAGTGTTATTGCCAAAAATGTATGGATACATAACATTTTGGAAATAAATCTTTGGCTTACCTGACATACAGAGAGATGGGCACGACAGTGTTGAGAATGATGATGTAGGACCAGAAGGTGAGGAAGCCAGAGAACACAGCACTGCTCTGAAACTCATCCCATGGCAAAAACACTTGGAAGTTTCTGCCAATCCAACTCTCCCAGATGGCATTTCCAATGGCCAAAATTATTCCCATACAAATGAGAAAAGCAAAGATCTGCAAAACATGTTTGAAACATGTTTCATTTTAGTAATATGTTAGTTTATCGTCATTAGAAATAAAATAAATGTTAAATATTCATCCATCTTTCATTTAAGAACATTTTGCAGGTGTAATGGGAAGCTTTGTAACTGCTGTACATGTTTTGGTTTATCAAATAAAGCTTCTGTTAACATGCAGGAGGTAAAGTATTTTCTGTTCAATCAGCTGATTAAAATGTACACTGAGTGAAATGACTCACCCACAGAACCAATGTGTTCATGAGTTTGTCAATACTGGTCCTTTTAAATTTAGTCTTTCCACAGTTCTGCATCAGTTTGGTTTGCAACCCTTTTGAAGGGAGGAAACACGTGTCAGGAAAATGTTAAGTGTTCATACATGAGCAGGTTCAACAAAAAGAATGAAAAACAAAGAAATAATGAATCGCACCTGCAAAGATGACCATTCCAAAGCACCACTCGGTGTTTCTCAGCACACAACCTCGCAGCAGCATTTTTTCATTATCCAGAGGGTACTTATTGTCTCTCCAGGATAGAGTTCCTGTAAATTTATCCAGTTTGTTGTTTGGTGGCTCACAAACAACTTCTCCTAAGGCACATAGTCAAAACAACATCAGTCATCATAGCAGCAAGGTAAATTCAAAGATCACAGACAAGCACACACTCATCAGGTTACACTTTTTTTGTTTTTTTTTTACAAATAATGATTTTGAAGAGTATATAACCATGTGCAACAAACCTCAGGAAAAGTGAAAAAATGATTTATTGCACAAATGCAAAAAAAAGGATACTCAAAAATGAAACTTCACGTTACCATCAAAGTCTGTCAGTTTTGTAATATCGCCCAAATCTGAGGTGACTGTCAAGGCCTGACGGACTTTCAGATTTGTCTCTCTGCACAGAAAAAGACAGACACCCTAAATTGTGGTTTCTTTGATGAGACAGAACAATAAATTCCAAGCAGGGTCCTATTTTTGGAAATAAAATTCATATTTGTCTTACATAATTGAATAAATAAAACTAATTCTCTTACAGTATCCAGTGTAGCACTTACCCATCTAGCTCTGCAGTCTCGATGTAGCACAGTCCATAGGGCTCACTGCTACACAGAAGAAGGATATCTGCCTGTGTATGGAACCAAAAACTTAGTGGTGAGAAAAGGCCATAAATCCATCTGTGAACCAACCCTTGAATGCTAACTACATTATCTCTTGTTTTTTGCATATAAGAAACAAAGTAAACATGAAAATTCAGAGGTATTTCTCCTCAACATGACTCAGCAGCACACAGCACACACTTCTGAAGCAGGAATCTGAGAATGAGCTCATAATACAACCTGTTTACTCACAGCAACAAATTGATTATTCTCTAGTTTGATGATATCCCCTACACAGACATTCATCCATTTCTCATTCTGCAAACTTGGAAAAAAGACACAAAAAACCTCATGATTAAACCAAATACCTGTTCTTGAAACACATAGTGGTTAATAATTTATATAATTTAGTTTTTCATCAGTTTCTCAGAAAAAGAATGAGTGCAAATCAAAGAGGAAAGTGAAACTGAACAAAAACAAACCTTCCCTTGATGAGAACCTGAGACTGGCGGTTGTTGACTTGCTGGTCACTCTTATGTCTGAACTGGAATTACAAAAGGTGTAAATAACAGTTTTGCCACAGGAAGATTATAGAGCGCACTGAGAAAAGCTGTAAGACCTGAACAATGTACTCACAAAATCATCTGCTGCATCCTTGACAGCAGTGATTACCAGCACCAACACCAAAGGCACAATAGTTGTGAACCAGGACAGAGAGGAGATGGCTGGAATTAACTATGTGAAAAGGAAAGATTGGGTTATTCCACTGAGTTTGATGTGATAGATTTGAAAAGTACATACATGAAAACTATGTGTGAAAGCAGACATGGACCTACAACCACAATTAAACATACCTGCAGTATCAACAGCACTACAAAGTAAGCATTTGCAACCCTCTGGAACTGCTCGAACAAATTGATGGGCAGGAAGGTGAAGATGTTGTACTTTGAGGTTTTGATGTGATTGTCCTGAACAAAAGGATGTTTAGAATTAATATTAATACTCTGCAGCAAATAATACAGCCTAAGTTTCAGGTGTACTTACAGCATAAGAGAACTTGTTGTTGCATTCCCGTGCATTGGCTTTGACATGGCGTTCCTCCTCTTCGTACAGTCATAATTAACAGGCAAGATGATATACAGGAGATTTTAAAGTTATATGTTAATATATTAAACATTTTCCATACATCCATAATTCAAAGATTATTTCTCTGAACTTAATGGATAAGCCTTTGCTTTTGAAATAACAAACCCACTACTGCCATATACCCTCTGAAGGTATGTAAAAGCTCCTTTGGGCTTTATGAGCATCTATGGCATATGGGCATTATCTGTACTCACTGTTTTGAAAGAAACATTAAGTATTCATCTGTAATTGCAACTTTGGCATTCAACTCATGGTCCTATTCATCAAGGTGATCATTACGGTTTGTTATCATGCTCAGCTGTGCTTTTGAAACAGTCTCAAAAGGAGAAATACTCAGATGATCATCAATTTTAGTCACTAAAGTGAGAATAGGTCTATTTATTAAACTGCCCTAACTTTCAACATATAGCAGTAACCGAAGGAATACTCAACTGGATCTACTGTTAACAGCCGAGGTTAAATGAGACTTGAATTATGCATTCACCTCACACACACACACACACACACATACACACACACACACACAGTGCTGCAACAAGATAGATAACCTCCTCACACAGCAGCCTGCCCTCCACATGCTATCAGTTGCTGTGAAAATTAATAATTAAGAGTTCCTGTTGTTGTGAAAAGGCCTTGCTCTATTTATACATTCAATTATAAGATGTGTGTTTACAAAATATTGGTTTTGCCACACTGAATAATGTTATTTCCATTTTCCTCTGGGTGATTCCTAAAGGAGCTTTTGCCGACTGACAGCTCAAGCCTGTCTGAGAATATGAGCCACTTTTTACTATGGAGGAATGATTCACAAAGTCACATCCTCAGTTTTTATCTTTATTCTCAAAAATATGAGCCTACCTGCATACAAGTAGAGAGAGAAAAAGTGTTGAGCAGTTCAAATACACCCGAACCCATCATAAAATATTGAAATACGTTTTTCTGATTGTTCAAGGAAGGTCACCTCATATATCTGAGGCAGATATTGTTTACAGGATACTACAACTGGAGAGAGAGAGAGAGAGAGAGAGAGAGAGAGAGAGAGAGAGAGAGAGAGAATGGCTATATGGTTTCATTTTATCTCTTTTAACCACCAGTATAGTGTGACACATGAGCCTGCAATTTCAGTTTTATCTGATTTCTAGTCTATAGAAATCAACTAACATTTTCAAATAAACCTGAATCCATAATTTTCCTACCAAAAGTTTACATGTGAAAAAGTGTCTTACCAATATTAATGCTTCTCTTCCAGAATGTCATCGTCCCTGGGAACTTCCTGTGCTACCAGAGGGTTTCCCTATAACACAGAAACCACCACTCACACTGTAAACTGTACCTGAGCATTTTGCAGAGGGGCAGCATTGCAGTGGAGAAATTTGATGGAGGATTAGCCAGACTATTTGAAGCGACACACCACGTAATTTCTTTTCTGACAAGCAACTTTTATTAAGGGTGTACTCCAAGTAGCAAGTCCCCATTGAACCATGTGTCTCCTTGACAAAGATCCCAGGTGAGCAACACAAACCTAGGAGTGTACTCCACACAGCAAGTATTTTTCCAACAGACAGACAGTATCGATGCTATTTTCTCCCTGTTCATGTGTGACAGATATATGAAACAAAAGTCTCACTATTTCTCACTGTTGTTACCTTGCACGAGTTGGAGACGGTCGCAGGTTTTTGTCTCCATGTATTCCACAGTCAGTGTATCATCAGAGGCACTGCAGAGATATAGATATCTCTACGGGGGTTGTTATCTTCTTCCTAACTGAAAAATCATCAGTGTAAGAGTTTATCGCCTGTGAATGAAGAAAAGTGGCGAATATGATCCATGCAGACACTAGGAAAATGGTGCATGGAGTCCAAAGAAGCAAGAAGAAGCTGTTGACAAATCGACATGTGTGATAACCTGATCCCTTACCGACAGCATCGTCCCTACATGTCGGTGAATTCATGGAGGAATACAGATATGTGTTTTCTGCACTGAATATCTCTCTCTCTCTCTCTCTCTCTCTCTCTCTCTCTCTCTCTCTCTCTCTCCGCGATCAGATCAACTCAACTCCAGACATACCCTATGATGCTATGACAGTGACAGCCTGACCTGACTCTAAAAGAAACTTATAACTCCAACAAACAGATAATCAAAATACTGAATGACTTCATGTTCTTGTTTTTTTTTTTTTTTTTTTTTNTTTTTGCCTGTGTGTGTTTGTTAAAGACTGCATTTACTCTGTTAATGCAGGATGGAAGCCGCAACAAGCCGACCTACAGCACCACGTCCATGTCTGCTGACAGCAAGATCAACCACATATAACACATAACAGAAATAACATGAAATTAAAATTAAGATGAAACCAAAAGCTATTTTTAAACAAGGGAGACATTTACAAATGACATGCAGATGAAAATGTTAGATTGCTTTTTACCTGAATAGGAGATGAGACCACTAAACTGAGCCATAAAATTCATTTTTTAGTTTTTCCTGACGTGGCATTTGGCTGGAGTATTTACATCATTAGTAGAATATAGTAGCTACACGACTATATTATCCACATTTAATCTATTTAAAAATTTTTAACTATATATTCCCCTCATTAATTCATTGATTGAATAAACGACTGCAGCGACATCTAGCGGCAGGCCATAGTATTACTTTGCAACCATAGATAGCAGATACACTTCAAAAACAGATACGGATACGAAAATAAACACGCATTGAATTAAAAAAGACTCGGTTCCATTAATGTATAAAGTTTTTAAAAAGTTAACGTATCAAGACGTCACGCTGCTGCTTTCGTTTTGGATCTGTACAGCAATGGGGCGGGGCTAAAGTACAGTTGGCTGCTCGAGCTCGTGAGTCGGGAGCGTGCGCTGCAGTGTGGAGGAAGTTCACGGCGGGTACCTTCACGTACGCAGGCACAACTTCCTCCATTAAAGCAGGGTGGGCTGATCCCTACTAAACCATTTAAGGCTTCCTCGCCAAATCTTACGCTTAAACACACCAGTAACGGTGGTGCTGTTGGGGGTAAATATTCTTTTCTTTTCCTGTGATACATTGCGTATTTTATGTTACCAGCTCTGTGCCTGTAACGAGGTGTTTTCATGGAGGCTCTAAATACGCAGTATGCCAGTGGAACAGATACGAGGCTCACTGGTTCTTATCAACTAAGGAATAGAATGAAAAGTTCATTTCAGCTCAGAGCGTGTCACTCAGGTTGAATCAGCATAAAACTTACTGTCGACAAAAGCCTTTTTCTGAACAAGGACTTTTGTTTGTATTGTCTTCATAGTGTGCCATGGTTCGTGTAAGGTGAGGTTTTCAGGGATGTGTCAGCTTGAAGGTGGTAAAGCTGTAATTATGATGTCATTCTCACTAGCACACTTCAGAATACTGAAGATTTAAATGGATATAAAACACATTTGGGCTGACTGTAAAAATCTAGTTGTTAACAGTAACTGGTTACTTTCTTCTTCAGAGGGTAAACCCTGATGTCTGTGGTCTACCTACATAAAAAGGAGAACTTTGGGTTATTTGCATAGCCGTGGTTCTCTGCGTAGCATGAGTGAGTGTCTCACATTGGCGTTCCCAATGTGAGACTAATGCTATGAAAGAGAACTAAAATCTGTACATATATTTTGTTGGTGTGACTCTTATTATGACTGAATTTCTGTTAACTCAATGACTTGTCTTCAGTGTTCAGACATAGAATGGCTGCACTACATGGTTTGAAACAGTGCCACTGGACAGGCATTGCTACCTCTCATCTTCACACAAGCAGTCGTGCCTCTGCCAAAGAGCACTACAAAATGCTTGTGCTTGGTGGAGGTAGTGGGGGAATAGCAATGAGTGCACGAATGAAGAGGAAATTTGGAGCCGAGAATGTGGCTGTTGTGGAACCTAGTGAGGTAATGATCCAATATTAATTTGTGATTAATATATTCACAACATAACTACTCATGCTAATGAAACATGTTTTGACTAAGGTCAGTTGTTCTCAAACTAGTAAATGTACCATTGGTAGAACTTGAAGTACCCACTGGTGGTATGACAACTCTGGAAAGTAAGGTGGTAGGATCAAAAAGTAGGAGAACCACTGAGCTAGATACAACACAAAATACAATTTGTGAAATGTGGCTTTGATCCATTTGTTCATTCAGTAAATCAGTCATTATAACTTTTTCACAACTTTTTTTCAGATGCATTACTATCAGCCAATATGGACTCTGGTTGGTGCTGGGGCAAAAAGTGTAGCCTCATCTGGTCGTCCTACTGCCAGTGTTGTGCCTTCTGGAGTGAAGTGGGTGAAATCTAAAGTTCAGGAAATAAACCCAGACACAAATACTGTCCGCACAGACAATGGGACTGAAGTATGTTTGCTCTAATAAACTGTTATCTGATTGGGTGCATACTGAAATTATAAAGCATTATTGCTTACCAAAAACTGGCTTGGCTTAAGTGGTGCTTTGTAAATGAAAGTAATTTTTAACTCATTTGATGATCAATATATATCTAACCATACTTACCTTTCTTTCACCTAACAGATCTCCTATGAGTATTTGATCGTGGCTCTCGGTTTGCAACTCCATTATGAGAGGGTAATTCTTCATTAACAGAACCCTGTCTTTCCCTTCACTAGTACATTTTACTATTATGTACAAATTCAGCTTTTACATTTTCAAAAACTTTGGCTACACTTTTCCACCATGCAGATCAAAGGACTGCCAGAAGGGTTTGAACATCCAAAGATTGGGTCAAACTACTCTATCCAAACTGTGGAAAAAACATGGAAGGCACTGCAGAACTTCAAAGAGGGCAATGCTGTGTTCTCGTTCCCGAATACTCCTGTGAAATGTGCTGGAGCTCCACAGAAGATCATGTACCTAACAGATGCTTTTCTCAGAAAGGTACTTGAATTTTACATTGCAATAAACAAAGATATCTTGAAACTGTGAGGCTTGGTCTGCAAACTTAATTAAGATAATTTTTTGTACCTATATAAGACAGGAAAAAGGGCAAATGCCAATGTAATATACAACACATCGCTGCCTGTGCTGTTTGGCATCAAGAAATATGCTGACTCACTGTGGGACATAGTGAAGCGTCGTGACCTACAAGTGAACTTGAGGCACAACCTGATTGAGGTTCGGGCAGACAAGCAAGAGGCTGTGTTTGAAAATCTTGATAAGCCAGGCGAGACCAAAGTGTTTGAGGTATTTCTCATAAACTGTCTGCACCTTACAAATAAATTAAAATGATCCAGTTTTGTACATTGGAAGAGCTGTTGTGGCATGTAATATGTATTTTTCTCCACCATTATTAATTTCTGTTTAAATATGCTACATGTAGATTTTGAGAAACAGATTCAAATTAATGACACTTTGCTATCTTTCTTTATTAGTATGACATGCTTCATGTCACACCACCAATGGGACCTAATTTGGTGATCAAAGGCAGCCCACTGGCTGATGAAGCTGGCTGGTTAGCTTTAAACAAAGACACTCTCCAACATACGATCTACCCAAATGTGTTTGGGATTGGCGACTGCACCAGCCTGCCCACAGCTAAAACAGCTGCTGCTGTGGGTAAGCAAACAATGTGACGTTAGCCCGAACTTTGCACATCTGAGGTTTGGAAAGTACTATATTACACAGAGTTAATCCAGTTTCATTGTTCAAATCTTGTTCCTTCTGTTCTCAGCCACAGTATTGCACAACATACTGATTAAACAAGACCATAAAAAACACACCACGCCCTTTGATGATTGCAATGTAGGGATATTTACAGTGCAGAAATAAAAAATTCAATAAACCTGATACAAGCATATCAAAAAACATTTAACCCTGTGTACATGGCTAATTAAAATTATCTGAATTTGTGTTAAATGCTCATAAATTGATGACTGATTGATGCCTGTGGTTAGGTTGGTTATACACCAGTATTTGTCAGTATCATTCATGCAGCACTGAAATTTGACTGCTGTAAAAAAAGAGACTTTTCTGTCAAAATATGAGATACTAAATGTATTGGTGACAGTGTTTGTGGAGGGTGTTTGCATTTGCAAAAAACACTATCTGATTTTTTTTTTTTTTTTTTTTTACAGCTGCACAGTCTGCTGTCCTAGACAGAACTATTACCAAATTACTGAAAAATGAGAAGCCAGACAAGAAAGTGAGTGACACACATTAACATAACAATGATTCATCTTACGTATTTGATTTTGAAGGATGTTACTTGTTTGGAAAATACTACGACAATTGTTTGAATTCATAATCAGGAATCTCTCTGTTTATAGTATGATGGCTACACTTCATGTCCTTTGGTTACAAGCTACAACACAGTCATTCTGGCTGAGTTTGACTACAATGGACAACCGCTGGAGACATTTCCCATTGACCAAAGCAAAGAAAGAAGAATAATGTATCACATGAAAGCTGACCTGATGCCTCACATCTATTGGCAGGGACTTCTCAAGTATGTTATATATCTAATAACAATGATGCTTGGCATTAATTTATCCATTATACCCTTTGTTGGTTTGATTAATTTCTCTCTACTTTTCTTAAATCAGGGGTCTGTGGGGTGGACCAGGCCCATACAGAAAGCTCCTTCATCTGGGGATGAAATAAAACAAAACCTTCAGATTTTTTGACAGGCCTGGCTATCCATTCATCGATTCTGTATACTTTTTTATTCATACTCCTCTACACACAGTTTTCAAATCACATACCCTGTATGTCTGTGGAATTTAGGAGCATCTAGAAGAATCCCATTCGACTCTGGGGAGAACATATAAACACACCTGTTCTCTAGATTCCTGAATTCTGCAGGGTAGCAGGGGGCTGGAGCTTATTCCAGCACAACTCTGTTGATTCTGTGCTATTCATTTATATATTTTATTGTAAATTTCTGTTACTGGTTTTGTGGTTCTTCCCCCCCCCTCCCCTCAAGGAAAAAATATCCATGAATTTGGTCATTGATTTATTGGTGTTACATGTGCCAGTTTTACTGTAGAAATCATCTAGTTTCCTCAAAGCACCACAGCCCAAGCTTAATCTTCAAAATTCACTCACCTGGAGACCTATCTGCAGGGAAGCATATAGAGTCCTTTTTATTTACATTTCTCCATCCATACAAACCATGATCATGACCTGTGAGTCTCCCATAACTCTTTTAATCTCTCTCTTTTTTTTAATCTTTGTTTTTACTGTGCAGAGTGTGGTACAAATGAGGTATGCTGGTTTTTCATGGACATGCAATGCTGAGATTTTGGAGAGCTGCCAAATGTAAGAATTTAAATCTAATGCTGTTAAATGTGTTGGCCATTGCTGACCATTGTCTTTGTTAAAAATATACTCTTATAAGTTCTACCAGTCTAAAAGATTGTATGTTGGTGAAAGTCTTTTTGGGTGTGACATTTTGTCATTTTCAGGTTCTAGTGGTCTTAGCTTGAAGTGTTAACTTTTGTGTCTAAAATCATATTTTTGTAGCACTTAAGGAAAACATAAACAAACATGCATATTGTCACATTATTAAAAAAAGAGTAAGAAACAGACCTGATTTTGTACATAATTATTAAAATGTTTGTCAGTACTGAAATGGATTATAAACTTGTTGATGTTATAGTCACTGCTAAAGTTTGTCATCAGTGTATTTCAAAAATTGATTTTCTTTAATAAAAAATAAAAATGACTATAGTTATAAACTTTGCTGTTGAAGTCAAGACTGAAACTCAATGAAAATTGTAATAATATTCTTATGTTATTTTATTAGAAATTTTCTGCAATACTGTATGTGTTTCGTATCCAACTGCAGTCACTATACAACATTCTTTCTGTCCAAGAGTCCATGTGATCCACATTTACTTAAAAGCACATGTAGTGCACACTGTACTGCATGGAGCTCAGTTTGATTATGGACCATGTGAACTTCACTGTAAGGAGATGGTAGAGGTTCTGTACAGGAGTTATGTATAGAGATATTAAGAAATTTCTAACTAGAAACACAGCTGCTGTTTGTGCATCTTTTAACTTGAAATTCCATATACATTACTGTCAACCACTTTGCAAAGCAAATGTTTCTCACCTTCCAGGTAGCAAGTGTTTCAGCTAACATCAATGTGTTATGAGAGTCAACTTGCAGAGTTTAAAGTTGCTTTAAATAATCCATCACTATTAAAATTATGTCAAGGGTGTTGCAAGCTAATGCCACGAAAAACACAGGTTGACTGGAGGAAAGTCAAGAGATTCAGTGTCCCAAGTTATAAAGTTTTCTTTTGCTAGACATACATGAAGGGTCAGAGAGACAACCTGACAGTATCAACAATACATCTGTTAAAGACAGACAAGGATTTACACAGTTTAGCTTTTAAAATGTTAAGAATGTTGTTCAGAATGCTAAGTGTGAAAGGCCTTGATATCTAGTCAAAACACTGTCTTAGAATACAGTTAAAAAAAAATACATGGGGATAATAAGCATAAGAAACAAAAAAACCCCAAAAACGGTTAAAACATGTAAAACACTGCTCCTTTAAAATACAGCAATAATACAAAATGTTTCTTGCTACTTCTTAATAGACATTTTGAGACAGCAGCAGGACAGCCCTGGAGAATGAGTCAGTCCAGCTGTACGCGCTCATGCACGCGCAACGCACACGCACACGCGCTCCATATCCATTTTCCTGTTGACTGCGCTCTCCGCCACGTTGGTTCACTGTCTACGTGTGTCGCATTCTCCTGCGCACCACCAGCGTTATGTTTGTGATGAGGCGGGAAATGGCGTCCGCAGACATGGTTGATTTGTGAGTAGCTAGCGACCGACCGACCAAGACTGCTGGCAGCGACAACTACGGCCCGATCTCCATCGGTGCTCGCCCCGTCGCGGCCGATAGCTGCCAGCGCTGAAGCAAATTTTGAAGAGCTTGATCGTCGGTAAGTAATGAACAACGTCAATATGTAAACAAAAAGGTTTATCCCGTCATAGCATGTCTGAGGCTAGCTAGCAGCTAACGTTAGCAAGTGAAGGGGGCGTAGTCTAATGGCTGAAAACAGTTTTGCAAGTGAACAAAATGACCCGCTCGTAGTTTGTCGTAATGCAGGTTTTCACCGGAGGATAAACAATTACTAGATATGTTACCAGGAAGAAATGTTAGACGGATTATGAAATGAAGTAAATATTGTCATGGCCTTTCTTTTCCTGCCACTGGCGTTTTGTTAGCCTGAAAGCTAACTAGCTATACCACTAATGTTAGCTAGCAGTCCAGGGAATCGACTGTCAAATTCTGGAATAATCTAATCTATTTTGCAAATGGCAGTTGTGGCTTTTTAAACTGCCAATGAGACTCAATTATTTACGAAACTCTAGCGTCAGAGTAATGGTAGTTAAATGTAATTTAACATTAGCCAAATATCACCAGTTGGCTAACATAGCCATAACTGACGTCGTTGGTGTTGTTACTGTCGGTCCGATGTTACATAACGACAGTCAGTGATGCTAGCATGCATGCTAGCGGCATTCAGACAGTATAGTTAAAATGGACTTGACTAGAGATAAATATATAGATAGCTTTAGTTCTAAACACTAACTTAATTCGAACATGACAAAATACTTCACGGAACCTTTACCACGTTTATCATTCAGAGAATACACTGCCTGCTCTACTAATGCATTCGATTCTGCCAACCCAATATTTTTGTTCGACATTCTGTTAAAAAATTACGTCTAAAAGGAATTGCAATGAATCGGTCTTAAACTGTGTCTTGCAGCCTGTGGTTACTACTGAGTTGGCACTTAAATCTGAATGAACTGACTGAGACAGCAGTGTGGTGTAACATGGAGTAACTTGTCATCAACACTGTATTGTCTCCACTCATTCATGTTTTCATAGTACACGTGTGGAGATGCTTAAAGGAGTATCACACCACAATTTGTAAAAATATCTCCATAAACAAATTCAAGAACCATATTTGTCTTGGCATCAAAAGCACTCTTCAACATAGATTTGATGCAGAATTAAATTCTAAAAAGTTTATATGATGGGTTAACAGTTTTACATCCACCCAAAACTCTTTTAAAGATGTAGTAATCAGTAAAATATGGACCCTCTAATGCCTTAAAAAAAAACATCGGCCTCTGTGATGTATGAAGGTTTCCGTATCAGTTATTTAGTTCCATGAAGATGTGTGTCAGTAGTGAGACAGGATTTGTTTTCTCTTACTATTGTTTCTAGAAATTGAAGAGTGAATGGTGACAGAATATGAAGTTGGACATTATGGGCATTCATAAATACAGAGTTGTTATTTATATAGAGTTGCCTATTTTGCACAAATTTGGATTCCCCTTATTTTTTATTTTTTATTTACTTCTAATATGCAGATATACAGGCATTTTATCACAAGGTCAGTAGGTCAGCGTGTGGGGTCTAATCCCGACTTGAAGACTTTTCCACCTTGTCCAAATGTAGCTTTAGATTTTATTCTACACCAAAGATAAAATAATAATAATAGTTACAGTAGTCTCTTTAAATGGAGATTGTCTACTTGTGTCATCTTATCATTAGCTATGGCATCTTATGGCTGGCCATGTCCGTAGATTTACAATAGAACTAGAGGAAATGCCCACTTCATTGCCCACTTCTCTCATACTTAATGTGTTCAAAATAGCTGTGGATTAGCATGGACTAATGTTCTCATTTATGCTTTTCAAAAAAAAACAACAAAAAAAACATTAAATTAAAGTTGCAAAATCTGTATAACTGTCAGTAAAAATTTCTTGTAAGTATAAAAATAATGAAAAGCTTGAAAAGCATTGTAAATGTATTGAAATAGATTACAGCATTTATTTGTTTGTCTATCAACTGGTCTATTTAATCAGAGTTCAACTCTCTACTCATGCTCGTGCATCGTGCCACTATGCATGTGGTTGAAATGTTTTTATTGCTTTAGAATTCCCAATTGACTTATTTGACCTGGAAGCATCTTCAGTGACAGCCTTCAGAAGAGCTGGTCAGAATCAATAAAGGGAAAAGTTTTTGATGCTTACTTTTCTGTCTCCTTCATCTTGAGATACACAGGGCCATCACTTATAAATCAAGGAGATATTTCTGTCCCCCAGTTTCATGCTCCAGTGCTATTTAAAAGATGACACACCAACTGACAAATGATTACGTAACGCACCATAAGTTCAGTCGGACACTCTTTGTTCCTTACTTTTATGCTTTTTCCTTCACATCTTTCATGATGTTTTCTCTTGGTATCCAGTAAAAATAGAAGGAACCAATTTTTAGAATTGTTTTGTTAAAATAGTTTTGTCATAGTAATGCCAGATCACATCTTCTGTTTGTTGCCTTCACTACTTCAAAACCGCCCACAGCACAGATCAACAACACCGGTTAGCAGTGGAGACTAGAGGGGGATTGCAGCGCTGCAGTAGCTGAGATCCATTCACGGTTCTCAGGAGAACAGAGCACCCATTTAATGTCTCTAGCTTCTGGTTTCATATGGTTAACTCTCTGCCGTGCATACTGTTTCCATAACTACTTCCAGGTCAATGTTGTGACTACAAACAGTAGACGAGATCACATAAATATTAGTTGTAAAGTTGGTTAGATGTGTAGCTTTGATTGAGAGGTGGAGAAAGGAGCCAAAAAATGAATAATAACCTGGTATTATGGATTTTCCATCTGCAGGTACCTACACGTGAGCCCTTCAAATCTGTTTGAGACGTGACTCGTATTACACGAGTCACAAATCATTCTTCAACAGATATTGCAAGAAAACAGAAATAAAAATAACGACCATAAACGATTAGATGTATAAATTGATGACTTGGTAGTAGTTGCAATGTTTTGTATAGCAGGTAGATTCAAGGTTTCATCTTTGTCTGTAAACAGCAGAACTTAGAGTTAATTGAGTTGATGTTCCTTTATTCTGTTTGTGTGTTTGACTTGAACTGGCTTGTTGTCTGTCACTTCGTAGCTGCTGAGCCTCACGACCATCGCTGAGGCAAATGTGAAATGATCAGTCGGTCACCTGCTGCAGGAGAGGAATCCTTAGGTGGAAATGTCATTTGTCCTTGATATATATAAATGTAAGACAACATCCACATAGGATTCAGCATCTGTTCTTAATTTATGTAGATGAAATAGCAACTTTAAGGTGAATACCTTCACATTTGGTGAACAGTTTTATAACTACTATTATTAGCCTAATTGATTTGAGCTTCTATTCAAATTAAGTATAGAAATCCAAAATGTGTCAAATATTATTGTTGACTTATCAGTAAAATATTTGGTTTGATAATTATGTCCTGTATGGTAAAATTGAATTCATGCAAATTTAATTATTAGTTAGCTACTGCAGTCTGAATTTAACATTTATTTGTGACATGCATTGTTGTTGTTCACCTCAATCTTATTAATAATTAAAAATCTGAAAAATATTTCATTGAGTATCGAGGAATCATAAAATGTAGGCTCTCAGATTAGTGAACATTGATAAGCGTAATGGATTTGTAACATTTTTCAGTTTTAAAGAAGTTGTACCTTCATTTGTACCTTCAGTTGTACCTTCACTTCGGCTTTTATCATTAATCTGACTTTCTGCCATATGTTTTGTTTGCTTGCCAGTTTTTTCTATGTGACGTTTGAGCACGATGAGGCTGAGAGTGCGTAAAGCTCCTCAGCAGCCAACCCCAGGCCGTCGAGCCCACCCGTCCCAGGCCAAACGCAAACACTGTGAAGTGGAGGCCTCTCCGGTGAGAGGTCGAGGCAGAATGCAGAAGAATGAAACAAGCCTGTTCTCCACCATCAAAAAATTCATCCGTGGGAATGTTGTCAAGGTGGGTTCAGATCAGCGTTCACAGCTTTACCTGCTTTGATACAACACGCACACACAAACACACACTCTGATAGCTTGCAGTGTTCTCAGACACTTCACAAAGTGATGTTGAGAGCTTTGTATGTGGTGAGAAGAATTTTGAATGTAATCCTGTGTTGGACCGGGAGCCAGTGNTGAGAGCTTTGTATGTGGTGAGAAGAATTTTGAATGTAATCCTGTGTTGGACCGGGAGCCAGTGAAGGTCATGAAAGATGGGGGTGATGTGTTCTCGGCGGCGGATGTTAGTGAGCAGGCAGGCAGCAGAGTTGTGGACATATTGCAATTTATTGATGGTTTTGTGTGGTAAGCCGTAGAGCAGGGGTACTGACATACAAATCTTAAAGGTCCACAAAGAAAATTTTCGATAAGACAAAAGTCCGTTTATTAAGGTCAGACAAGCCAGGGTCAGATTGGGATCCTAATTTTTACCGGGAATTTAAGGTGTTGAGTGGGGGGTGCTGACGAAACTAGCTGCGCTATCAATTATTCTGCACTGTCAACTCTCAATGAGCCCAACGCCGTGTCAACCCATCGTTGTCATGGAGATGAGGGGACGCTGAATGTGATTGGACCAAAGCAGAGCAGACATTCTCACACAGATAGTAGAGCAGTCAGTCATTCGGCAGCGGAGAAGTTTGACTCGTTGTGTCGCAGCGATGTCTTGCAGATAATACAAATAATACATATGAAAAATATAATTTGCTCAGAGTCCGGACTTTGAAGATGACTAATGTAGAGGATACTGTTGCAGCAGTCTATTCTGGAGGTTATGAAGGCATGGATGAAGGTTTTGGCAGCGGTGAAGGATAGGGAGGGTCTAAGGCTGGCGATGTGTTTCAGGTGGAAAAAGGCTGTTTTAGTGATTTGGTTGACATGGGATGTGAATGAGAGGGAGGGATCCAGGATGATGCCGAGATTTCGGACCTGAGTGGAGGGAGTGACGGTGCAGCCATCAACATTGAGAGTAATGTCCTGGGTGGTGCGGATGAGGGAGTTGGGGCCAATTAAGATAATTTCAGATCATAGCTGGACCCGAAACTAGTTTACTGGAATTTCAGTATCTTGAGTGCAGAGTTGTGTTGTATTAGCTATAAAGGATCATACCACTGATTTTGCATGTTGAGCCCAATAAATAATAAATAAATAAACCCGCATACATGTTACATTACTGCCAACCATTTTCCAAAACATACTACTGGAGCAGCACATTTTAGAATTTTTTTCTTTTCCCTACCTTCCATGCAGCCATTGTTTCAGTTTGTTCCATGCTTGAAATCAGTAATCCATTGCAGCAAACAAAGCATCTGTTAGGTTTTTTTTTTTTTTTNGGTTTTTTTTTTTTTTGTGTGTGTGTGTGTATGTGTAAGTAATGTAATTTTACCATTTCAACACAGAGCTATATGGAAGAAAATATATGTCTCCGTCAGGGAATATAGTCCCGGGAGACAACTCTTTAAAAATTAAAACAGCGGTGCCTTCAACATTTGAGTGTTGTGTGTCTTTTAAAGGCATAATATTGTTTAAATCTTTGTTTTCATGCTAAAAAACAAGAAAATCCAACAAAAAGCCAAATTCGCATGATCACAATGTAATCAGGTGTGTTTGTCCTTCTTTTTCTCACAGGCAGCGCAGGAAATCCCTGCCAAGAGGAGCCGCATTGATTGTAACTCTGATAGTGATCTAATTACATCGACACCACAGACTAGAGGCCTTTCCAACAAAACAGTCTCCCGAGTTTGCCGAAAAAGTTCAAATAAAGGTAACACTTCACCAAAGTGAACTGTTGTAAAAGAAATAGTTTTTGTGAATGATAGATGGAACGTGACATCAGCTGCAGGATTTTTCCTGTGTCACGAATTTAAGATTGTCATACGGGGAAAATGCCATCATGTTCTCTCCGTGTTGTGTGTGTGTGTGTGTGTGTGTGTGTGTGTGTGTGTGTGTGTGTGTGTTATGCTGTGGCACACTTTTCATAGACACAATGACCTGCAGCAGTAAGCCCATGAAACCGAATGGTAAGCTGGAGGCCCCCGTTGAGGCAGCGAGCAGCCCGCCACGCACCACCCTGCTTGGAACCATCTTCTCTCCAGTTTTCAACTTTTTCTCACCAGCAACCAAAACTGGTAAAACAAAGATGGAGAAATTCCTCAGGATATATGAAAATAATAATTACTATATTACTAATGAGGCAGGTGATCTCTGTTGGCATTTTAGACGTAAAATTAGTATCTCAAAATATTTAATGAGCATCTTCAGCTGTGATGTCACTTCAGAGGTTCTTATCTGCATGTTTTTAAGAGATCCTTTGTGATATGCAACTAAAAGATTTTATTAATCAAAATGTCCCTTCTCTTTGTGTGTAATCCCTCTTTCAAGCCACTCCTGGTTCGGACTCTCCTGGCCAAGCAGTGGAGGCAGAGGAAATTATGAAACAGCTGGACATGGAGCAGGCAGAAGAAATTCCCAGCAGCACCCTCACATCCACAGAGGCCATCCCTCCATGTCACGCTGCTCCAGCGCTGTCGCCTAGGCACCAGATCACCCCGGATCCAACCATAGAAGAAGGGGAACTTGTCACTGAAACCGACATGCCACCACTAACAGGTATTGCAGTCTTTGCATAAATGTTATCTTCATCGTGCTCTTCGAACATTTTGATCATTTCAGCAGTGACATCTGTACATGGAACAAACTGGACTAATCATCACTTAATCCATCAGTGTGCTCTTGGCCCAGGTTTTATGCGTTCCATCTGTGTCCTCTTTAGTTCCTGGATGTATGCCAGATGGCGTTTACCCACACGCGTTACCCTCAGCCCCTGCAGAAACCTCATATGATGAAGACTGGGAAGTTTTTGATCCGTAAGTAGATTGTAATTTTCTAATTTATCTTTACTGCCACTAGTGCAGTGCCCGGTCAGAACGTGCCTGTTCAGAACGGGCTGGACTTTATGGTGTGCGCCGCAGCCTGCCATAAGTGCCTGTGGAGTGTATCTTGCCGCTGCGCCCGGAGCCTATCTTGCCACACGGACTACTTTTTACCGGCATAGCTCAGTTCGAGGATCACTCAGCCAAACAACTTCACACGCGACACTGCACATCCTTGGGTCCTGAGCAATAAACCTGTCAAATTTCAACTTTATACAGTGCCGGGTTCTAGAGATGTTGGTACCACAGACAGACAGAGGAACTGTCTTTATACACTGCCCAGCCAAAAAAAAGTCACACACTCTAATATTTCGTTGGACTGCCTTTAGCTTTGATTACGGCACACATTCACTGTGGCATCATTTCGATAAGCTTATGCAATGTCACAACATTTATTTCTGTCCAAAGTTGCATTAATTTTTCGCCAAGATCTTGTATTGATGATGGGAGAGTCGGACCGCTGCGTAAAGTCTTCTCCAGCACATCCTTCCAGGCTTTAATAATGCATTGGACAGTTCTTTACCCAGTTTTAGTAGTTTCAGTAATCTCCTTAGTTGTTTTCTTTGCTTGATGCAGGCCAATAATTTGACCCTTCTGAAACAGAGTAACATCTTTTCCACGACCACAGGATATGTCTTCCGACATGGTTGTTTAAGAAATGAGAAGCTACTCACTGCATCAGTTAGGTTTAAATAACTTGTTGCAATTATTGTAATTGTTGTTGTAATTATACAATGGAAGCCTCTTACATATTTGCTTAGTCAAATCTGGGTGGTGACTTTTTTTTTTGGCCAGGCAGTGTAGATAGATGGATTTAAAGCAACATTATTGAGGCAAACACAAAGCTTTTCTACATTTGGGACTGGGACACCCTGTTTGGTCTTAAAATGTGAGCAACAAAGGATGCAGCCCCCAGCCATCTGATGTCATTCTCAATGTTGATTTATTTCCTGTTGAAAGAGGATGTAAAGAGCGGGACATAATGCGGGGTACAATCATTTGATCTTTCTGAATTTCATTTCACACAGACTGTAATGAATAGTTGGCATGATTTCAGACAGAAATGATTTTATGTTGAAAGTTTAAACTCTTGTTTCCAATTCTGAATATTCCAAGTACCGTACATTAATAGTGCCCAGCGGTGTTATGTTGCATCCTGAGCTGTGGACAGAGTGCAGCAAAATAAACATTTCAACCAGTAGATGGCAGCAAAGTGGGCTTTTCAGATTGTATCTGAGTGTAACATTGGAGTGTAGATTGTGTGTTGTTGCAGGAGGACTGTTTAACATGTTGCTCTGTTTTGGGAAGATTGTTCTTCATAGTGCTGAATAAGGGTATTTGTATGGTTTTCTTCCTGCCTGAAGGTACTTCTTCATCAAGCACGTGCCTCCGCTGACTGAAGAGCAGCTGACACGCAAACCAGCTCTACCTTTGAAAACTCGCAGCACACCAGAGTTTTCTCTCGTCCTGGATCTGGTAGGCATCGAAATGGCTGTTGTGCTGCCTGATGTTTAGAAAGAACTGATCTTCACGGGATCTCCTTCTCTCCTTCTGCCTTTAGGATGAGACACTGGTGCATTGTAGTTTGAATGAGTTAGAGGATGCAGCTCTGACATTCCCCGTGCTCTTTCAAGATGTAATTTACCAGGTACAAACCATTAAATGCCATTGCCGAATCAAAGCATTTCCCTTTACCTTCTATCATAATTACCTTTTTCCCTGTTGGTCTGTTTATCTCAAGGTGTATGTTCGGTTGAGGCCCTTTTTCCGAGAGTTTCTTGAGCGCATGTCTCAAATGTATGAGGTGAGTTGTCACTTCATTTCTGAGTGACTTCAGACAGTTGTTTCAATTAATCCGACCTCAGTTTAGACACGACTTAGTTATTGTTGCTGTTTAAAATTTCGCAGATTATCCTTTTTACGGCTTCAAAGAAGGTGTATGCTGACAAGTTGCTTAACATCCTGGATCCAAAAAAACAGTTGGTCAGGTAAGCGAAAGAAAATGAGATTACAACAAGTTCTATTAGAAATAAATGACCTGCATATTTAAAGTTTTTTTTTTTTATGTNGAGATTACAACAAGTTCTATTAGAAATAAATGACCTGCATATTTAAAGTTTTTTTTTTTTATGTCTGTATATACAAACTACTGACTCTTTCACTCTTTGTTTTTCAGACATAGGCTATTTCGTGAGCACTGTGTGTGTGTACAAGGAAATTATATTAAAGACCTAAACATTCTCGGGCGGGATCTTTCCAAGACGATAATAATTGACAATTCACCTCAAGCCTTTGCTTATCAGGTAAAAATATCAAAAAAAAATCTGATTTAAAAAAAAAAAAAAACATTAATTTTGTGTCACAGTATTGGACAGTGATCATTTCTACTTTAACATGCTTGTTGTCTGAATTCAGCTTTCCAATGGAATCCCAATTGAAAGCTGGTTTGTGGATAGAAATGACAATGAGCTTCTGAAGCTCGTCCCTTTCCTTGAGAAGCTTGTGGAACTGGTGTGTATTTCAGATAAACATTTGCTGATTTGTGCTTTTTATACAGACTTCTTATTAGGTCTGTTGCCAGTTATTTCATCTGTTCTCCTTTATCGCCAGAATGAAGATGTCAGACCACACATCCGAGAACGATTTCGTTTGCACGACTTGCTTCCTCCAGACTGAGGACCTCCATTACAGAGGGTCCGCTTACACTTCAAGATGGTATCAACTTTGGAAAAATACCAACCTGCAGAAGGATAAACTCAATGGAGTTCTCTTTGCAAACACAGCATTGCCATTTTTATTTTTTAAATCATGCAAAAAATGAAATGATTGAGTCAAACTCCCTGGATGTTTTTATACATTTACAGTCAAACTAGACTCAAACAGAACTGCTCAGCACAGCAGTCCTTCCCACTTTGCTCGCTTCTTTCTAGCACAACCTAGAAGATGACTTCCTGGAAGACATTTTGTCTTTAAGACCATTTCAGATTGACTAAACTGAATGTCATGCAGTGTTAGAATATATGGACCTTGCTGGCTTCAGCCCAATTTTGAACGGCCAGTCAAACCTGTATAATGTTCACTCTGTTTACTTGTAAATATATGTACATAATTTTTTTTTCAAGGTTTTTAAGTCGTTTTATTTTCACTTCAAATTTTAGTATGTATTCTTTAATCTGGTTACTTTTATAAACCAACAAAATGTTAGTGTTTTGTTTGAAGTTGTTGCTGAACAGCTGCTTTGCTGTTGTATGCCTGCATTATTCCTGTGATGCTTTACTCCATTACATGCAGTTGTCTGTAATAAGGTGCAGTTTTAAAATTTATCTTTGGGAAGAAATGTAAGAATAGGGTCGCAACTGAATACAAAGCCATAATGGCTGAAAAATAATTTTGGAGATTTGTTTTTGAGAGCCCATTTCTAATTAAGACACCTTGATGGTCCTCTTTAATGAGGGGTGGGGGTAGAGCGGAGGGGATCAGACATATTGCACTTTGACATCCAGTCCTTTGTAAGTTGATGTAAAATCTTGTCACTTTTCTACACAGGTGTATCACCTTCAGTTTGTTATTGTGGGGTTTAAAAAAAAATGAAATTGTAGCACCAGCAAATTGCCAACATGTTTGCTTTGAAATCTTTGTTTTCCAAGACATGTTGTATGTGGGATCTTTATGATGTAGGAGTCACAAGTTTCATTGACTATTGAATGATCACTCCTGTTGTATTCAGTGTTACTCAATGGTTTCCTTGAAAATAAATACATTTTTTATATGAGTCAAAGCTTCGTAGTTTTAATAATTAAAATACATAAACTCTATGGACAGTGGGATCTTGACTACGTTTATTCACTTCTTAGCTTCTAATCCACATAGTAGTTTTTATTTTTTGTAAGGTGACATAATAATGTGGTATGGAATAACAAACTGCTTTTGTACTTTCAGGTGTAAGTATTTTTTGTAAAGATAAAAAAAAAAAAACTATTACTTTAGTAGTATTTAGCGAATGCAGTTGTCAGTTGAATGAAAAACTCTTGTTAGGGTTCCAGTAGGAGCATTCCTGCATGGGTTTCAGCTGATCTGCCTGTCAGATATGTTTTAAGAGCAACAGAATGTTCTTCACCTCATAAAAAGTTCCACTTAGTCACAAAACTGGTTTTCTAAATTCTCTGTGTGCTTTTTCTGCGTGTTTAATCATGCTTTTAAATTTGTGAAATAATACACTACAGGCCAGAAATTTGAGGCCACCCCCAGATTTAAAAAAAAAAAAAAAAAAACNAAAAAAAAAAAAAAAAAAATCAATACACTTTGTTTTACAATTTATTGCAGAGAAAATGACAAAAATAAATAAAAAAATAAATGTAACTAATTAGTTTTCAAGAAGAATTTGTCAACATAAAAGCACTGCATTTCAGGCTCAGACTTTGGTTTCGTCAAAGTAACCCCCTCTGGCCAAATCATAATTATTAAAATCTCTTGCTTCTGTTTTGAATGGATGTAATTTTGGCATAATTTTGATGAATGTTTTGGATCATTGTCCTGCNTTGCTTCTGTTTTGAATGGATGTAATTTTGGCATAATTTTGATGAATGTTTTGGATCATTGTCCTGCTGAAGAATGAAATTTTGACCAATAATTCGTAAACCGGATGGAATTGCGTGCCTTTGAAGGATGGAATGGTAATTCTTCATAATTCCTTTAACTTGGACCAAGTCTCTAGATCTCTCTTCCCTAAAACACCCCNCCCCCCACAGCATTACTGAACCCCCCCATGTATTACATAAAGAGTAAGAGCATGACCAGACTATGCCTCTGCCTCAGACACAAAGCAAATAACTTTACAATTTTGTTTTACACGCTGTAGAAAGTTCAAGAAAAATGTCATTTACCTTTTTGTGATCTTGATCATCTTATTTATGTAACCACCTTCCAATCACTTATACCTTATTAATACTTTAGTTTGTCTTGTTACACTTGTAGTACATATCTCGTCAAAACGTATATAAAAATAAAATGTATTTCTATAATTAAATCTTCAGTTTACCTTGACAGACATCCAGTGACAGTGACCATCTTTTATTATTCCCCACCTGCCAGAGGTTTTATTCAGAGCGTCTGAGATGTCCTGATGGTTGTTCAGATAACCACTGATGTCTTAATCCTGTTCTTTTGTTCTTTGACGAAATAGGTCATTTCATAGCCCCTTTCAGAGGTCATGTGACTCCAAATACAAAGGGGACCAGTCTTTCCACCTTCACCTTATCTATCAGTGTTCAGAAGTAAGAATTATTAAAAAAAAAAAAGAACACACTCACTGTTGATAGTATAAAGACATGGGGATAATTAAAAGTGTATTTAGATGAAATCCACCTGGTGGATACCCCCTGCCCTCATCTATTGGCTGTTGGTGGGGGTGGAGGTTGTGGCTCATAAACCATGGAGGCTAGCAGGTGTTTATCCCAGGAACTGACAGGTATAAAAGCTGCTGTCAGGTGCTTACCGCTTAGGATGACTTCAGATCAGTCAAGCACAAGGATGTGGCTGTTCTTCATGTTGAGTGCTGTCCTGGGGGTGTTGGGGTCAGAGGTCACACCCTCTGAGACAGTTCAGCACCTGCAGGATCTTCACTGCCCACCCTGCGAGCAGATTCACTGCCCCTCCCGGCGGCTGCCACGGTTGCATTGTAAAGGTGGAATTACTACAGGGATCTGTGGCTGCTGCCCTGTATGTGCCAGAACAGCAGAGGAATCCTGTGGAGGATCATGGGACTACCTGGGAAAGTGTGATGAGGGGCTAGTGTGTGTGTACCAGGACTCCTCAGATGGGAAACCACATGAACAGCGCAAAGGGATCTGTAAAGCAGGCATGTTTTGTCATTTTTCCCTTTAGTCATAGTGAATATGAGAATATATTTAGTTAATCAAACAGATATGTTGTAATTTGCACTGAATGCCGCACTTGTTTTTTTCTTATTTTATAACAAGCCACAGTGGATGAAGTTCGTGAAAATTATATTAGGTACATAAAATACATTTATTGCAGTTTTAAAAAATCACTGAATTATTCCTAAGTAATCTGCCAATATATAAATCACCAATTTTGAAATCTGCATTACAAAAAGTCAATAACAGAGACATGAAATACACTTTGTGAACCCAGATATAAGTCATTGTAAAGGGAAAGGTGCCAGTGTTAAATGTTGTTTATGAGCTGTGAAGAGCGATAGTGTGGTCAAGGCTTCCTTTGATTCAAAGGTTTCTCCTAACACCTCTTATCTGTCTGTGGTGAAAAGAATTGTCACCCTTACTGATAGAGTATCAGCTGTAGTATGAGATTAAATTTGAGATTTTCTTGTTTTTTTCAGCTCAGGATAAGAGAGAACTGTTAAATCTGACACTGACTCATGTAACCTATTCCAGGTCTTTGGCTCCCATAGATTCTCACTCAGTGTTTTGTTAAAAACTTTTTTTGTGTAGTGATTGAATCCCTGGATGCAAAGAACTGTCGCCCAGACTGCACCAGAGAATATTGCCAGGCCAACCCTTCCGAAATCTGCTCTGCCAGGTAACTGAATGAAACAAGTTGCTTTCATCAATGCACCCTTCCTATACTTGTTGTCTTCCTGTGAGGCTTACCTTGCTGCTTTACAGGTTTGTGTCTTTGGAGAAACAGACCTGTCAAGGCTCCTGCCAGCACACTTCCTGCTCCAGCTGTCTGCTCCTCAAACCTCCACCCTGCCCTCAGAGCTGCACCACGTCTGACTCTTCCTGTCTGCACCGCTTTGGCAGGTGTGTGCACAATCACCTCTCAGCGTCTCACAGTCCTGTGTGCCACCATAACCTACAGGTATGTGATGCTGAGCTAAATCAACAGCAAATTAACAGCCTTCATTTCTTCATGATACTGCACTGTCTGAAACACTTCAACCACTAACCCAACACTATTCATTTTTCTATGCAGAGTAATCCTGAGGGGTATTTTGTGTGTCTGGTCCCGGCCTGTCCAAACACGCTGAAGTGATTCCCTTCATGAGAACAAACCCACCTCCAACAGCTCATGTAGCAAAATGAAACAAGGCAGCTATCTCACAATGTTAAGCATAATTTAAAAATAATTGTTCAAATGATTCCATTTTTCTGTATGCAATGCGAATGTGAATATATAAGTCAGAAATGTACTTGAAACCATGTGAAATAAAATGCTATGTCATACACTGTCTTTGACTGTAGGATTTATATGTAAGCGTAAGGACAAAATGAATGAATAACAAACATTAAAGGATGTATTCCCAAAGAAAGACTTCAATCAAATACCAAAATGTTCTACATACCAAAATATATGCTCTAATGTATGTATATTACTAAGAGTATATATATTCTTTAAAAAAAAAATGTAACAAAATGTGAAATCCCAAACATTAAAGAAAATGTGTAAAAACACTGCAATGTCAAAACCCAGTAACAGCACAAAAGAAATAAAATAAATGCTAACACGTTAGCATGCTAATATGCTAAATTTTGCAAGGCAAACATAAGAATTTATATGCCAACTGTAAACGTGTTAATGTGCAAATATTTAGCATGTTGGCAGAACAAGCATTGAATGCTAGTTAGCTGTGCTTTCATTCAGCATGTTAACAAATGTATACACTAATGTTGATGTAACACTTAATAGTTAGTGTGCTAGCATATTAACATGCATTGCAGCTAATCTGCTGGCATCATGCTAACATGCTGTTATTTGTGGCATTTTATGATTTTAAAGGACCACATTAGTGACTTTGCATGTTTGAGCCCAATAAATACAAACAACATACACATTACATTACTGCCAACCATTTCCCAAAACATACTACTGGTGCAGTAAATATTAGAATTGTTTTTCCTATTGTCAAGACTGCCACTGGTTTCAGTTCATTCTCATATACTATAAACATCAACTTGGATTTATTGGGCTCAAATATGCAAAACCACTGGTATGGTCCTTTGATCTTAGTGCATTTGTGTTTTTGTATTGGCCAACATTGTTAATTTGGAGCACATTTCATTTTACATTTGTGGTTCACCTTTTGTATATTTTGCTGTTTACAGCATTTCTTGATTTGGAGTGCATTTCTTTCAATGTTTGTGTTTTAAGTTTAGTGGAAATTTTGTCCTCAGAGGCTTCCGTATAAAGAATATGACCAGTATAATGCACAAATCTAACGGCTTTAAAAAAGTAAATACAATGAGGATTTCTGTCCATCACAAATTAGCTTAAGGGTAAATAATTACTGGTAAAACACCCAGGCTGTGTCCACAATCATTCACGATTGACAACGCTGTCCACCATTTAGCCAAGATGTCCAAATTCTGTAGTGGAAATTACCAATATAATGTCATATATTTTACACCATACACACACAAAAACACTTGATTTCTACATGGAGTTCACTGTATATTTAATAATAAATGAGCATGACTTTAAATGCAGCTTCTACCATGCCTAACTTGCAATAAACTCGTATCAGAGTAAGATAAAAGAAAGTTATCCCCCCAAAAAAGGTAGAATAAAGGTATAACAAAACAGGAAATGAGTCTCAAATCAGTTTAGTCTCTTGTGTCTGAAATTATTTTAATTTGGTAGTTTTGTGGTTCACTCGAGAAATGAAGCGCCTGAGTCCCCTCTGCCATCACTGTCCCCCTGAGAGTCGATGGTTATTGAATAACAGACGGTTTATGAGGCAGCAGTAATGAAGCTTGTACAGAAAGGGAATAAAGTGTGGACCAACAATAGGTAGTTTGTTCTCTGTCCTTCAAATGTGAGCTGATTCTGAAGAAGAAATCCTTTATCTGAGGGATTTCACAAGATGGAATCAGTTTTTTGTTTTTTTTTTTAAACTAAAACAAAACCTTGTGCAAGCTTTCATCTTCTTGTTGGCATCAGTGAAGTACAGTGATATCTCAATAATAATTTGGGTTTGGTTAAAAAGGAGAGAGGTCTATGTGGCTCCTATGTGCATCCAACTTGCTGCTAAAGGAACTGGAGCAAGTGCCAGACTGAAAAACAAGTCCACAAATGAATAAGAGAACATTTTGTGCTGTTTATATTGAACAATCAATTCAGCCTGCAGAAATAGGGTTTACTATTAGTGCAACCTTGGCTACAATGCACATTAGCAGGAAATATCCACATCCAAACAACTTTCCTCTTTGTACATTTTATCTTACTTCAGCATTTAGTTAATATCTTCTAATAATGCAAACTGCAAAAAAGAGCCCATCTCTATTTATTCCATTGTGTCTTTTTGTCTGAGGACACATCAACCTATAAGGTATCTAATAGGATGACGGGATCTGTCACCAAAGCAGGCCGCCTCTGTTATCAATCCCATATATCCGCCTAACTTTTTACTGATAAAAGCAATGGATAACAAAGGACTGTCTGAGTGCCAAATGTAATAAACTTGCCTCTGTTAGAGGCACCCTATGCTAACATTTGAATACATGTATTTGAGCAAAACACATGGCAAAAAAACCAGGAAGCAAAGCCCAGGAACAATGGAAAAATACAACAGATTACTGTAAAGGA
The DNA here is from genome assembly GCA_014773175.1 of Lucifuga dentata. Classification (NCBI taxonomy): domain Eukaryota; kingdom Metazoa; phylum Chordata; class Actinopteri; order Ophidiiformes; family Bythitidae; genus Lucifuga; species Lucifuga dentata. The sequence goes on from VXCM01000838.1 coordinate 64,445, forward strand.
ATGACCATCAAATAAACTTGGAATGTAGCAAAGGCAAGCAGCGCTGGTAGCACTCCATTCATTTCTGTAAGAGTACAGTGTGTAGTGTTTCAGATATCATCTACTGTACAAGCTAAAAAAAATAATTTTAAAGTCAACCACTACATTTCTCATACAAAAACCCATCTCAGAATGTTTTAAGTCTCACCTGAACCACTGAGACTATTTGAATTTAATCAAGAATTATTTTATTAACGTCAAAAAAATGATAACAATACGTTAAATCCTGTTGCTAACTCCTGCATAATGGAACATCTAAATTAATTACTTGTGAAGTTGTTAATGGCCTTCCTAAGATCAAATTAACATTCCATAATAGCCACCTCATATAAATTTCCTTCATCAAACCGAACTGTTATTTTCAATATCGTAAAAGTTACTCCAAAATCATATCAGGTTTATGAAAATTCCCCACTTATTCACTTTCAAAAACAGAGTCATGCCATCAAGAAATTAAGCATTTAAAGAGAAACACTGTCATTACTTCCTGATAAACAGTATCAGATATAAGGGACAACAAAGTGTACAAGTACTGACCTAAATAAGCATTCAGGCCAAACCTTTTGTTGAAAAAATACAGTAAAAAGACTAACATTCAGAAAATGCTTTTGGCCTTTATATACATTGTTAAAAAATTAACACACAATAGGACCCCCATAGCTACTTTATCTGCAAGATATGTTGTTTTAGAATAGTAATTATAATTATTTGTTCAAAGAAAGGAATAATAGGGAGCAACCAGTACACAAAGGTGCATAAAACGTCATCTTTGCTAATGTTTCCAGACAGTCTCTGATCAGGAAGGCACTGAGAATTTAAAAAATCCAAGCTTTCTGTCCTGTCATCGGAATAGCCTGTTCCAGAAGGATACGAAGGTTGTGGAGTTAAAGGCACCGATGAATATGAGCAGCAGAAGGTACAGACTCATCATGATAGCAAAATGGTGTCTGACAAGCCAAGAGGTGCCACGGGAATGTCTGAAGACAGAAAATACAAAAACTGATATGTTAACTGACACAGAACAAAGACGATGGCCGAACGAACCTGATACTTCTGTGTAAATGTACTCCTGAGAGATTTATACTTAATGACTCAAATAAACTTATACTTTATTAGTCCCCATAAAAGAAGCTGTACTCCACATTTTGTACAGGGCACCAACTCCAGAAAGGCCCCAGTAGGCCCTAGTGAGTTTTGAAACCCAAACCTTCCTGTTGTGCTATTTACATGCATGTTGAAAGCATACACGGAGTTATGAACATTCATACAACACCTGCTTATTGTTTAATAAACTGTAATTTTTCAGTAGAAAGCAGCTTATCCAAACTTTTTGTGCATTTGCATCCTTTGTGAAACTAAACCCAACCCAAGTGTTTCCTCACCTGGACATGTGCCTCCTCTGAGAGTAAACCAGCAGGTACTTGACTCGCAAAAGTTGGTTGTTGGTGACTACAAAGTACTTCTGTGGTACATCTCCTCCTTCGCTGTTCTTTGCCCGTGAGCGCTGACGGTCAATTAGCTCAGAGTCTGAGATGCGTTTTGAGAAAATAGCAATGTTATATCAGTGTTACGGGATTCTCGTTTTGTGCTGTTTTGTGCATCCGTGTGACAAATGGTAAACACACCTTTTTTCTTCACCTGGCACTTAACGTCTGGGTGATCAATGACTTCACACAAAGCAACACAGCTTAGCAGAGGACCCAGGAGACTTTCTCGCCAGCCGCTGCTATGGGGACTGTAAAGCACAGCCATGCTGAGGTCACTGGTGAGGTAGGTCCCCTCTCCGAACACAGAGTTCTGCACGCAGCATGCAAAACAAAAACCAGATTAACAACATTTGTTTCCCTTTTAGTCAAAAACAAGGCACTATCTTTGAGTTCTATTCTGGTCAATTCAGTTTAGTATAAAACAGCTGTATCAAATCTCAGACAGTAAATTAAACGATTTCACTATTTTCCAAAGGAGGTAAAGGCCTGTTATTGCTACAAGTAAAGATGGCTACACTAACCTTGTTGAGGTGACAGTGCAGCCCATTGTGAATGATAGAGTGAAAGTTCTCCAGGCGGCTCCCATGGAACGCAAAGAAGAGATCTCTGCCTTCCTTCATCTTCTCAAATTTGGCATTCATCTGCTCACAGTACTCCAGCTCAAACAGGAAGTCTGGAACAGGCGCAGAAACCCCTCCATTTTCCATCAAATTACAAAGTTTGGCATACTGTTGGAGATTAAATAAACACAGTGTAAACAAATGAGGATGTAAAGGGGTGTAATCTATGGTCTATGTAACTACAACTGTAGCTTTCTACCTCATCTTTCTGTAGTGTCTTCACAGCAAAGCTCTTTGAAGAGAGAATCCAGTGTGCAAGAGCCAGATGATGAGCTCCTTCCCCAGGTCGCAATCTCACCAACTCTCTCACGCCAGGTAAGGACCTGACATCTGCCAACTAGAGCATAAAACACAACATTTTTTAAAATCATAATTCCATAACAGCAAGAGTTAAACCAGTTTAAAGGACAGCTTTCAACTGTATGTAAGCTCTTGTTATCTTTCTAACACTATTACTCTGAAATTTGTCACCATGTCACATTACAAATTCCTATGTTGTGCCAGGCCACGTATATGATCGTATATTCTGACTATACTCACAATAATCAAGATGCAAGGGTTTTAATTACCAAAGATTTTAATATTTTTTAAATCTTAAGCAACATATTTACTGTCAATAACCAAAAATTAAGTAGGGAATACTTACGAGAGGCTTCAGACAGGATATTGTAGCTTTTTATTTTTACTGGTAATAACAGATCTAATGGAAATTGTACTACATCTTGATGACTTTAAACACCTGTATTGCATATGTCTTACAACTAACTGCTAACACTGTGAATGTGGCACAAAAACAAGAGGTCTGCCAGGCCTTTGGCAGTCAGAGTTCTTACAGTTTCTCAGTCCACATCAGATACGTCCATATTTTTGATAATTTCTCATAGACATTCTGTTATTCTTATAACAACTTTATTTTTCTTACATTTTAAAGGACAGCTAGTTAATTATATGAAATATATATAAAAAACAAGTAGAGGGAGAATCATTTGTTATTACAACTATATAGTGCGATGGTTACTAGGGATGTGTAGGGACACTAATCAAGATGTAGGTCATATTCAGCAAAGTCCAAAGTCACAAATATGTTTCAGTTCATTCATTGCAGCCATTCATTGTATTATCTAAATTTAGGGCATATACAGTGGGTGCACTGCTTGAGATTTTAGCAAAAATGCATCAAAGCAAAGTGTTTAAAAGTTTTTTTAGTGGCACCGCATATCTTACCAGCTCCTCAAAGTCCTTAGTTTCACCACTGCAGTATCTGGGAGGGAAAGGTCTGAGCAGAGAGTCCCTCTTGTAGCTCTGAGCAGCTGCCACAAACAGGCTGCAGCGTAGGTCTGCTGCTACTGGGTCCCTGTGCAGACAGGAGCACACCAGCTCTCTGACTGCTTCAGGGGGGAGCGGGGGCTGCATTCCCACTCTGCACACACAAGTGATAAGATAACACACTAGCTGCCAAAAATGAAGTCAACAACAAACACCACATCACAACATACTGTATATGAAGGCTGTAACTGAATGGACCGAGGTGTGGCTCATAATAGGCTCGATAGTTATCCAATCACAATCAGTCAGTATACAACTGTGTGGAAGGGGACGAGAGGCAAATTTTTGGCAACAACTTGTTTTGTACTTTTCTATGGTCCACCAATACAAACGCTATTCTACTCATTTAGCAGTTACATCCTTACTAAGTTCTAGCCACTTTAATCAATAACGTTACAGCAACTTTTTCTGCAAAACAACAAGCTAAAAGTTGACACTCCTCAAATGAAAAGTCTCATACAGTATATTTACATGCACCGACAATTTTGCATAAACTAATGTTGCGGTGAAATTTCCGATTTAAAACACCTAGTAAAGGATCTAGAGAAGCTAGCGCTAACATTAGCTAACATTAGCTGAGCTACAAGTGAACAGCTGCTAACATTAAGCTGTCGCTGAGTAACGTTACCGAGAGCAAAGGCAACGCTGTGTGTCTACTGAAGAGGCCCGGAGGATTTCGGAACACAGGTCGGTGCCATCTAAACCCATATAAACTGGTAGTTATTAGATTTCTAGCTGTGGCAGTTATCTTCAGACTTTCCTAAGTCATAGCACTACAGGAAGAGTTAGCTCCGGAGTTAGCTCTGCTGCATTCAGGACCTGCCAAATATACCAAAATTAAAATGTACAAATTAAACATGGGAAACTGTAATACTTAATATGTTGCTACAAACCACCTGTAGTCTTTGTTTAAAGTTTATTTGTTGTTATTGTCGCCCAACCTTCCTAAAATGTGCATTTAAGTACGACCTAAAAATGTGAACAATATTTTACGAGGAGAATTTGAAAGCAGCATTCGTCACATTGGACTGACAAGACTGTACGAATCGTTCATGCTATTTGTTGATGCGCAGTGCTTACATGCAAATTTGTCTGTCATATCAGAGTTTTACTAACAGTGGTTTTTCAACATATACACAAATTATCTAGAATGCACAAAAAATGCGGACACAGCTGATGTCTTATGATGTCTCCTAACAACAGCAAACTGCTCTTTATGCTATTACCACTGCTATTAACTAATCTCCTGTCCCGTGTGTACATAATCTGTCAATAATTATTAATCTATTAGAAATGCAATTGTACATAAGTACAATAAAATAAATTTAAAAAATAGATAGAAAAAGAACAGTAATATAAGAACAGATAAAATAATAAAACGACATCTAATTCCTGTTTTGGCACAAAAGAATAAAACAGATAATGGTTCTGCCAACAAGAAATCAAAACACTGAAATTCACTTTGATTTGCATTGGAAACAATTGATACGTCACACGCGGGGCACGCACGCACGCACGCACGGAAATGGGTGAAGCTAAATTTAATTCAAATTCAAATTATATATATTAATACTGAACTCCACGTATTGATTTTGATCTCATAAAAATATTGTTTAATTTCCCAAGCAAAATTATAATAATCTCATTTTTCAAGAGTGACTATGGTTCTCAATCTAAAGCAGTTTAACTGTCCTCTAATAATGTAATAACGGGGATTAAGCTCTGTTTGTAGGCTTATTTTTGTTAGTTTTAGTGCTTATCCTTATTGAAGATTTGTTTTTCTTTTTTTTTTGCTGTAAGCACTATAACAATTCCATCTTTTGAATTTACTGTGATATTTACTCCATAGCAGTATCCTTAATACGGGCAGCCAGTCCAATCAGATGCTGAGGATTGTGTCGTTTTCAGCACTGTGGAGAGCATCAGGAAGGCAGGAGGAGGGGCGGAGTCTGATGTAATGTTTCTGCTCTGTGATTGGTCCACCAGGCCAGCAACAAATCCAGTTTTCCTCCTTGGCCCGGTGCTACCCGGGCGGGTAAAACCATCGTAAAGAAAGACCTCATGTCACGTGACCGTCTCTTACTCCCAAACCCATTTTTTGCAGGAATAACGTTACAGATTTTCCTCTAACCACTGCCCTGTCTGTTTTTATCTTGTCTGTAACTGACTGGTTCTTAGAATGCAATTCAAACGAGCGGAGAGATTCTAGCCACATTTTCAGACTAAACGGAAGGTAAGGCGGTTTAATCACCGCAGTTTCATTCATTATAGTCCAGGCGAGGGAGAGAGATTATATTCCCAAAATAAATTACGTTCTGGAATTGTAAAACAATGCGATCAATGAGGGATGATGGGTTTGCTGTGATGGGTTTGACCTGGTCGGTGTCCAGAGGGAGAAGCAGCGATGCTCGGTGTCGCACAGGCTGAAGGACGTGATCACGATACACCGCGTCCTGATGCAGCATCACTGCCATTCACCGACATAAATATGCATATTAGATACTGTTGGGATTATAGTGCACAACAAACAACCAGAATAATTCCATAGTAGATCCCTAGATTGTTTTTATATTGTAACAGAAAGATGTCCTTCATAGCCATAACCACCACCTACCTTCATGTTTGCTTTACAAACACAGCTAAATATGTGGAAGGTGGCTGATGAAGCCTGCTGTTAGGATGAGGACCCAAACGGACAGACTTGTAAATCGCTTTCAGTATGATCCAACAACACGCCTAGTTTTTAATATATTTTAGGAATCTGCTGTTGATGGCTGACAAGGCCTTACCATACACTACACTGTAAAAATGTGACAAAATATTTTTTCTGCGTTTTTATAATAAATGATGATCCATATGGATGGCTGCACTGAGGGCTGGATCCCACCTCTAATAAAAGATTACAGGGATGGATAGTCTTTTCTTGCAATTAAGTGTATTAGATGTATACTGGCCCATGGGAAGGGAGGCCTATGGAGGATTATGGCCTGTTATCTTCAATGTAAAGGAATGACTAGGGTTATTTTACACATAAATGAAATGCTCTCAAGCTCTCTTCTTTGCAGCTTTGTTTTCAAGGCAGCTGAGATAGAAGTTTGTGTGTTTATTTGCAAGTGGAGATATATACAGAGTGGTCACCATGGCAGGTAAGCTTTCAGCTGGTTAACAAAATAGTTTCTTTTCCAATCAATCACAGCATGCTTATGATTATAAAATCTAGGGGCATATTTGTCTTTATGCAGCTCTCTTGTTTTCAGTTTTCAGTGACTTTGCTTTGTTGAATTGTGATTTTGGATCATAGAAAACAACTTCCCTCCTCTGCCTCGATTCATCCCCTTAAAGCCATGTTTTTACCAAGACTTCAATGAGATTCCAGACCAGCGTCGTACCATGTGCAAGAGGCTCTACTACTTATGGATCTGTGAGTGTGCTTTTAGGAACAAGTCAGTATCTTCAGGTCAGGCTTTGTGGTAGCTTTTGGCTAGTAAGCAACATGTACAACAAATTAACCTGCCCAGTTAAAACTGCTTGCATCATGATACACATTCTTAACCTCCCAGCTGCTTTTGTTTTGTCATGCAGTGTCACTTTGTTTTACCCAAAACATTGTGAGAGCAAGTATGGCAAGGTTGACCAGGATCACCATGGCACTAAGCCAGATTAATATTTTACACATATTTTTCAAAGTTTGTGTCTGTCTGAAATGTTTTTGTTTATAGTTTGAGCAAGATAATTTTCTCACAATGAAATCAGTAGCTTATAGAGTTCTGAATGATTTTTATTTATTTATTTAATTAATTAATTAATTTATTTATTTATTACAGTTTTATAAGAGGAAATAATTTAAGTTGTGACCACTTTGTGTTTCTGGCATTTGAAATCTGACACTGGTCACCTGGACTGTGTGATAATAATAGATGATAAAATGTACTGAGTGAAACGGTATTTAATTAATTTTCACAGAAGCATGATATCTTTTCATAGGTTCTGCCATTTGAAAACATAAATGTAAGTCTTGTCCACATGATATTTGGTCTTTGTAGAGTCTTTGTAGAGTAGACTGTGTGTACTAAATACATTTTAGCCCCAAGTTAGGTGTTGAGTAGTTAATTGCAATGAATAGTCCATCATGGTGAATTGTGGGTAATGCTGTCACTGCCTTTGATCCATACAGATATTAGCTATAGAGATTTTCATATTCAGTTTTTCATTTTACTTTCTTTGCTTCTCTGTAATATTAACAGTAAATAGTGCAACACTGGCTGTGAATCTGATTGGCTGTCTAGCATGGATGTGCGGTGGGGGTGGAGCTACCAACTTTGGCATGGCCTTCCTTTGGCTCATCCTCTTCACCCCCTGCTCGTATGTGTGCTGGTTCAGGCCCATCTACAAGGCCTTCAAGTAAGCTGGGTCCATTCTGTTCACACATGACATCTGGTCCTGCTGTTCTCCTGACTCAGATCAGGTCTGAAATAGATTTTTAATATTTCCTCTGTGCAGGACCGACAGCTCTTTCAACTTTATGGCTTTCTTCTTCGTCTTCATGGCCCAGGTTGTGATCAGTATCATCCAGACAGTTGGCATTCCAGGTTGGGGAGTGTGGTACGAGCTCAAAAATACATTACCAAATACAGGAATCAAATATGTTTAGTAAGCTCAAATATTAAATACATTTTGTCCATCACTATAACATGTGCAGTGTGGCATGCCCAGTATAAATTACTGACACACAGCACAGTTTTGTTGAGAATATGGTAGGTTGTCCTACATGGTTTCTGTTATTGATAATTCAATTCTGCAAAAGAACATAGACATAGTCAAATCATAATCACAAGGATCAGACTTTCACCTTTAGAAAAGATCTCATGTACATATGGGAAAATGAATAAACATGGACTACAGAATAGAATTTTAAACAATAACTGTGAGAATTCAATTAACCTTTTGCCAAAAAAAAAAAAAAAAAAAAAGAAGCATACAGGCTACATCACTCAAACCATCAGCTTTGTATGGGAAACTTCCTGTTGGGAAACTTCCTGTTTGATGCTTGCCCCGCCACCTATGATGATGTCATTACTGCTGTGTCAGATGAGCGGCTGGTTCCTATCAAAGGATGCTGATTGTGATGTCACCCTTATGTTACTACAAGCAGTCTCAAAAATAAAATAAATGTGATGATGTTGTACTATTTACAAATTACAATGAATAAATTAATTTTGCCAATAGCCTTCCACTGGTCATATAGTTTTCAATATTATAAGCTGTTTTATTAAGGAGTGAATGTTAATATTAAATATAATAGCCAAGTAATATTTTCTGACAACTGTGAGTGGTACTGTAGACATATTGAACTTAATTTAGTGTGTAGTAAGTATCAGTGATGTCATCTCTTTGGTTGTTCATATCAGCGGCTGGCTGGCGACCATCACCTTCTTCAGCACCAACATCGGCTCAGCGGTCGTCATGCTGATTCCCACCATCATGTTCACTGCAGTGGCTGTGCTCTCCTTCATTGCCCTCACAAAGGTGCTGAATGCATTTTACTTCTTCTGAATAAATTTTTACTTTTTCAAAGTTAAAAAGAAAAAAAAAATTAACTGAAAGTGTATTGTCCAGAAGCAACACAAAGCGTTTTGTTGGCTTGTGTTTGGGTTCTTGACAGTGACATGGTGTAAAAGCCTTTAAACTTCCTGCTTTCACATGCTATCTGTTTGTCTCGTGCAGGTTCATAACTTCTACCGTGGCAGTGGAGGTAGCCTGGGTAAGGCCCAGGAGGAGTGGGCCACCGGGGCCTGGAAGAATCCACATGTCCAGCAGGCCGCTCAGCAGGCGGCCATGGGAGCCGCCCAGGGAGCCATGCAGCAAAACCAGTACTCAGCAGCTCCCACCTACAACTACGACGACCCAATGTAGGACAGAGGAGGAAACCAGGCTGCCAAGTGGGAGAGATAAAAAGGGATCAATTAAGAACACAATAATTTAGAACACAATTCAGAATTAGGTGCCCTTCATCATAACACTGTAAAGCTGGATTTAAAAAGAACCTTGGAGAGTAAAGTAATGCTTCTAGTGGAAGTTTGTTTTTATTGAATTTGATCACCATGAAAGTTAAGTCAGTTAACATTTAAATTAATAGCCAGTTATTACAAAGCTTTTGTTTTGATTTTGTGTTAATCTCATGCTGCTAAGGTTGACCTGTTCAGTGTATATGTCTTTACAACAGACACATAATATAGCTAAAACCAATTCCCTCAGCCTTATCAGTTCTTCTTCAGCCACAGCAGGTTGATATGTGGTCAACATGGTGCAGAAGAGTGTCCTCACCCTCAATGTGTCACGTGAAAATAATGTTTTACTGACATTTATACTATAGAATTTTTAAGACAACAGTGTTTACTTTTCTTTAGCTCTGAAGCTATAATGTCACTAAACATGCTAAAATGATTAGCCCTTGGCTGATGTACGTAACGTTACATGGTAATGCACTTAATAATTTTATGCTACTGCCAGTGGTCTTGCATATATAGTTTCAATAATAATGTGAAGTTTGATTTCCCATTAAGTTTAAGAAAACATTACAATTACATGCTTGTGTTTTAGAGTTTGTTATCCTTTTAAATATTGGCATACACATATGTAAACTTTGGCCCTGTTCTTGTTCTCAAAAATGGAATCAACATTTCAGACAAAATGAAAAATTTGACAGGAAGATGTTTAATTTCTCAATAGTAAAATAATTTTAACACAACAAAAGCAATCAGATGTCATTTCAGATGTCAACTCTGTAGATATTGCTTCCAGCAAATGCTGGAAGCAATATCTACAGAGTTCAAACTTAAAAATAATAGAGAACATGTTTTTTTATACAGGCTAAACTATTACAGCTGATGTTCTGGTGACATAACTTTTGCACTGATGTTGCTCTGCATCAGTAAATCATTAACTGTATCATTTCCTACATTCTCAGGAAAGGTGGTTTTTACCTGCATAGCCCTTGAAATATCACCATTTCAGGCTATTATCACCATCAGTCAACCATTCAGGGTGTTTGGTTTGTCATCACACATTGGTTTTTATGATTTGAGCAGGCACATTGTGTTGTTGACATCAGTTCAATGGTCTGCTGTAAAATGAAGCACATACAGTACTGAAGATTGCAGTTTATTGGATAAAACATTCCAAATCAATGTTGTACAGGTTAACAGTGAAAGAGTACCAAAACGTGTCAGAATGGCAGTTGGATACAGATAAATTATTCAATGTTGTAGGTGGTCATAGCTTTGTATAAAGTGATGAGTGTTTTACCCTTTGGCAAATTCTCCCACTAATCCCTACATGTAAATGCTTAAATGATGACTTATTTCTGAAGCTTTGGATTTCAGGCCTTGGTGTGTCATGTTGTGGCAGTTGATGTTAATCCATGATAGATGTAATATGATGTTTATAGGAAAATAGAATTTAAATCAGGCCAATTATTTCTCAACAAACTGAGATTCAAAGAGAGAATATTTGTGTCTTGCCCTTGTGAGGCCTGCTATGTTCAATCAGTCATATTGATTTCATTTCTGTCATGTCACTTGACTGACAAGTCATCTTTGAAAACTTCTTCAAGATACAAGTAGATGGTTATTAAACTAATACAGTATTAGACCTGAAACAGATGTGAAAATATGTATCTGAATGCTAGTTATTTCAAAACCTGTGAGTTGTCTTGTCTGACTGTGATGATGTGGTATTCTGTATATTTTTTTCTTTTGATTTTCAGTTGTTTTGTATGTTTTTCTATGTTTTTGGGATGATGTACGGATGGATCAAAGCACATGTTTATTGTGTCTTTCCATGGCTATGAGTATCAGTTTTTGTAATTATTTTGAATTAATGTTTTCAGAGTGAATCACACAGTGGAGCAATACTAACAAATCTATCGAAGAGGTATCTGTAGACTTATTACTATTAAGTAAGGTCCTATTGTACAGGCTTTAAATGCAGACATAAATGAAAATGTTAATAACTAGTAACATAAGATGTTATGAATTGAAAATAGGCCTGTTTTTAAGCAGGATGCCATCATTTTACAATCACATAATATTTTCAACCAGCAGATGCACATTTGATAGTTATTAAGTATAACCTTGTTAACCATATATCTGTATAACCATTCACATGCTCATCTGGTTGGAAATGCACAAGACAAAATCAGTGTAAAGTACCACAGAGATTAACAAAAGCTACTTTCCTGTGTGTAGTTAGTTGATGGGAAATTTCGGATGGGTCCAGACCTTTTGTCATATAGAACACAGCCAACGTGGTTATTCCAGTTATAACTGTATAGTTAATGTGTAGCGGTCTGCGGACTCGGTGGCTCCTGCAGTATGTTGGACAGATATACTCTGCATTTCATGTTGTTGGTCATGCTTGTATCAACGCTTCCGAAATCCATTTCACTTCTCTGACCTGAACTTACTCCTATGTATGTTGTTTGATATGTATTATCATGTACTATAACATAAGTAGATATAAATATATTAAGTACTAGAGGTAAATAATTGCCATGGATAAACACATTCAACATGTTGTAATTAGGTGGTTTAAATGATAATGTTTGAGGAGGATGTGTCTCCATGAGTGAAGTAAATGAGGAATACATTTTTGTGTATTACTTTTGTATTATTTGGTCTTATCCTAATAGGTATTAAATAGTTATTGTTGCATCCTGGTTTGTTAATTGATGATTCTGCACACAAGGCTACTGCTACTGTAAGTACAGGCCATGCTATTTTTTGCAAGTGTTAAAGACCCAGTTTGTAATCCAAAACAACTGATACTTGCAATTACTTTCCAATAGATAGCAATTTTAATAAAGTATTAAATAGTTATAAACAGAGTTTAATATAGAGTAATGCTCCACTTTATATTTTTTTCAATTGTGATCATTTGAGAAAGAGAATGTTTATAATTTAATCTTTTCAGTTATGTGATTAAACCTGTAGTTCAGTCAAATAATTGCAAATTGAGCCTTTAAAATATTAACCAGAAATTATACTAGCCATACCTATAAACACTCCAATCCCGAAATATGACAATTTCGCTGTATTTGTCCATAAATCAGATTTTAATAATTAATTATTGTTCATGGTTAAAATTTCCTGAAAATCAGTTTTAACTTTTCGTCTTAAAGTGAGACATCCACTACCAGGTCATTGGTGAAGTATTGAATCATTTTAAGAGATATTTTTACATTTTCTTGGTTTTACTTTTGATGATAATGATCTGTGGTTTGAGTTTGATCATGAAGGTCCACAGTTTAGTGAAATTTACACCCAGAAATATTTACAGCCGACAGTTTGCCTGATGGAGGAAAATGCCACATGAACTGGTAAAAGATAAGGTTTCAATGGCAAAAACTGAAAAATATAACTGACCTTAAATTTTGAAAAACTCCATCTTAAAAAATACTTTTATCTTTTTCAATAACAGAAAAAAAGAACAGCAACTACATTTAAGACACCAGAACAGACAAGTTTTTCCTTTTCTTATAAAATTAAATATCAGTCCCAGCTGAAATATTAAAATTTTATTTTCAAGAATGCTGGAAAAAATAAAATTTTCTGTACATATATCTTTGAACAAACATGTATGTGAAGTAAAGTTCATTTTAAAATTAACTCAGGTTTTCCCTCATCCCTCCTCAGGATTACAGTCTCCTCACATATTTTCCTTCATTTTGTCCTCTTTCTTTACTTCCTGCATCGTCTTCTTCCACAGCTTCTTTTCCTCCTCCATTTCCTCTTTTGTGATAATGCCGTGCTTGTAGCAGGACTCCAGAGTGGTGTGAAACTCCTTGGTCATAATTTCATATTCAGACCTTGTGTTATGATTTGTCCAGTTCTGATTAATGCAGTTTTCCAACCAGGCTCGGGCAATACTAATCCAAGATATAACTACCTATAGAACAGAGAGAAGACAGAACCTGATTTTTTAATACCCATCAAGACATTTTCATCTTTTTTTTGGCATTCCTATAGACTCCACTCCTTCTCCTCATTCATTTCTTTCAACTGTCTTTATAAAAAGTTGAAACATGTTATTAGTAATCCAAAATGACATTTTTGATGAGTCTTATCCATTGGCATTATCAAAGCCTCATGGGATACGTGGGTCGTTAAATGCTGAGAAAATGACTGGCATGGAACTTTAGCTCTCTTTAGTAGTTTCTTACATTTCGTATCCCGCAGGTGACGCGATCTGCCAACTCACAGCAGTTGCTCTCCGTTTCATCGGTCAGGTTATGGGACTTTACAAACAAAGGCATAGGTGACCAGGTCATACAAACTTTAATCCTCACATTAAATAGTACTAACACAACTACTACCACTATGATTACTGTGACTACCACTACTAAATCATGCCAGGATTAGAATTAAAACTAACCTGCATCAAAGAAAATCTATTTAATGATTAGAGGCAGTTCATATTCAATAATTATGAATAGGACTTACAGCTACTTCTAAATTACTACTGCAAGTTTACTTGACTATGCTCCTTAAAGCACACTTTTTTTTTGGTACTTGTGAATGTGCTTCTCTTCTTTTGTGTACAATATACTGTATGTGTTTGCACAAACTTGTGCTGCTTTACTCCACTACATTTGATTGAAATACTATTAATCTCCACTACATTTAGTAATAGTTAATTTAATGATGACATAAATATGGGAAATTTCTGTACGTTATTAAAATACCCAACATTATCTGAAGAAGCTAACTTTCACACCTAAATCAGCATTGAAATACTGCTTACATGAATAATGCATGAATAGCAACAATTTAAAACTCCAAAAGGGACCAAAACTACTTCTGTACTTTTACTGAGTTAAATGCATGATTTTTTCAATGAATTATGTATTTTAATATTGTAGTAATGCTACATTTAATCAAATACATAATATCAAAGTTGGTAAGTATTTGGGTCACCTCTTCCACTGTTGATACTGTACATGATGCTAGTACAATTTAGAGCTGTTAAAACCAACAGCATCAGCCTATTACTTTTTATAGGCTCAGTTAAAGATGAATGATTTGATCAGATTAAGTAGAATATTAAAGTGAATATTTTTATTGCTTTGCTTTTATTTATTGCTACAAAAATTAGCAACTTTTTTTTTTTTTTTTTTTTNGGTTTAAAAAAAAAAAAAGTTTAGCATGAAGCCGCTAACGTTTCGAATATTTTTCTTTTGTGGAGAACAAACAGACTTACACTGAGAATGAATATTGGACTTACATCCATCAGGTAAACACACACACGACTCCAGTGACTGCTCACTGAGTAACAGCTGATTGCTAACGTTACTAACAGCTTCATGCCAGGCAGTGGGGCAGTTAGCTTCTCCTGCTGCTTTCCTGCCATCTGGTGGCCAAAACTATTAATACAGCCTAAGGTTTGGCTGTTTGGCATTAGGATTTGTATTAAAAGACCTGTCAGGTAATTTGGGAGTGCAGAGGGTCTAATCTTGTATTTAATTCTGTTTTGGCAGTGAGTCTGCTTCTTTGTTTTATGGCTTACATAATGCGTCGATGTCAGTATGACGAGCAATGGCAGTGTCATCTACTCTATGTTCTACATGCAGTTATAAACTGTGTATTGTCTATTCATATCATATACAATATTTTGTATTATAATGTTATAATATAATATTTTGTATTAATTGTTATCAATCTATCCACTGCTATAGTACATAATTGACAATGTTAAAGTCCATTATTTCATGGACAATGGACAAACAGTATAATATAGGACCTACGCAGTTTAAATATTGTAAGAAATGAAATGTGTTATTTTGAGGATTTGAGTTAAAATATAGCATTGTTAAAAATGTACAGTATAGTATTTTGGAGAATGTAGTGAAGTTGTAGTTTTCTGTAATGGGTTAAGTACAGGTAATGGACTTCAGTTCCCATGATGCGTTGCGGTTGTTCCAGGAAGTGGGAGGGTTGTTCTGACGGAAGAAGAGTTATCGGAACGAACTCGTTGTGAAGTTGAACTGAACTACAGCTCTGAAGATAACACTATTAATGCCCACACAAGAATTAAGTGTAACAGCATTTATTTATTTATTTATACATTATCATTACTGTTAACTACAGCTTTATTTATTGTTTATGAGTTTATAAGACTGTGTAAGTTATTTTCTCCCTATGCTTTAATGTTGAAGAGTGAATAGTGATATCTGGTGTTTATTTTATAAGCACTCTTTTTCCAAAAATCTTTTGAGGTTTAGAATTAGGTTAGGATTACTTTAAATCTGTAGCAGTGGGTACATTTTATGCTACAGCATTTTTAAGATCAAACTGATTAAAAATGTTGTTAGCAACATAACATTTTGCAATCCAGTACTTCAAATAATACACACACTGTAAAACTGAATTAATCTTAAAATTATTTATTCATAAACTTGATGCAAGTTTACAAATTACTGTACATGTCAAAATTTCTTCAATGGGAAATGAAAAATAAAAGAAAACCAAAGCATGCCAACTGTGCCAGACTCAGTAACCTGTCAGCCATTTGTTGGTGCCAGAAAATGAATTCACAATTTGGAATAAACTTTTCAATAGTCCAGTTGAAGAGAAGCGTGCAAATCTATTCACCACGGCATAACTATCAAACCTCTTAATATCCCCTCCTTAACCAAAATTTTGGCATGAAGGGAGGCAATTACACAGGTGTATAAAGACTCTAAAACTTAAGGGATGCACAGGTTTATGGTCCAACCTTTCTGTGCTAACAGACATCACAGCCCCTTTAGAGATGAAGCCACTTCCTGTTAATGACATTTCAGACACGTAATCTTAGGATGTAGAGCAGTGTGCTGAGAAATACATTTTCCTGATCTGAAAGTATTTAGCTCTGAATACGTTGTGGCCATTGACTTTATGCAGGCACATTCTTGCCAGTTGTGCAAATATGTGAATCAGGACTATACAGTCTGAAGAAATCAAACACAGAAAAACAAATGACTTAAATACATGGGAGAATAAAGGCAAAATACTACAGTGGGTAGTAATGAACCATTGCATGTGGTAGTTATCATGCAATCACAATGGGGTTCAAATATTATTTTTTTTCAGTAGAAATTGTCTGAAAATGTCCACCCTCTTAGATTGCTGGAAATACAAGAAAGCAGAATGAAACCTTAACAATGTAAAGATCGTTACATTTTTGTGACTATCACATCAGTGAAAGGGTAAGCCTGAAAGTCAGAGGTACAGATAAAAATAAACTGTAAGTGGCCATTGTCTTTTACAAATTCCCCTACAAAGTATTGTTACCTGAGTTACCATTGCAGACAGTCGTAACAAGTGAACTGCAAAAGATCTGACAGATTGAGTGATACAGTGAGTCCTGTCACACAGGGGAAAAGCTGTACTGATGTACTACATTAAACTGTCAAAGTTAAGAGTTAAGAGTTTTCAAACATTTTGACTTTCAGTTCTTGTCATCCAAATCAAATCATCCAAATTGTTACACCGCCTGCAGCACCCAAACATGGTATATTGTGGTGGCAATAGAATCAAACGACTGAAAAGGCTTTAAAAACTAAGACAGCAGAGAGGGTGAGGATCTGCATGAATCTAGCTGCAGCTAATGTCATTGTAACAGGGAAGCAGTTTCAAATGCAAACCGGGCAGGGACAAACCACTACAACTCATGTCTGCTCATGGAATACGCCATACAAATTTATTCCAGGAATGGGCAGAATGGAAAATGACACATCCAAAATACTTCCCACGTATTCCCTCTTTAAAACCCATCCTAGCACGGATCTGTTTAACAGAGCGACTGTCACCAAATCATTCTTTTAAAAAAAAAAAAAAAAAAAAAAAAAATTGAGACGACAGTGCTGGACATGAGGCTCCCGTGCAACATGTTTACAACTTTGTGCACATACAGGGAATCAACCTCCACAGCCCGCTTCACAGAAAGAACAGCCAAACAGAGCACTTCCAAGGCCAGTATGTTGACAGAAATGAGGCAAAAGAGCTTGTCTGCTTCAGCTTCACCTGTTGCAGCTTTAACATTCATCTTTTCCTCTTCTTGAGAAAACTTTTCTATGTCCTTTTGCTGTGTTATACTACATGTAGAGTCAGATTCCATATTCATTGGCTGTTTTTATCAAAAGCATAGGTGGATTGATTCACTAACTACAGATGCTTTCAGTTCAACACCATTGCAACATTTTGATTTTGTTTGTCCCGGTATTCTTTGTTGTGAATACCTTTATATTTTTTAAAAAGTGGGAGTAACTTGATACTCGATTCAAATTCCAATTCTTCCAAAATATTAATTTGGTTCATTTATTTTCTATGATGCTGAATACATAAAAAAAAAGCCAAATATTTCTCAAATACTTGTACCTGTTTGTTTTCAAAACAACTAAGCGCAGTCATTCAAAACAATTGTGGAGGTGCCACTTCAAGAGCTTCAGATTCCATCTTCCTATTTTCTTTTAAAATTCCCATTTAAAGAGGCGGAACTGTTTGTCAAGCCCACTTTGTCAAAGCAGCTAAAAGAAAACGCATTTCTCCACATTATAGGGAGAAAAATTTTGTTTGAAAAGACAAATGAGCATATAAGAGAAACCCTCAAATCATCGTCTTTACCAAAACACTGAGGGGGAGGGGCAAAGTGATACCAGAATGAAGTGTCGCCCGGGGTGGGGCAAAGGAATACTTGTCAGTCGAGCCAACAAGATGGAAGAATTTGCCAGCTGGTTTCCACAAGAAAGATGATATATTCCCAGTAAGTCAGAGGACAGGAAATATTCCAATGAAAACAAGATAGTTTGACCCAAAGACATCTGCTCCCAGTGCATAGTGGCTGCAGCTCCTTATCCGTCCTCTTTAGGAGGCGTATACCAACCTGTAACAAGAGAAAGACAACCTCTTTTGTGGCTCTGTAACAGTGTCCACGGAGTCCCAAATATACTGAAATATTTACTTACCATTCTTTTCATGAATCTGCACAAGGGACTTGTATGACTGTTGTGCTCTGGCAAGATTGTACTGGTTCTGAAGAGCAAAAAAAAAAAATAGTCCTGCTAGATGCATCACTTGTTGGAGATGTTAATAAGAAATGTGCAGAAAATAAATGTAATCAATGAAACAAAAAATGCAATACAGCTGTTAATGTTATGGCAATATTCTCCTCAATTTTCACTTTTCTTTTTTTTTTGTATTCTGCATCTTGGTAAACTATTACCCTTTCAAGTCCGACTTGTGTAAACACTAGTTTCACAAAACTATTGTATTCAATCAATACAATATACCAAAATAATGGGGACAAATCCTGTCAGAAATAAGTTTGTGTGGCACAGCAATGCAACTGCTTTAGGACAAATATGTTCCAGTTGAAAGCAGAGTTCAGAGAAAACCTTTATTTTATCCAAGTTCACTGACTACAAATGCTCCTGCCCCCCACACTCAGACACACACACACTTGTGTTTATCTAAGGTTCAACGTAATACAGGATAGCCTACACATAAAAAAGGAAGAAATGCCACTTTAATCACCTCTGCATAATAAATACAGGCATGGGTCAGTCGTGGGTTTGATTCAGGTGGAACCTGTGTCTGCTTTTGTCACCGTCACCTTTGTGTGACATATCTAGCATATTGTCTATCTATGATTCTGTACGTAATTTGAGGGGAATGGGGAGCTCTGACATCAATGTAGACCAGAGGTATTCAAATACAAATCTTAAAGGTCCACAAAGAAAATTTTCAATAAGACAAAGGTCTGTTTATTAAGGTCNTCAAATACAAATCTTAAAGGTCCACAAAGAAAATTTTCAATAAGACAAAGGTCTGTTTATTAAGGTCAGTCAACCTAGGGTCGGATTGGTCGAGTCGGGGGAGGGTGATTCAAGCTAACTGCTGATGAAACAAGCTGCGCTGTCAANCGGATTGGTCGAGTCGGGGGAGGGTGATTCAAGCTAACTGCTGATGAAACAAGCTGCGCTGTCAACTCTCAATGAGCCAACTCAGTGTCAACCTATTGTTATCATGGAGATGACGGGACACTGAAAGATTGGACCAAACCAAAGCAGAGCAGACATTCTCACACAGATAGTGGAGCAGTTGGACATTCGGAGCGCTGTTTGCAGTGGAGAAAGCGGAGAATTTTGACTCATTGCATCGCAGCGATGTCTCACAGATAATACAAATAATAATACATATGAAAAGTGTAATTTACTCAGAGTCCAGAGACAGTTGTGGTTTGGTCCGGATCTGGACCAGAGTCTGGACTTTGGGGATGACTGATGTAGACCGAACTGACATAGAAGCTATTGACAGTGCTAGTTTAGCTAACACCTATTGGATTCCAATTATTTTCAAAAGAAAACCAAAACTGATACGCCCTTACAAACAATGCAAGATGACATACCTTATTGGCTCCAAACTGCACCCTGGCTTTTCCTTTCACAAGGGTGGCATTTATCTGCATAATGACAGATTCTATGGAATAGGCACTGCTCCAGCCCTGACAAAAAACACATCACACAAAGATTTACCTTTCCTTTCTTATTTTAATCATGGAAAAGCAGTTCATTATGCATCAATCATTTTCTTACCTGTTTTGTGAGAAGTTCCATGCACAAGGCTCCTCCACTTAGAACATAACTGGGGAAAAAAAAAGCAAAACTTTTTTTTAAAAATTATTATGCATTGTAAAGCAGGTATGCACAATCTTTTCTGAATGCAACTTTTGGATGTAAAAGGCATTCCAAATGGAAATCTCCTAGCAAATACAGTTACGCCTCACTTTCATCCTTGGGACGCTTTCAAGAATCTCTGAGATTTAAACACACGGTCTAACTGAGTCACAGGATCACTACACACTCACCCTCCAGAGAGCACAGGCGCGACTACCCGCACAAATGGTGGGTCAAAAGGAAAATTATCCTGTCGTGAAGAAAAAAATATTTTGAGTTTATTTAAGAAAAACAAACAAAAAAACCTTCTCCTTTTAAAACACATAAACTTAATCACAAGACTTACTTTATAAGAGAAATTGAGCAGAATGTAGTCTACTCCTTCCTTTTCCTTTAAGACCTGCAAGTCACTATGTAATGGACTATCTGGGTCGACCCTGCAACCAAAACCACAGCCAGTCAATTCCTCCACAACAACAAGAATAAGCAAGTCAGAAAACATAAATCAAAGGAAAAGAACTTACATCCTTAATTTGACATGCCATTCATAAAGGCTGTCACTGACTAGTTCCACTGAATAAATACCTGTAAATGAGAGACAAACACAGTCTGCAATGATCAAAAAGGTGATTTTAAAAAAGTCTGATATTATATTTAAAAAAGTCTGATAAAAAGTCTGATATTATAGAGAAATGTATGTCCCAGTAGTCACCTGTCTTGTGACTCTGTGATCTGTAGATCTCCCTGAGTTCCTTCATTAGGCGGTCTGAGGCTTGCACAGAGCCAGAGACTGCACCCTGCAACATAAGACACACAGGTTCACATCACACACGCACACGCACACACATTCCTGTACAAGTAAGACATACTATGGTGAAGTGAAGTGATGTGGAATGATGTAGATATTGTAGCAGAGACGTCAACTACAAACAGCATTGTGGTCATACACGTTAAGTCATCAAAGCAAAAACTCTAATGTGCTGCAGCTACAGATTGTGAGTGAACCTTCATAGGCGAGCGTGAGTGCTCACATGCGCTTATTCGTGTCCTCAGTGAAATAAATGTGCCGACTTCATGCTGACCTGCTGACTCAGAAATGGAGACTTACATTCAAGTGATCCTGTCTCTGGTTTTTACGAATCTTCTCCAAGATGGCCAAATTTTCCTTGTCTATTCCATCGTCTTCTGATTTTTTCCCGTCTACCGGCTCCTCCTCTTTCATGTCATAATGGTCCAGGTCGATGTCCTGCTGCCGCAGTTTATCGGTCATGTTCAGACACAAAACAGAGAATAAAATACACGCTATGAATGTGCCAACTTAATGCTATGAATCTGCTAAACTGACAAGAATACAAATAGGCACCTCTCCCATTTCTTCCTCTTCTTCCTCTTCAGATGTCACCTCATCTGGTGGTCCATGCTGTGGCAAGTGGAACATAAAGAGTTGGCAAACGGCACATTTTCAAATAGAAATATGGAATAGAAAGATGTGGAATGTCGCTGCTGTTTGCATTGCTTACTTTCCGCTCTTGGGTGATTGGGCCAGCGGGAAGCGGCTGGTCAAGCATTTCTACATCTGGATGCTGCGGTAGGTTGTAGAGCCGACAGAGATCGCAAATGAGACGCTTCAACTGCTGAAGGAGCTGAGAGTGAAATCGGCAGAAATGAATTGTCAACAATGGAAGCCAGACTGTTATTAAATAATTTCACCATGGCTTTATTGTTATGCGATCCTCATTAGCCCACTTACCAAAGTGCTGCCTTTTCTCACATCCTCTAAACGCTCCAACACTTCAGCCAGACTGGGATCATCAGAGTCAACAAACCATATTGGGGCTGTTGAGGGGTAGGACTCCTGGAACAGAGGACACAGAAACGTTACCAGTTTTGCTGGTCTCTTAATACCCATGTGGATGGTTGCATGATCCACAGATTATGTATTATACGGAAGTGAATGCAACTTAATTAAAAAAAAAAAAAAAAAAAAAAAAAGAATAATTAAACCTACTGAAACTAACATGGACGAGGAGATAGGAGGAGATTAACCAGTGGAGACATAATTCACTCCGAGCTTTTTATTGCGTTTAAATGCTAAAATTACGTAACTTCAAAAAAACCCTGAATACACATCTTTGTTCGTGATGATGGATTACCTATCCCAAGAACATTTTAAGTATAAACAAGTTGATTTTAATAGCGTTCCAGAATGAACTGAAACCATTGACGGTCTGGAAGGTAGGAAAAATGTTTTAAATTCACTGTTCCAGTAGTTTCGGAAATGATTGTCAGTAATGTTACATGTATGAAAATTGAATATAGTAGGCTCAAACATGCAAAATAGTTGGTATGGTCCTTTAAGCCTACGTAAACACTGGCATATAAAATTCTATTTCCATGTCAAAAGCTGTCCATGCACAGTCCCATTGGTTGTCGTCTAAAGTGTGTTATCCACTGCAAAACGCTAAAATTAAAGGGAAAAAAAAATGCATGAATATCTTCTGCTGGGTATGTTAAATTCCCTTAAACCAGCTTCTGCTTTCAAAGTGCTGTTTGCCATTTATAAAGCAAGATGACATCTAAAAGTCATCTCAAGAATGAAGAACAGTGTGTGCCAGTAAGTTCAATTCCACAAAATGGATCAAGTAACAATCAGACACCTGTGATCACATGACAATCATATGTCAGTGTTTGGTTTTAATGTGAAAGGAACCAGAGCTTCAATAACTGAGGAAAAAAAAAAAAGTTATTTTCAAATTTGGACATTGTTTTACTTATCACCTGACTGTCAGGTAGCAATGAAGCTATGACGGATATCTAATCTGCAATGATGTAGAACTTCACACAGCAAGAATGACTTTGTGGTATGAAGCAGTGTTTATGTTGGGTTTGTGTTTTAACTCGGGGTTTATTGCATGAAGAAGAGGATGAATATACTGGGACTGTTGTGTGGCCAATGCCAGACCAGAAACAGTTATTTTTGCTATGTGATGCAATGTGACACAATTTAATGGTCACAGTTAGAAATTAGATGGGTTTTTTGAGGTTCCAGAATAGTTAGTGGAAGGATCTAGAAAGCTGGTTTGACATACTTGCATTAGACAGCAATCAACTGCTGTTTAGCACATCTTCATCAACATTCTCTCATGAACACAGTAGGATCTCACACTAAACACGACAGATACACCGGATCATCTCCAATACAACCTGATCCCCTTAAAAAGTACGTGCTCAGCAGAGTCGATCATTGTATAGGCAACTAAAAGGTGGAACTAATTCTCCTTTTTCACTTCTAAGGGTTGGACTGACATTCTAGATGTACAGTACTCAGGTTACTTTGTGGTTGGAGCCCAAAAACAGGTTGTAGACACACTCTGCTTCAGTCTCAACATGACAAGCTGTAATATTTTTTTATGAGCCTGCCTGTTCTCAGTAGTTTAAAGAGGTTACTTTGAGGAAATGAATTTTCTGTTCCATCTGAACTTAGAAATTAGCATGTCATGTGCTGTCAGTGATGCCATCTCTACTTTGTGTTGCTCACACTACCAACACAAGCATAGACGCCTTATATCACTAATGTTGGTTGTTGCACAGGTTTGAAAACTATTCATATTAGCTACTAATAATGTATGGAACTAAACAGTTTATATTAAATGCATAAAATACCAGGCCTACATGTTTATGTAACAAATGACGACAGAAAACTCGCATTAGCTGGCTGACTAAAACTCTGACAATGCACACTTCTTCATATCTCGGTTACATGGCTTTCAACCATTTTGATGTCCATGTAAATGTCACAGCAGGCTCGTTAAAGGGTTCAGGCTATTTACTGAATGGTAGAATATTTTGTGGGATAGCATTCCATTAACTGCCTTAATCTGAAGATGTGCTCGGGGTACTGTGTGCTCGTTTAGACAATTTCAACCTGTTATGCAATTTTTATTTTTTTTTCAACGCATGAGAGTCGCTTAAACATTTACCGAAATTACCAGCTAAATAACTTTAAAAGAAGCTAGATGTGGTTCAATAGTTGTAAAATTAGCGTTCGGTGTAGTGGTTACTGCAGCAACGCAGTTATTTTGGCTAACGACACAAGCTAGCAGCTAGCAAAGCTTGGTTAAAAATCTGTTTTATCGTGTACTTTCTTAAAGTGAATATAAGACACGAGGGATGTTGTTTCTTTAATTTACCAGATTTTAACTGAGTCTTAGTGATTAAACACTGGTTAAAAGAGAACGAATTTGGCACTTTATTTGTAGTTAATTTGTAAACACGGAACCATCGGCGGAATAATTTGGTTTCAGTGAATAGTCTGTGGCTGAGGTTAGCTCGTTAGCTGGCCTGTCCTTACCGTGATGTTGCAGTGAATGATCAGCAGCTTCTCTCCTGTTACGTTGAATTGGCAACTAAGTTCATCGGGTTTCCAGTCTATTATTCTGAACCGTTCGTGGTTTGGGTCAAAAATTGACTCCAAAAACTTCAATTCGGCCTTTAGCCCCGAAACCGACATCTTCCGCTCATCTCAGAGCAGCAGGCCGCTGGCAGAGGGGAAGTCAGGGCGGAACGCGGCCGCACAGTCTGCGCCGCGGATCGCGCACGTTAGCGTGAGAACAACAACAAAAGCTCAGTCTCCCTAGTGCTGTGATTAAAATGTTAATTTGTTTTATTTCACGGTGTTTGTTGTTGTTATTTAGCAATTATACGGCATAATTTATTTGGCACTAATCTTACACCACTACTTTCTCTAAAACATAAAGCAAAAACAAGAAAAGGGTAGATTGGGAGAATAAATTCATTGCGTAATTATTAAATAAATAAATGAATACAAGAAAAATGTGAGAAATAACGTAGTCTTTAAAAAGTAGCCATAAGCAAAATCATTACACAAATACCACTTTAGAAGGGGTGTTTTAGGCGCTCAGGTAGATTATTCTATGGCTGAGTAAAAATGCTGCTCTGCAGTTTCAGATTTAATGTGAGCACTGACACAATAACAGTATCATCATACAATAGAATGCAGCCAATATGACAGAATATCTTGAAGCTTGAAATGTTCAAGTGTTAGAGACTGCTGCTGTGCTGTGTTGATTCTCCTCTATATTCTTCATAATGCACACCTTTATATACATGCATACTTATACAGTACATACTTTATATGTATATACCTCCTACTTCAGTACAGTAAACATGTTCTTTGCACTTGCACTATCGCACTGTTTGTCTTGTTACTGCATTCTTGTCTATGTGCACTATCTTAAATGTAACCAGGAAGTCCTGGAGAAACAGCATTTCATCCTACCTTTTATTTGTATGGATGGGTTTGACAATAAATCTCTGATTCTGATATAATGCAATTCAAGATCACTGCAAACAGCAGCCTTAAAATTACCATTACCCATAAACAGCACTGGCCAAAAGTATTGCGTGCACCCCCACCCCATTTTTGTGTAAACGTTTCTTTCTGAGTTAAAATACCACTACAAATACAACAGCATTTATTTATTTATTTTAACGTGTTAGAGTAACTATAACTGAAAAAAAGCCAATAGTTCTTAATAGTGTTAAGTAGGAAGACACTTTCGACATATTGTTAAGATTTGAAGAATAACAATATTATTAGTAGAGACCAAACAGTAAGTTTAAACATCTTCTTTGAGGTAGGGTCAGAGAAAAGTGTTTCATGTTTCCACTGACTTGTAGAAATATATATTACCTACTCTGAAATCCAAATTTAAGTCTAAAGAATAGTAGAATATTCTGAACGAATACTCAACTACTTATCTTGTTGTGTTTGGAGTGGTACTTTGGTAAAGTTTACACAAAAAATACAGGGGGGGTGCAATATGGTCTGGGAACGGTAGACAAGCCTTTCGGAAGGAAACCAGCGGTAGTAAATTTTGCACAGTTCTTTTATTGAAGAACATGCAACATATACACACACCAGACTTCTGGACTTCTACTGGCTGTGACAGTGAGTGAGAGAATGCCCTCAGCCGTAACATGTTGGTACTTCCTGAAACCAGAGGAGGCGCCAAATACACCATATAATACTTTTGGCCAGCGCTGTACTGTAGCCAAACATTCAAAGATAATAGTTAATAGTTTATCGTGATATCTTGTATTGCTCATACCCAGGCTCCCGTAAAAGCAGGCTATAGTTCAGTTCTGGTGATATGAGTTTTTTCTGGCTTATTTCCATGTATGTCACCATGTATGTGTGCTGTGACATTACAGTTTTTGTCAGTCGCTTTGGTACATTTCTCAGATCATCCTTAACAGTTTCAGAACAGTAAGTGCATTTCTCGAAATAATTCGTACAAACAGCACCACACAATGCATTACCTGCAAAAGCCCGTAACTTGCTCAAAATTCTTAGATCATCTCTCAAAGGTAAATCTTTATGTTAGTGAACATGTCAGAGCCATCAGAATGACAAGTCCTTGTGTCATTATTTACAAACAAGATAGTCAAAATGCTTAGTCATGTTGTCAATATAACGTGTACTCTGTAAATATTTTCTGATGTAAACTATGGCTAAGGTTTTGATGACAATGATTGAAAATGCACAAGGCTGCACTTTTCCTGTATGGCATATATGAATTTCAACAGTACAAAGTGACATACAGTAATGTGTCACTTGTGACACATTACTGTATTTCACAAGTGTATGTGTGTTGATTGCAAGAGACTGGACAAGACTCCCATTTACGCCTTTACTGTTTGTACTGTAATTTATTGACAGACCATATCATTACAATACAGAAAAGAAAAAGCAGCACTGCATATCACAAAGGAAAAAAAATACAAAATTAGAAATGTAAACATAGGAAACACCATGTACATGCATTCCCCATACAGTGCTGTATGGGGAATTACAGTGTAGTCTTTCTATACCTCCTGACTTTCCTGTCTGTCAGGCCACATATTCTCATCCACATCACAGTGGATATCTTCTCTTGCAATGCAGTGCGGAAAGAATCTTTTCGAATGTCTTATCCAGCCTCTGCAGGCGTCTGCTGTGATGTCCTCACATGCTGCATCCATGGCAGCCAGCAGGGTCATCTAAGTATATATACATACATATATATATATATATATATATATAAATGTCCTCTATCATTTGAACATTTTGTAGAGAGAACAGGTATGTAATCCAACAATGTGCACTGAACTGTAATACTGTATACTTACTGTAATGCTTCATATCACATTCCACTTGTATTTTTGTATTTTATAGTATATAGTAAATATACTTTATATAGATACATACTGCACATATACACATATACTGTAACACACAAACACACATGTATACATGTATATACACACACACACACACATACACACACTGTATATGCATGCATATGTGTGTGTTTGTGTGTTACAGTATATGTGCAGTATGTATCTGTATAAAGTATATTTGTTATATACTATACATTAAAATACAAGTGAAATGCATCCAAATGCATCCTGTGAGTTGTAGCTGGAGTAAGAACACTTCACAGTTTGTGCAGTAGGTGGCAGCAGAAACCTCTGTCAGGAATTTGAAGAAATTATGCATAAATTATGAGGAAACTTAAAATTGTGCAGATTATCATTGTGGTTTACAGAATAACGAAGCAAGTGGTTAACTTCAAAATGTAAATATGTTGGATTTGAATGTATATGTGAATGTATTATTGCACACACAAATAAAAAAATGGTTGAACTTATCTTGCTGTATATTATTTTTAGATTGCAAAATGAAACTTTTGTCATATTAAATATTGTTTCAGTGATATTTACATCTTAACTAAACTGAATTTTACACATTTTAAATATAATGGAATTATAAAACAACATTTATTTAATATGGAAAAAATATTAAAAATAACACAGTTCATCTGAAGAAACAGCCTTCTTCAGTTCTGAAAACAGAAATGAAGAAGCTTTTCAGATGAACAGAGAAATGTCTTTAAGCTACATTTTCCAGTTCAGTGACTCAGCTTCACCCTTCTAGATACTCTTCTTGAAGTACTGCGGTTCCATGAACTCTCTCATATGTTTTTCTTTGGTTTTCTTTTGGTTCTTTATTGTATGAATGTCTAGATTGTTCCTACATGGCTGAGCATCTTTTCCACTTTTCTGTTCCATCTGTTATATATTCTCATTTTAGTCACTAAAACACATCTGCCTTCTGTGTTATCTGAGTATTTTCACATTTAAAAACATATAAATGCCTGAACGAAACTGAAGATACCTGTGTTTTATTATAAGTGAATGTTAAGACACCATTGATCTTCTGCGTTATGTGACTCTGTGGTGACTCTTTTGACATTAAGGAGTTCATGAATTATATAATTAGAGCTAAAACATAGAAACAACATCTAAATTCTGACTACATTAGTATTTTTCCAGTCAAGTCAAGGCTGCATGAACACACTAGTGTCTCAACCTTTAAAATCTAGTGACACTTCAGCTACATGCACTGACTTTGTGATAATCATACACGTCATTCTCCTTCAGTTTTGACTGGCCTCTGGATATTACTCCAAAGACAAACAGGAAAGCTCTTATTCCTGCCAGTCTGGTTCAGGCAGGCACACCAGTTACCAGTTTACTCAGCCACAGGCATTCACCATGTTCAGCACACATACAATAAAATCCTGACAAAATTTTTAAATTCCTTGGTACCATTTTGCAATAATTTACATTGTATACTTTGATAATATTGACTTTATTTGTGTTTAATACATTTATTGATTTTCAAAAATAAGTAATAAATCATTAACCTGCATAGTTTAACAACAAAAAATGTTGTGAACTTCATTTTGTCTTCATGGTTCCATGGACTTTGACACTGAAAGAGTGAAGAAGATTACAGGAAAACTTCATTGGACCTGTGGTGAGAGATTTTTCCCTCACATCTGTCACTTAATGAAAACATTCAATGAGTGGGTCAGGAGACAGCCAAAGTGAAAGAATAAACTGATAAGCAGGTTTGTCAAGGAAAATATTTAATCTTTATTCCAGATCTAAAACTACATGTAAAGCAGAAACGTGCATATAAACATGTACATATAGCATATATAGTAAGCATTCAGCATATAGCATCTTACAATAATACAAACATATCAAGGCTGCCGTATGTTCAAACAAAAAATTGTGTGCTCTTTGTATCTAATGTGTCCTATTCTCAAGAATATTGACAAGTTCTATAAAAAATATTGAATGGAGAAAGTACTTGGTTCACGATTTATATATACATACACACACACACACATTCATATATATATATATATATATATATATATTGCTGGGACACTTTTGCAGATATTTATATAATTAAAGGCTGATTTATGAACAAACTATGATTATCAAAATCCAATGTAATTTTTTTCACTTGATAGTGATTGAGAAGTGGTTGAGTTCATCAAGACTGTGATGTAAATGAAGGATAAACAATTTAATGTTGCTGCCATATCAAAGCAATCTAATATTCACATATAATGCAAAACACAATGTTGCCTTCAAGTGCCTCAAATTGCAACTTCATTGTCCTTTTTCTCTTTTTCCTTTGGAGTTACATCTAGACAGTTCAGGCTTCTTCAGTTTCTGTATTTCAGAATCAACTCTTTCCCAGGAATGGACTTAGTGATTTGGGGGCCCTAGGCAAACATAGGTATGGGGCCATCTTCACCCTTTCCAAACCATATTAATCAAAACAATCAGACCTACATGTAATGTAATTTTGCTGCACCCTGCACTGCTGAATAGATGAGCTGCTGCAATGATGTCCAGGCTATATTTGGGAATCAGTCTGTAAAACAAGAAAAAGAGATATCCACTCAATTTAACAAATAAGTGTCACTTACTGTAACTCTTTTGCTTGAATCCTTCACAAATGCTCTAGCAAGACTGGGTCAGACTGTGCTATTAATTGAAATTGCCCAAGAAAATTTCCATTTTCACATTGAAACAACCTGTCTGAATGGCCACGAAAAGCAAGATTGCGTTCCACTAAATGGCTAACAATTAACCTTCCCACAACCTCTTTCCAGTGGTTCACTTTAATTCCATCTGATCTAGCTGTGTTTGTTTTCACCTTCTCTAATAGAACAGTTATCCATGTTTGTCATATATTCAGCAGACCATTCATGCTGCTGTAAATGAGGTTTTTCCAGTTACTGGAGCCTTCTCCATTTAACTGGGTTACTTATTACTTTTTCAAAAAGATGGCAACAGAAACATACCACACAATTGGTTTTTACACTGTACACCAGCCACAACCTGTTTATACTTTCTGCAATAGCTTTCTAAATAGTTATTATTTGTAAATCTTTAATTGGGGAAAATTCTATCCTTGATCTGAACTGGCCCTGATCTTCACCAGAAAACAGCTCTCTTTATCAGTTAGATATTTTGGTCAGAGAGCGGGGTCATCCTCCAGTATAGGTGTGTCTTTTTCACAAAAGAGACAGTCACTTACTTCGTTAGTCATCCTTCAGAGCCTCTCAAGGGAATCTCTTCGGCAGCACTACCTGTGCCTGCAATTACAAAATCAGAATCTGGTGTCTGTTACCTTTTGTAGTTTGGAAACAAATGTTTTACTTTCCTCTCCTTTTTTCTCCATTTTTCAGCACCACTGGGGTAACTGCATTTCATTTTGTTTATGCTATTAGCAGGGGTGGAAAGTAACAAATTACATTTGCTGTCATTACTGTAATGAAGTCATTTTCTGTACTTAACTTTTTTGAGTATCTTTTAAAAAAAGTAGTTTTACTTTTACTAAAGTCATTTTAATTACAAGTATTGTACTTCGGTACATTTTAATTGGAATCCATTACAGAGTAAAATTTAAAAAAAAATGTGAGAGATGTAAAAAAGCATGGAGGAACTGCAGCCTGGCACCCTGCGAAAAACTACCTCAGAAAATTTAAACCAGATATTGACACAAACTGCACTGTCTGTGATGGAGTGCCTGAAACTACTTTGGCATTGCCCCTGCTCAAAATTATTTTGGCAACTTTTTGTGATTACATTAATAACCATACCTCTGACCACTTTGAATTATTTTGGAAAACATGTACTGTTTGGCTTCCTTCAGAATAATAAGAATATGAGTTCACATGAATATCTTATCAATCTCTTAATTATAATGGCTAAACTTCACATCCACAAATGCAAATTCTCTAAAAGAAAACTAAATTTTCAGATTTTTCTGAAGGAAGTCAATCAATATATTAACTCAGTTTTTTTCCTGTAAATCCCAAAGTGATGAAAACTATCTTAACTTGTTCTTTCTTCAAAATATTTATTGAATCATTACCTCCCCTAACATAAAACCTCAAGCTGTTTAAACACTGTTTGTTATATTTGGCTTTGTATTTGTTTTATTGTTATTGTTGATTGTACAAAATATTGTAAGTGTTTATGCATTCTCTTCAATAAACTTAAAAAAAAAGAAATTAAATAAAAAACAAAACAAAACAAAAAAAAAAAAACTGCNGGGGGGGGGGGGGAGAAGACTTAGTGTTATTGTGGCATTATGTGGATGATATTTTTGTAGGCATAAATTACATATCAATTGTTATAACTTACAGGTGTTACTGGGCCTTTCATGAGGCTCCTGCCCGGCTGAGGTGCTAGGCGGCTGCCTGCCTTGCTCCACGTTAGAGGCTTCCACCTCTGGTCTTTTGCAGCACTTGATTATTATTACATAAACTGCAAATAATACGACCATGATGAAGAGCAGAAGAATTCCGATTCCCTAAACCATAGATCACAGACCAAGATTAGACAAGGATAAAACATGTAAAATCAGGTTAGTCATAAATGTGCTCTTTGCTCTTTTTTTCAAGGATCAACTCCTGAAAGATGATAAAAGAATCTATTTTTATAGTCATGTAATTTTTTCCTCACCTGAGACTTTGAATGCCATTGTTGAGACTTGATCATTAGCTCCTTCGACAAGATAGTGTTTTCTGACTCACACCATTTCTGATGAGGAGCTTTATCAACAGTTGCTGCCCTCCCTGGCCAGTATGTATTTGCACAGGCAAAGTACTGGCCATCAAAGAGCATCAGGAGCAGCCACACAATAGCAGGAACCAGGCTGAAAAACACAGCCTTCATACAAATTATGTCCTTACACTTCCATGGTTGCATACTCAGCATCAGCAGAAAGGCCAGGACTCCAGGAACAACAAAGAATGCAGATGAAAATGCAGCATTCATTGAAGGATCACAAGGGCATGCAAACACAAGCTCCACTAACTTCTCCAAAGCAACAAGGATGAAGCTGAAGATCACATTTGTCATGACAGGGTCTTTTTGCAATTCTTCCTTCAGTCTTAACAACCATAGTTGTTTCCCTTTTACACTGGCAGCTGAAAGATAAAACAAACAAACAAACAAACAAACAAACAAACAAACAAACAAACAAACAAATCAGAAAAGGTGGAAANAAACAAACAAACAAACAAACAAACAAACAAACAAACAAACAAACAAACAAATCAGAAAAGGTGGAAATCTATGAAGATTCAGACTTCAGTGATTACTATAAACAACACAAAAGCTGTTTAGCAGAATAGCTATTTAGCCTGTCAGTTAAAGCAAACACTTATTAGGTGTTTGCTAAATATAAAAAATATTGTTTCTTAGTTCTCTTTTGTAGAAAAAGATACCAACCCTGGAGGACACTCATTATTCCTCTTGAATACTTGAGGTGCTGAAGTTCTCTCTCCCCAGCGATCTTTCTAATTTAGTCTGCTAAAATAATTAGACCCTCCTCTAGCCTCCAGTTACTGTTTTGTTTGAGCTGCTTTCCTTCCTGCACTTCTGCAGAAACCATATTTACCTATTCACATCCTGTCAAACAGCTTCTCTTACTTTCAGTTTGAAAACTGAGCTTATTTCCATGAGCACAGAACTAGTGTCCTTGCAACTGCTGATAAGCCCATAGTTGCCACATTAAGTGTGGACAGGAATACATCACTTACTCTGTGCATCTGAGAATATTTTCATTTCTTCCTTGCAGTCACAGGTTCATTTCATTAAAATGGTGAAAAATATGTCAATATGCAAAAGTTTTGCATTCTTTAATTTCTCAATTTTGAAGAAATTTTGTACTTCTTCACTCAGTTCAGTTCATACACGTACCACACAACTTTACAGCAGGAGAGTCACCAGACCTCCGCATGGAGCAGCAGAATGTGGTGATCTGCCCCCACGGCAGCCTTACTTCAGGCTTTCAAGCCTTATTGATGAGAATATCGATGAGAATAAAGTTAACATATGTGTGTGTGTGTGTGTGTGTGTGCGTGTGTGTGTGTGTGNTGTGTGTGTGTTCTGTGCTTTGTCACACATACCCATCACTTCTTGAAAGAAGCGGTTTTTTTTTTAAATTTCTTGCATGTTATCTCTTTCCTTCTTGATCAATAGAACTTTTCCACCAAATCAGATATTTGGAGCTACAGTATTTTGTTTTGGGAGATTTGGGAGTTTCCTTCTGCTCTTGAAAGTTGCTAATCCACTGATCATATTTTTAAATAGTTCTCTCACCTTCGTCCATTGAAGCTTTTTGTGTTTTTTTTGTTTTTTTTGTATCACATTGTGTGTTTTTTTTGTGTATCACATTTACATGTCCATTTATATCTCTTGACTCATCAGGCTGCAATACAAAATTCCCCCAATATTTTTTGATCACAGTACTCAGTGTCTGCAAAATGGATAATGTCTGAGAGGGACATTTTTGGTAAAAACTTGACATTTTTTAGTTAAAATACCTTTAGGATTGACTGTAGTTTTTGAACTTGTAGTCTTTAGGACCAACACAAATTAGCCCTTATGCTGTCAAAAGTGTCAGTACACCTGAGTTTGCACAGCACCCTCTGCAGCCACAAAATCCATTATACAGTTATTTTCACATGCTGAATAGAGCTCCCTAAGATTAGTAAACTGATTTTACTGTGTAAAATTGATGGAGTGCCTTTAGATAAAGGCATAGGAACCTATAGAGGTCCCCAGACTCCCTGACATGAATTACAAATCCAAACTCATTGTGGTCCTAACAGAACAGTATATCTGAGTCCAGATATGCTAATTATTTAATCTTAAACATTTCATGTTTGGCTGTGGGATTCATTTGCTCCCTTTAGTTTAGTGACAACTTGAGTCTAGATTACACTGAGTTGCAGGAGTGAGCTTGCAACTCTGTCATTGCCCTATATTAGTTCAAAAAGAAATAGGATTAAAAGTCTGCTTGAAGCCATGGAGGCTACTTGGGACAAGCAAAGCTTAGCCTTCCTGTAGAACTGCTTGACATACGGTGCAATTTAATGCCCATCAGCAGTTTGTTATGCACTGGGTACAGTATCAGTTTATATCATGGCATCAGAAAATATTTATTTCTGATCAGCTAGCAGGTGTTCATTAAAGTCATATTGACATGCTTTGGATTGGATTGGACATGATTTTCTGTGTGAATGGAATATTATGATTCTAAATGTACAAATGACATATCAGAAATCATTTAAATAGTAAAATGAAAAATATTTCCAGTGGAAAGCATGGAACTCTATCTATCTATCTATCTATCTATCTATCTATCTATCTATCTATCTATCTATCTATCTATCTATCTATCTGTCTGTCTGTCTGTCTGTCTGTCTGTCCTTTTCAAAATCCCACATAAGATATATATCCCACCAGTGTCTTATATCTGTAAATTTTGCAAAGTTATACAACAATGCATCTATTTTATAGCTATCTCCTCACATTGTATTTTACTGGAGAAAATTGAAGATCATATTATATTATATTATATTATATTATATTATNCTCACATTGTATTTTACTGGAGAAAATTGAAGATCATATTATATTATATTATATTATATTATATTATATTATATTATATTATTATTCTACTTCTCACCATGCGTAACAGCGTTCTTGCTTACTTACTCTGAAATTTGAGTACAATTTATTATTAATTTATAAAGATTTATTTTTTTGGCAAGCATTCCTTCACATACAAGAAGACTGAATTTGACTTCTGGCATTTGGTAACAAAAAAATTAACATAAGGTTATGGGTACAAGAAGACCAAGATATTCATGGTATAGTGAGTATATATAGTATAATTATAAATATGTGAAATTTTTGAAAATATGTCAGTAGACCTGGATTATGTACAGAAGATGGATTATATACACTATTGACTATGTAACACAGATATGCAGTATAGTTACTGCAGATAGATTATAGGGCACAGACTGCATTATATACACTATTGACTATATACAATTTGGACATATTATGTTACATTTACTATATAACTTATTCATATTTTTTGGTAAATCCCACATCCACTTACATAAATTCTCTAAGTCCCTAAATCCTGCCGTCCTTTGATGCATTTACTGCTAAAACAATGTTACAGTAACATTGAAATACAGTAATATCAATGTTATTATAATAATATCAATGTTATTATAATGTTATAATACATTTCTTAAAATTTTAAGAATTTTAAGAAATGCAAACATCACGAATGGATATTGTTGTCTAAATTTTAAGAATTTTAAGAAATGTATATACAGTTAATTAGCCCTGTGAATTTTTTTTTAAAGAAATTTAAGGTTTCTTTCTTTCTCTCTCTCTCGTATTGGTGTTGTTTTAGATGGACATTGTGATTTTACTAGTAGCTTTATATTATTAATGCATTCGGATCATTTTTCTTTGGTATTACAGTAGTGTTTGTTTTATAGACAAGTGTGTGCCTTGGTGTCTCTGAGCTCTTCTGAAATCTCGCGGGATTTGGATGAAACAGTTAAAAAAAAAAAAAAGGTGACTCCGTGCTGCACCGGGCTCATCACAGATCTACACAGGTACTCAGCAGCGCAGTCCCGCACTGTGGGCCACCCACCGACGCTTTCTTTCCTGCGTGAGCCTGTTGGATTGTCCGCCTGCGGTTCCAGCCCACGTCTTACCCCGCTCAGGTCACTTTACCGGCATCTTTCATCTTCCGTGTCCGAAGATGATACCTGGCAAACGGAGAGCTGCAGTCATGTCCTTCTCGGTGGCGATATTTGGAGCGCTGATGCTGCAGACCGTTTCTTCCCAGAACGGTAAGAAACGATCTCGTCTTAGAGAAAAGACATGACGGTTATCCCGTATAATGGCGAGGAACGTGGAACTGATTTTTAAATCAATCCAAAGAATCCTCTGATCTGCTACGAACATCTTTCCTGCAACATTTTATCATTATCCGGAAAAAAAAAAAAAAAAAANGGAAAAAAAAAAAAAAAAAATCTTAAAGAAACGGATTTTAAGCGAAGCCTTGGTTTTGCTTTCCGAAGGTTTGAAATGTTTGTAAGTATGGGTCAATAAATAATTAATAGGCTACAATCTGTATTGGTTAGGCTGAAGTGGGCCACACGGAGGCCTGTGCGGTGTCCCTAAAATGTCCTTTGAAGTGTGAGCTGAATACAGACTGAAACGTGAACGCATCACTCAGCAAGGGCAGCTTCTGTTCATATTACAGCGAAATCTATAAATCACACTGATCCTTGAATTCTCTCGACGCTTCCTCAGCACAGGAAAATCAACATGCTGCCACATGCTGCTCAGATATGTAAGCAGACTTAGGCATTCAGCGCCAGCTCCTTTCCTCCTCTTCATCACTCCAAGTCCTTCCACCAGAGTAGAACATGTATGTAATTAGATGTAGGACCTTAGATGTGCAGCTCTGCAAATAGCATCAGTCCATTTTGCTGCATACTTCTATTTTTAGAGCCGAGATGCTGCACTGGGAACCACCGCTTTAATGTCCTCTTGCAAGAATGAATCTGTTAACTCTTCACTGAGACGTACTGCACTGCAGACTGGCATTGATTTCCCAACGCAGTTCTGTCCAAATGACCCTTCTGCTCATAAATCTCATCCCTGCCACAGAGAAGAGGGCAGTGTGACCCTCTCTGCTGAGTGTTTGGAGGTGTATGAGTGTGCAGAGTACAGCTTGCATCCCTTAGCAGGCATTTGTCATCAGTGTTTGTGTATGAGAATGAGTGAGAATATATTCGTTTTTGTGCAGGAATGTATAACACATCTCCTTCTATAATGCACATCAACTGGTAGAATCTCTTCTTCAATCAGATGAAGCTCAGAATGGCTTTGTATCTGACAGTTGAATCTTTTCTGATCTTCTCTATTAGTTTTTAAAGGACAGTACCAATGTTTTTTGCATGTTTGAGCCCAATATGTTTAATCTGCATACATGTTACGTTACTGACAACCATTTTCCAAAACATATGGGAACGGTAAATTTGGCAGCTTCCAGACTGCCATTGGTTTCAGTTCATTCCAGTATGCTTGTAAAATCAACTTGTAGAGTCTTGAAACACTCTTGAGACATGTAATCCATCACAGCGAACACATCGTAAACTATTTTCTGTTTTATTTTCTGCATTTGACTTGTATATGTTCTAATTCAGGGTGAAATCAAGAACTGGACTATAGTGCAGTGCTGGTCCCAGCTCTACATGCTTTCCATCATGCCCTGCTTTACACACAGCTGATTACCTGAAACAGGTGTGTTTAGCCTGGTCAACCCAGCTCAAAATTTACAGTGCTGGAGTACTTGAGGGACTGACAACACAGTTTTTGATTAATTGATCTAAAAAGAATGACCAAAGTAAGATGCACCTAAAATACCAAAACACTCACATGAGAAACGACATTCGACCCCGCTGACCATAGTACAGTTGCATGCTGGGATAGGATCTGTCTCATGGTAGTTCAGGGTTCCAATCTGAGGTGTTGTGTTAGTTTTCAGTTTTCCTCACTTTATTTATGTAGGAATCTGCTGGTGGTTTTTCAAGGCCGCTCTATATAAATCACTTGTGGGTTATAGTAGCTTTAGGTTGAGTTTAACATAAAGCATCACATGATAATCCACCTGATCTGGTTGGCTGTTTCTTCCAGTTCCTACTTTGTTGCTGTAGAGTGCTTCTATGGAAATGGAGGGGGTCTATCACCACACGCCCACATGTTCCCAAGAGACCCTGAGCTGCAGTTTCTATAAATCTCCTCTCATTCTCATGTGTTCTTTACACAGCATATAGCCCATGCTTATGATTACAGCCTTCCTCTCCAGAGCCATGATCAATTGTTACACTTTTATTGCATTTACTTCTGAGAGAGAGAGAGAGAGAGAGAGAGAGATTTTTGGTCAGGCTACATTACAGCAATAGCAGACGTTGCTCACTTTGCTAAAGGTGTTCAGTCATTGAATAATCATATAAACAAGCTTTTCTGGATGCCAATGATCTTGTCATTTAATAGATATGAACTAAAAATGACAAGGTCACTTGGAGGACTTTTGGCTGTTAGGGCTGTGTAAGCCAGATGCACATTTATATGATGTCATTAATTAGACAAAACTAAGTGAGAGCAGCCTTACGGGGGACGTCCCTGCAGAATTGAATTAAAGCTTCCCAGGAATAGCAGTAATAATGGGTCAGATAGATCTGAGGTCATCTCTCTCCTCTGCCAAAAATGTTGATGGGACCACTTTGTACAGTTTGTTGAATTGAGTTTAGAGTTTGATATCATGCATGGTGACTTGGAAGAAGTTTTATGTTGTGGAAATTGGTAAACTGAATATATTGAGATAAGAATATTATACATTTTCTTCTGTTTTTTTTGTGTTTATATTTTGTGTTTTTTTGCTATGTTTTCATTTTTCTATAATTTCTCTTATCAATGTCGTTTTGGTTATTTTATATAATTTATTTATTTCCCCCTCTAACTGATTTCCTCTTCTTTTACATTTCCATTCTGCACCTTTCCCTATTTTTCTTTTTTGCCTTATGTCTGGACATGCTGCCCCCCAACAAAACTGCACCTCCTCCACTACCAGCGGGGTTTGTGAAATCACCTCTGTCTGAGACTAAGCTCACAGGTGACACCTTTGAGTTGTACTGTGACGTGATGGGTAACCCCACCCCAGAAATCCAGTGGTGGTACTCTGAAATCAACCAGGTCGATTCCTTCAGGCAGCTGTGGGACGGTTTCCCTCAAACGCCGGGTGTCCTTCAGCACGGCTTATGGTGTCAATGCAGTGAGCGTGTTGGGTGTTACGCATCTGACCCTGGAAGATGCTGGGACATATGAGTGCAGAGCCAGCAATGACCCTCGACGTAACAACCTGCGCCAAAACCCAGCCACCACCTGGATCCGTGCTCAGGCCACTATAACGGTGCTGCAGAGTGAGTGGTCGGTGTAGAGGAAAATCCCCTGTTAGACATCAGACGTAAGGATTCCTCCTCAAACCTCTCCAGAGGACCAGTAGTTTCCCCTTTAGATCCATCTTCCCTTACTGACCTGAAAAATGAAACCTGCACCATCTGCTAGTGTTTAGATTGTGTTTATGATCTCTTTTATTAGCTAATTAGCATTTGATGTTGTGCTCATCCATCAGTACAGTGCATTCATTTACTTTCCCTTTGGTTTCTGTCTTTTTAATCGGTATACTACGTTCAGTTTCCAGTTTTCTCCTCATTATAAATATTGTCATAACCAGAGCACATCTTATTCTTGACTCTTAGCTTTCCCATGTGAATTAGACAATCAGCACTTGATGCTTTTCTTCAAAGCACACTTCATATGATGCAGGTGTATCTTTCCCACTTCGAATGAGAGAATGAAAGCAATGAAAGAAAAAGCGTAACAGCTCAGTAAACTGAAGGTGCGTTGCAGCTCGTACAGACTTTCACTGAATAAGATAATCCATTCATCCATTTTAACTTGATGCAAATGCATAAAATTGTGCGACATGTGAGTTTCACTCTTTAATTAAGTTCCTGGAGAGTGAGCCAATCTCTGTTTAAATTACACAGTGTCAGATATACTTTGATCCATTGTCAGCTTCACTGGCTCCTAACCGAGTAATTCCCTTGCTGGAAGGGTTAATAACATAATTACAGTTTGAAAGTTAATTTACAGTTTTTACCTTTACCCATTTGTGCTAATGCCAAACCAATTCAATGACACTTTTCTATATGCAAGGAGCATCAGCGTTTCAGGTGGTCATGGGTGTCTCTGTGAACCCTTTCTGTGGTGTCACATCTTCTAACACACCCTCGCCTGCTGAGTTGAAGCACCATATCTATCGTAACTCATCTGTGTCTTTCTTTCAGAGCCATCAATCGCCGCCTCCGAGCCCACCACAATTCCTATGGACGTCCACGGTCCCCCTTTCACATTGCAGTGCAACCTGACCAGTGCTCACAGCGTCCACCAGGAGAGCTACTGGATGAAGAATGGGGAGGAAGTCCCAGACACACGCAGTCCGAACAGGAACACTGAGTACAAGTAGGAGTCATGTCTAAAAAAAAACAAAAGTATGCGATGTGTGTGTGTGTGTGCTCTAGTTTTGGGTTTACAGAAAGTGTGTTTTTTGCTCTGCAGGCTGACTAAGCCGAGGGGAGACGACGCCGGCGTGTACATGTGTGTCTACACTTTTGAGATGGCTCCACCTGCCANCCGAGGGGAGACGACGCCGGCGTGTACATGTGTGTCTACACTTTTGAGATGGCTCCACCTGCCAATGCCACGATCGAAGTTAAATGTAGGTGTCGATTTGCTTCACGCCTCTTTTTCAGTTTGACGGCCAGATTAGAGATGTCACCTATAGAAATGGCCTGGGTGGCCTTGAACGCAAGCAGCTCCATCATGTGAGGACCCGTAATTTGAAATGGCTCTGCTGGCTGCTCACCGTCCTTGACACCTCCATCTAACCAATACCCGGCTCAGTGGCAGCAGATGGTGTCTTGTCTGTCTAATGGAAAGGATTATGTCTCAACAGTAAAATCTGGTCCCAACCTTTTCTGCTGTTACACATGCATCAGTATGGAGGATTTTGGTCATGTTTGCCTTTATTTTATGGAGCTTTTCTGTTCATCTCAGCAGAAAAAAACAATTGCTGAAAGTGGATTGACAGGAATATTAAATGTTTTTTGTAGTTTCAGTACTGTAGCCTTTCCAGTGGCTGTTGTGTCAGCTAGATAATTGTTTAATCTTCCTTGCTGTTTTGGTCACACGGTATTTAGTTTGGCTCCTGAATGAGTCAAGATGACTTTATGATCTCCCTGCTGTTTACAGTTTTTCACCAGCATTGGTCCATTAACTAATACTAAAAAGACATATGCAATAAAATGTGTGAACTATTTGTAATTTATTTGACAATGACAGGAGTACACATTTAAAAAAAAAAAAAATTAAATTGTATTTTTTGCAGTGAGAACATACAGTATACATGTACACACCCATATGCACACACAGTAAATTTGTAACATGAATTTTAAGATCTTTTTTTGTTTTCCTTGTTTTAGCTGCTCCTGTTATTACAGGACACAAACGCAGTGAGAACAGGAATGAGGGCCAGCGTGCTGTCCTCTACTGTAAGTCTGTGGGATATCCTCACCCTGCCTGGACCTGGCGCAAGCTGGACAGCGGGGTCTACGTGGTATGTTTTCTGATAATATATTTCTATAAATTAAATAGGAAAGAATCTATGCAGTGCAGGCGCTACAGGTTGTTTCATTTGGGATCTGTGGAAGTTATAGTGTTGGGGCATACTTACTGATATGCAAAACCCTGATCCTGTCATTGTGTGGTCCACTGTGCCCAGTCAACTACATTTACATGCATGGAGAATTTGTTTTCAATCTTTTTTCTCATGAAAGCCTGGTTTGTGTTGGCAAATATGAGCATAATTGAGTTAAATTAATTGGGTGAAGTTCATATTTTGAGGCTGAGATATGATATTAATGATCTGATAAAATCCAGTATAGTAATTTGTGGTATGCAAAGTACAGCTGCTTTTTATTACTTATCTGGTATTCCTATTGTCACTTCTTGCCCCTGTGTTAGAAATATGCCAGCTGCAATGTCTGTAGTGTTTGGTTTGCTGGCAGCCTGCTGTGTGTGTGTGTGTGTGTGTGTGTGTGTGGGACAGCACAGGTGGACAGAAATATTCTGATGCAACAGAGTCTCACAGGGTATCAAAAACACAAATAAACAGCTTAAGCCAAAGTAGATCTTAACTTCTTAACCTTTGGGCACCCAATGTTTCCCTCAAATTTCTGTGTCGGTGCTTAAGTAGCTTTAAAGTTTGATCAAACATTTTTTCATGCCAATATTACACATAAAATCTGCATTCACTGAATCAGTATCACACTTATATGAAGTGAAATTTTCAGATTCAAGAAGCCAATTTTTATGACTGCACATTACATAAAGTCTTTTGGTCACAACATTCTCTGTAGTTCAGCATGAAATACTGTTTATTGCTGGAAACTTCATGAGCTAAATTTTTAAAATAAAGGCTTATGGGTCTGAGCAAGTCTTGGCTCTTCAACATGCTTTGGCTTTCAAAAAAGTGTCTTTTTTAAAAACCCTTATTTAACCATTATATCTGTGCACCTCTGGGACATTTCAAGCTTAATTTTTGGTCAAATGTTACACCAGAGGTCCATCAGAGAGACACTTGTGCAGCTCAAGTGCTCTCTGATTGGCCCTGGTGTTCCCTTAAGGGCATAAAAAAATGTCTCTTAGCGAAGACTTTGCATGTCGAGGAGGTGGCCTTTGTTTTTAGCAGGTTAATTAATAAGCAACTCATCAGTAGCTTGTTTACCTTTCCACATAGTCATTTGTCTGACACACCCACCATCAGCCTTACTTTGTGGATTCTTTTCTCATCCCTTGATAGGATATTGACAACTCATCTGGACGCTTCTTCATCAACAGCAAAGACAACTACACTGAGCTCCACATTATCAACCTGGACATTAGTTCAGATCCAGGCATGTACCAATGCAACGCCACCAACATTATTGGCACCACTGCTGAGACCTCTGTGCTGAGGGTGCGCAGCAACTTGGCCCCTCTATGGCCTCTCCTGGGAGTTTTGGCCGAGATCATCATCCTGGTCATCATCATCGTTATTTACGAGAA
This sequence comes from Lucifuga dentata, assembly GCA_014773175.1. Classification (NCBI taxonomy): domain Eukaryota; kingdom Metazoa; phylum Chordata; class Actinopteri; order Ophidiiformes; family Bythitidae; genus Lucifuga; species Lucifuga dentata. The sequence continues at coordinate 107,632 of VXCM01000838.1, forward strand.
ACGCAAGAAGCCAGAGGATTTACAAGACGGTGAGTCACCAGCAATGGCGTTTAAAATTCACTGTTTATTTTTTTTATTATTCTAATGTTTTAGAATGGTTTTTATTGTTTAGTTTTGATTCATGGATCTTTCCTGTGAATCTGTGCTTGGTGGGTGTGGCGTTGGCAGTGAGGGGGCCTGTAAACAGAGGAAGTCTTTCTTTTTGTCTGCTTATGTCATTCCTGTACTAGAGACGCTCAGCCACCTGACATTGTGCTGTGCCTGCATTCAATTATTCAGTCTGACTTGACCCAACAGCAGACACTGTTGCAGGAGGTCACACCTTATCAGGACTATTTCATCCATTTAGTATTCATGAGAAATCTGATACTGCAGCATTGCAGCTGGTGGACAATTTTTAATTATTCATGGGTTTCCAGGAACCTTGTCCCATCCCCAAGCTCCTTAAAGCCTAGGCTCCAGGGACCTCGTTTAGGTAAACACCATGCCTATGCTATCCAGGGATTTACAATTATTTTCAGGAGTCTAGCTTAATGATAAATTATGCATCAGTGGCATTTTGGTGACCTTCTCAGTCTGAATTTTGATGTTGTCACATGTTGCTTATTAGACTGGGTGAATGATTGACATCTTAGATGTCTCTGTGATTCTCAGTCACACCATGGAAAAATAATCTGCCATCGTTGTTTATGAACTGTTACAAAATTGGTCATATTCAAGTCACTTTAAAAATCTTTTTCATGGCCTTCTAGTAGCATTATGGAGTGGTTGCAGGTTCCATTAATTTTTGCATGAAATGTTTATCTTAAAAGGACAATCTGCTGATCATGCATGTTTAAGCCCAGTATATACACATACTGTACACGTTATGTTAGTGACAACCATTTTCCAAAATATACTAAGTTAGGGTAAATTTTAGAATTTTTTTTCCAACCTTCCAGACTGCCATTGGTTTTAGTTCATTCCAGTGTCCTATTAAAATCAACTAGTAGAGACTTGAAACATTCTTGAGATACGTAAGCTATCACAATGAACACTATGTCTATTAGGTTTTTTTTGTGGAAGTAACCTTATTTAAACGGTCCGACACAGAGTTGCACAGAAGACATGTATGTCTCTCCCAGGAAATATAGTCCCAGGGGAAGACAGTTTTTATTGAGGAATTGAAATGACTACCTTCTACAATCGTACAAAATTGTTAAAAGGTGAAACGTTGAATTTTAAGGTGGATGTATCACCTGAACATTTGATCTTGAAAGATTATGGGATTTGAAAAAATAATAGGAAAACTAAAATACGGTTTTATGTTTTGGAAATTGGTTGTCAGTGACGCAGCATATATGCAGGTTTATGTATTGGGCTTAAACATGCACAATTGATGGTATGGTCCTTTAATAATTAAAATTTTAGGTACATTTCTTAAAGTCAGGTTAGCATTAGCTGCTGAATATTTGACAGGTTGTTGTAATATGTCCTATCCTCCCCCTTTTTCAAATTGCATAACCTAAACCATGTTTGTGGTAAGTGTGCGACTCTGCATGCCTCATGAATTTAAATAAGCATCCAACCTCATCATCTCCAGTTCACAGCATATTACACACACACACAGTTTGGTTTTGTACTGTTTGCAGTGTTTTAGTGCAGTTCAACATGTTGAGAAACAATTTTTGCTTGTTTTTTAGACGATTTACAGTTTCACAAATGGTTGTGCACAAATGGTTGTGCACAAATGGTTGTGCACAAATGGTAGCGAAATGGCATGTACTGAACTGAAAGTATTATGTGTGTACTACTCATTTATGCCGTAACTGTTTCAATGACCTCGGAGACTGATATTATTTGAGCTGCTTTCACTTCTCTCGCTCTGCCTAAACTGAACTTTGTGAGCACTGCTTGTCTCTGCATGACAACAGTATGTTTAAACTTTAATTTTTGCCTGTACATAATTGTTCCTGCATTTTGAATGTGGTGTTGTGTTGGGTTTAACTGCATTCTATGTGTGAGTGACCTCATGACAAATGTGAGACATGGCTTTCTTGCGGCATGATAAGCCTTTTCACGATTCAGCCACTTCATCTCGGCTACGTTTCCATCCCATGATTCTGCACATAGTGACGCCCTCTGTCAGCTGCTCAATGCATCTACAGTTCAGATGAATCCCAGAAGTCATTTAAATGAGGACCAAGTGCACCATGTGACTACTGTAACTTGTTTTTAATGCTCTCTGTCGTTTTATCATGTACAACTTCCTTGCGATTATCTTTGGTCTTCATTTCTCCATATTTTTCCTTGTTGCCTCAGATGATGAACCAGCTGGACCAGTGTAAGTATAAATATTTTACATTTACTAACGTAGCGTTCTTTAGCTTAATAATGTGTGTTTTGTTGAAGCTTACCAGCATGTATTGACTCTTTACAAACCATAGGGTTCAGCATATCATATGCTACCTCTCTATCTTTCAGATCTGGGTCACAAAAAGCTTGCCTACTTGTAGGGAGGACTTCCAATATCTGTTCTACTTTTGATTTGATTCTGTCTTGATTTAAAAAAAAACCAAAAAAAAAAACCCTGGATTCCTTAAGCTCAAAGGATGACATGATGGTTTATTAAATCTTTTATTGCCTTCCTCCCCAAAACTTGGTAGTGGGTGGGTTGAGGGTGGTGCATGCAAGAAACCATTACTTATTGGTGCTGATCCAATCACAGGTTCAGACACAGGATTTTTTTTTTTTTTTTTTTTTTGAATGATTTACTTAAAATTGCAAGAAAGGATGTTTTTGATTCTTTGGTCAATTTCTTCAAAAGCATTCAATGAAAAAACAACCAGGCATTTTTATTCTGTGATAGACTGTCATACCTGCAGTTTGGTCTGGGTCCAGATAACAACCTTGACCTGGTGGACTAAAATATATTTTAATGATTCTTCAGGTGAAAGAAAATGTACTAATGCAACTTGATCCAGGACTGGTACACCCCTCCACAGTGAAAAGCAGAATACATGTGTTTGTGTGATCGAGCTACAATACTTTTCATTATTAGTTAATCTATTGATTTATTTTTTGATTCACAATTTATCTGTAAAATGTGAAAAATAATGAGCAGTGTCTATAATGTCACTGAAAAGTGATGTCTTACATTTGCTTCCTTACTCTAACCAGGAGCCAGTTCTCCAGTTTATATATATCTAATGAAGCAAATTAAATTACTCTCTGCTTTTGTAAACTATTACAGTTGTTCTTAAATTTCTTGAACCAAGTACCACATCTGAGAAAACCTAAGAAAAATCACAGAAAAACCTGTGTGCTGCACTGAAACTGAGTAGTTTCTAGTATGAGCATGAAAAATTACAGACGCCCACATTCCATGGAAGTACACAGTGTACACACGGGACAAATTGGCCTATTTTCTTAATTATTCTTAAGTAGAAGAGCATAATACATTTAAGAAGAAATATTTCTTAATGAAACCATTGTATTTATGAATAATTTGCCAAAATTACACAATTTGAATAGATTTAAATATTTGGATTAAAAGTTCCTCAATCACCTGACGCACCACCAGCAGGTGATTCAAGTACCACTGGTGGTACATACAGTACCACACAGTTTGAGAACAACTACACTGAAATGACTAAAGAATTATTATTGGGAATTGATTCTGTTTTCTTTCAACTGACTGATCAGTCAGTTGATTAATCATTTGAACACTGACATTCGCATCTTTCATTTGTGTCATTTATTTGCTGTTAAAGGAAAACTAATTCAACCAACAACCACAAAGACAAGAACCTCCGTCAGAGGAATACAAACTGATCAGCCAGTCTGCTGAGTGAGTATTAAATCTCCTTGTTATTAGGAAGAAATAACTCTCAGTCATGCAGTAAATCTTGTGTTAGGATGATGCTAAATATATGTATTTCAAGCCTATGGCTACAATTTATGAAATCATCCACTCTGTATGAAATTACCACTGAAAGCTCATGTCAAACTAAATAACCAAGGAGTTAGACTACAACTCAGATAATCTGTTGAATTTTTCTCTTTATTTGCAGGTTACAGATTGTATTTATTGACTGTATGAAGGTAAACCATGAGGGAATCCATACCAATTAGTAAGATTTATCTGCCATTAAAGAGTATGGTCATGGAGGAGTTAAATGAGGCATGCCTTATGATTTTATTGTGTGAGGATGCAAGACTCAAACCAATATGGAAGTGTTAACATTATAACCATTGTTGCTGCATGCAGTTGCTGATGTTTATGATTTTTCCTCTTATCCACTAATTTACCATCTTACTATTTCTGATGTAATGCATGCAAGATGTTGACCTTTGGTTTGATACAGCAATGGCTTTTTGTTCTTTTCTTTTTTTTTTCTTTTTATTTTAGAGTGGCTTCATGTAGATAACTTGTACTGTGTGTTCTAGGAAAACAAAATGCAGCAATGTAAAAGAAAATGCCACCCTTAAGCTGGTATGACAGATCTGTACAGTTTTATCATTGCGCTGCATACCATTTTATAAGTTGGTACTTTATCATCTTATCAGACAATATCCATTACATTTAAGGGCTTTGCAATGTCCCTCTAAATTTGGTTAAGATTTACTTTTCTGTATGTATGTACTGTATGTATTAAATCACTATAACTATGTATTAAAATATCATTAATATAAAGATTATACATACTATATGATGCACTTAAATGTTGAGGATAACTGTATAAACCTACTTTAGAAAATCTGTACTCAAATCATTCTAAAATTGTTTTTTAATTATGTGTATTGTACAGCATGGCTATTATCCTATGCAATTATTATCCATATCAATATATTGGAAAAACATTGCAGCTTTTGATTTCTCTGTGACAAAGCTTTAAACTAGTAGAATCCCCATAGAGCGTTCATGGCAAACCACACCGCTGCATGAATTCTGTAAGGCTGACGTGGGAGGCGGTGAAAGAAGGCCCACGTTGGGACTGACACATGTGAAGCAATCCCAAGATCCCCAAGTCATTTTTAAGAATAAATATCTCAAAAACTAAGCGTGTGTGTTGAGTTGGTGTTACAGCAAAAACACATGCCTGCGTGCAGAAACACTGGGGTTGCGCCATCAATAATGCATACATGGAAATTCTGAACAATTAAAGCATGTGGAAAACAGCACCATCTAGTGAGATATTCTCTAGGCCCCAAACAGTGGATTAAATTCTCTCCTGATACACTGTAAAGAGATGACTCAGACTCTAAGAGTGGCAACCTTATAGACACACAAAATCTCAGAACTTAATTTTCCACCAGACACATCAAAAATATAGTAGCATATTCAGGAATACAGAAGGATTTTTCTGTGTTGTTACAGTCCACAGTGTGATGTCACTGTGGGGCACAGGTCCAGATTAAATGAAAAAGGTGTGTAAGCATCAAGAGTAATTTTTTTTAATGAAACAAGCTGCAGTGACAATTGCATTACACTATTACACTCATTTTTAATACTTTTTTTTGTATTTTTTCACAAACAAAATATTTGAAAAAAACAAAACAAAACAGCACACTGTTTTTCTTGTATATTTCTGAAACAGCAGTGGGCAGCACACTCAAAATATGTGGATACGGACAGACAGATATGATACAGCAGTACACCTAAAGGGGGTGCTATTTGTTAGACTTATTCACAATACCAGTACAATGAAATCCCTGCTATATGTTATAGTTTATATATTATTATATCAGATTGGGAATCTTGACAGAAAACAACCCATTGAAAGAACAAAGAGAGGACTGATTTTGTAGAGATTTATTTTTAAGCTTTCACTGGTTTTCCATTCTCTGCTTCTGCACTTAATCAGTCAGCACAGTTTACCTGCTATCAACAGTATTAACCTTTCAGCAAATTAATCTGCCATATTGTGGCTACAAGGATTGAATCTAATTACATCTATATGACTTGAAAAACAATCTCTTTCAGAGAATATAGATAAAATATCGCAACCATGCCTACAGAATTGCTTCATAATCCAGAAAACAGGTGACCTAACAGTTTGAAGCCTGATGTAATATTTAATTTGTTGTATTGCACATGTGACAGGGTGTGTGACCACGGAGTAGCTGACATCAAGATGACAACCACTGGATTTACTCATAATCCCCACTGGAAGTGGTAAATGAGTGTTAATCCACTATTAACAAGAATAATGACAAACATTCCTCTCCAGCGCTTCAGGTTCACATGTGAAAAAGTCTATCACGCTCCCCTTTTTATGTTGCATTATAGTAATGTAACTTAATCATTATTATTATTATTATTAGTAGTAGTAGTAGTAGTAGTAGTAGTAGTAATAGTAGTAGTAGTAATATAGCTGACAACTGTTTAGAGAAAGGTTATTATCGCTTGATGGGAAGTATAGTTTCAATCACAAACCCAGATTGGGGGAGAGAGAGAAAGAGATTTATACATCAGAGTTTTTCTAAAATAGGAATGTGAGATTGAAGATGGCTTTGATACTCTTTTACCAACAACAAACAGCTTACTGATAACTGCTAAAATCAGTCATCCCATCCAGCTCTTGCATTTCACTCTGGAGTCTGGGGGATAGTTTGCTGCTTTAAAGGTGTTGTAGCTTCCAGTGGATTGACAGTAGAACATGGCCAATCTTAATTAGAAAATGCAGTGTAACAAAAATAACATTTCTTTGTCACTATACAGGTGTAAAGGTTGTAGCTGAGGGCCTGTGCTTTATTTTCATATTACCTTAAGTTGCACATGGAAGAATACTGATGATTATAAAAAAACAAACAAAAAAAAAAAACTTGTATCTTAGTGAAAAATATTTTTGTATGTACACAAAAAGCAGGTTTTGTTATTTGTGACTACTGTAAATCTTATGACCTTATGCTTATTATGAATTGGCTGTTATATTAGTGTGAGGAAGATTATGATGGATTGGAGGCATCATTTGTTTCTGGTTTGTCTCTGGCTCTTTGTTGTTTTCAAAGTGTCTTTGTAGCAGCACAAATATGTGAATTTGCTTGTGTCCTTGGTTTTAACCAGCATTATTTATTCTGTGCTTCATCACTAATCAGGATTTGATAGTGTTTTCTATCTGTTGAAGTAGTAAAGGAGACAGTGAGCTGTCATGAAGACACAGGCATGCTAGCCACACCATTGTAATGCTTTCTGATCGTTGGTATAAGACATCATAATGCATTACAAAGGTTTGTGCATTGTGCAAGTGTACAAATCTATCTTGATTCCATAGAAAGTATGACTGGGAATTTCAGCTTTCTGTTTCAAACCTACTGCACAAATTTCTCAATTTTTTGAGTATGCAGACCCACGGATGGATACGTTCATTAAACCTGACCGTGGATTCTCTGACACCTGTGTCAGTCTCGCTACAGTGAACTATCCACTCCACACGGCTGGATCGCATCCTTGAATCATCCTCTCCGGTTGTCCTGACTGGGCGGGGTGAGCGCCTGTGCCATCCTGGCTCCTATGGCAACCCGATAGATTAGCTCCATCAGTATACTGGAAATAATGGGAAGGTGATGGATTAGTGATGTCAGCTCTTTGAGCATCTGTGTCATCTTCGTGGACGTGTGTGTCATCACCCTGCTCTGACAGTGAACTCAGATATTTTGGGGAGGTGGAGATGATGCTTTGTCATTGAGGAGCGCAGCAGCAGCAGCAGCATTCTCCCACTCCGGCACGTCCGACGCTCAGCATGCTGCATCCTGATGCGCTCTCGTCTGCACGGTGGTACCTGGTTTTACGTGCGATTTCCGTTTACCGCTTCTGCATGACCGTCTGATTGAAGCCGCCACGCACTGTGGGCGCATGTCAGCGTTTGAACCAGGAGAGAGAAGCACGTCCCAAGTGTGACAGAAAATCGGAGCTGTCCTGCGGATGCGCCGTCACCGTGTTTTGCCTCCGGTGGCTCCCTGAGTGAAAGAGATCCATGATTCATCCCCGTATTTTCTCCAGCTTTGCGTAGAGCGCGCCTCCTTTCATTCTCCAAAATGGAAAAATTGCAGTCTTCCATGCGCAAACGGCTGTACAGCTTGCCGCAAAACATTGGGCAAAAACCTTGCATGACTGACGAAGGAGACAACGGCGACAAGGACACTAAAAGGAAAAGTATTCATCTAAAACATTTTTCCTCTCCGTCTCCTGCCAGCAGTTGCGGGAGCTTTGAGGAGGCCAGGAGCGGAGACTTGGAGGGAGACGTTACTGTGAAGACCAACTTGAACGGGGACTGCCGCTTCTTTAAAGGCAGCATCTCCTCCATCACCGGGCGGCATCCTCCGGGGTCGGACCCAGCGGAACAGCGGCACCTGATTCCCGAGGCGGATGACAACGAGAGTTTCCCAGATGAACACGGCACGGGGGCCCGGCAGCTGCCAGCGGGTGATCAGAGTGGCACAACCGGGCGAACATCTGTGTTTGACCAGTCAACTTTCATCAAGTTGGAGGGCGCAGAGCAAATAATACCTGAAGATGACCGGCTGTACCAAGCTGGCTTTATGCACCGACAGTTTGGGGCGATGCTTCAGCCGGGAGTCAACAAGTTCTCCCTGCGGATGTTGGGTAGTGAGAGGGCCGTGGAGCATGAGAGGGAGCGAGTAAAGTCCGCTGGCTTCTGGATAATCCATCCTTACAGTGATTTTAGGTAATTTTTGTGCAGAAAACCTTTTTTTTTTTTTTTAAATTTTTACTTTAAACAAGAAAGGGGTCCTTAAAAATAAGAACTGCAGCAATCCTAAGAGCTGCATGGCCTACAAATGTATTGGCAAAACTCTTATTTTTAAACAGTAATTTAATTGAAAACTAAAAGTACCACCAAATATTATAATGTCACTGTAAACTTAATAGACACTAAGCTCTATTCTAATAATTTTTCTTTGATCGCTGTGCCGATATTATACTGTGATAACCATCACTCAAAATTTGCTTACAATGAACACATGGTTTCATTGCTGAAAATGAGGCAATCCTTTCCTTGAGACTTATTTAATACTTACAGGGTAACACTGCATGTATGGTAAAGGAGGTGACTAGCAAAAGGAACACAATTTATATCCTATATTAGCTATAAAGTTATGACACATCCTTTTATCCTCTTTTATTTGATTGAGAAGTGTGTGCGGGTGTGTGTGTGAGAGAGAGAGAGTGAGAGTGAGTGTATATATGTGTATGCGTGTGCATGAGTGGTAAGATTCACGTGTATCAATCCATGTGAAACATCCCCACATTCTACATTTCACTGCATGATGCATGCAAACCAACATTCTTTTGTGCACGTGCGTGGGTGTGCGTGTATGTCACTGCAGATTTTTTCCACTCAGCTGAATTACACTTTTTTATCATTTGTTGAGGGCAATAGATTACAGAGAGTGCATCGTGGCTTTAAAATGGGTAATCAAAATAGGGTAACATAACCATTCAAGATATTAGAAACACACATCAGTGGAGATTATTACAGCACAATTAGTCTAATGGAGTTGAGATGGTGTGGACGGAGAGGGGACACACTGCAATACACAGTGGAAAGAGAGAGAATGAAATGAAAATGACGATATGAGGGATCAGGATAAGGGGCCAGCTGTTAACTCTGTGGCATGTTTGAGGTGTCATTAATTTATGCTCAGTTCAGGTCACACTTCACAGCTGAGCACGAACAGAGTGTTACTGGTGTGGGCCACTTAAGTGGAGCAATTTAGTCTGCAGAGCCCATTTCAACTTACAGGTGTTGTTTGTTGTTTGTGACTGTGTATTTTAACTCATCTTGACTTATGAAACACTTCTGATTTGAGCTAATGTCACTCCCTGCTGTATGTTGTGGACATTTGTCAGAGTTCCATCAGTGCTGTTTTATCTGTACTGTGTTTTGTGGTGCATCAGCTCAGTGCAGCTTAAACCCATTAATCTTCTTGGAAGTATGTTTACATGGTCTGTGTTGATTATACCATGAGTAGCTACTGTCTTTTTTCACAAGTTTCTGTGGATATGCCAGCCAACATACTGAACTGGTACTGTCTCTAAATATGGTTATACCATGGTAATATTGCAGGAGCCTCAATACAGGTATGTGTTAAGCTGCTGCATGCAGGCTGTTGTGCTTCAGCTGTTCTCTGACAGCAAGAGATAAGTATCTGTAGTACAAATGTTATCCCTTTTTCAGCTGTCCTGATTGATCTAAGCTCCTTTCACAACTTTAAGCCTTTTTGCGTTTACTTTGCTTGTCACTGTCCTCTCTTTGTACTCACATGCTCTTTATGTAGTTGCACCCTGACACAAATAGAGCAATATTCCTCTCTGAACCTGTTCTGATCTGCTTTAGTTTGATGGTAACAGCAAATCATATTGGTAAATTGGATGTCAGCTCTTTGTGGACTGAATGCAGTCAGAAGATGAGCATATAGAATAAAGCGCAGGAGACTGTGCATTACTGCTGTTCCTTTGCAGTGATTTTTTTTGGGTCCAGCTGTTTTATTGTTCTGCAACACAGTGACGTGTGCAGAGCAGTAATGCTAACTACTTAAAATCTGGCTGATGGAGCTGACTTCTGGAAATGACATGGATTCCCAGGAGATAACGGTGGATTTAGTCGGAGAGAGGAAATGCAATTAGGACCAGTGTGTCAGCGCAGAGACAACAGGCAGATGAATAGAGGAATTCAAATGCTTTGTTTGGCAGGGAACAACAGAAAGCTGATTAGAACAAATGGTCACCCTGCCCTCATTGCTTTGTGATTTCTGTGATGTTTTCTAATGGAGGTTGGCTTTAATTAGAATACGCAAAATATAGGAAATTTGAATTTGTACTTCAGTTGCCTGTTCCCTTTTTTCTTTTTTTTTTGTGACATGTAAACCTTGATTAGAGCACAAAGGCCAGGACATTTCCCTGTGCTTATCAAAATCACTAGATACCAGTGTTAAATGCACCTCACCTTCAGTCAAATACTTTTTCTCTCACAGTCAAACATGGTTTGAAGTATAAAATTATATATAGTGACAAAATGCTGAAGTTTTTACCTTTTTTATGTTCAGTCAGTACTTTGTAAAGGTTGCATTTGGAGAGATTGCAAATGCAATCCATTGATTTACATTGAAACAAGTGTTTGGATTCTTTAGTTTGACTCTATGCTGTGTCAGGCTATACTGTAAGTAGCCTTAAGTGGTGTAAAGATGCGTTCTTATATGTTTCCCTCTGGCAACCATCGACCTGAGCCCCTTTTACTCCCTGCAGGCCTTAGGTGTGTCGGACCCCTGTTGGATCGATCATCAGTTAATTAGGTCTCTGAAATGGATTGGACATGCAATAACAGCATGAATGGTTTCTATGTCATCTCTCTCTCTCTCTCTCTCACACACACACACACACACACACACACACACACACACACACACACTCACACACAGTCAAGATGCTATTTGATAAACAACCTCCCTGTATTGCTGTGACCAAGATGTACTAAGCTACCTTTGAATTGTGAAGTGCTCTGATATTACTTGCAGCAAAAATTAATTCTGTTATAACTGAGCTATCAGAAATGACATTTTTTTAAGGCTTCAAAATGAAAGGAATAAAGGCATTACAACCCACTACAGAACAGTACTATCAAATAACAACTATTAAATAGTACTTTAGTAAGCAGAGTAATTTAATTAAATCAGCCTTTAATAGATTCTTCTTCTTCTTCTTCTTCTTCTTCTTCTTATTATTATTATTATTATTATTAATAGATTTAATAGATTCTATTAAAGACAGATTAAATCTGTCTTTAATAGATTCTAATAGTTCTAATAGTTTCATTTTTGTGTTTAGGAAATTGGATGAAAATCATTTGGCTTCACTGTAAACACAATTAACAACAGTTCTAGCAGTTACAACACCTAATTACAAGTTAAATTGAACACACTGGTACTGATACTTAAGGATTTAGTCAGATGTGAAAATCAATATTTCCTCATGATCAGCTCCAGTGAATATCAATAACCTATTTTCCTGCAGCTTGATATTGAATTGAATTAGAGAACCACCTTTGTTTTCCACGCTGACTCCATTATTAGCTTTGTTAATGTTATCCTCCAGCATTGTTTGAATCCTTTCTGGTGAAGTCAGCATATCCTCCCGTAGCTGTGGACTGTGCACAACAATCCAACGAGAAGCAGATTAGGTGAATTGGAAATTCTAAATTGCCCACAGTTGTTGAGCTGTCCACGTGTGTTATCCCAGTGACAGACTGGAACCCTGTACAGAGTGTATCCTGCCTCTAATCCAGGGAATGCTGGGATAGTCTCCACACTCCGGTGCCAGATCAGTGGGCATAACGAATGAAAACAGAAAGAAAAAATACAATAAGGGGATTTCTCAACCCTGAAAGCACAATAATGCATACAGTCTAGAAGAGGCCAATATAAACTTGTTGGTTGCTTCAAATACTGTAGCTCTATCTAACATGTTTCTCTATCCTGATATTTGACTGCAATGCAAAATATTGAAAACAGATATTTTATAAACAGTATAAGAGAAATGTGATGTGATGTCATGAGCATCATTACTGTGCCACAGTGACTTTGTCCTACTGATGTATGTGTTGCTGTGTGTTTCAGGTTTTACTGGGATCTGACCATGCTGCTGTTGATGGTGGGAAACCTCATCATCATCCCTGTAGGCATCACGTTTTTCAAGGACGAGCACACGCCACCTTGGATCGTCTTCAATGTGGTTTCTGATACCTTCTTTCTCATGGACCTGGTCCTCAACTTCCGCACTGGCATCATTAAGGAGGACAACACAGAAATCATCCTGGACCCGCAGCAGATCAAGATCAAGTATCTGAAGAGCTGGTTCATGGTGGATTTTGTTTCCTCCATACCTGTGGACTACATCTTTCTCATTGTAGAGACACGCATTAACTCAGACTTTTACAAGACAGCTCGTGCCCTGAGGATAGTCCGCTTCACCAAGATCCTCAGCCTGCTGCGACTGCTGCGCCTCTCTAGACTCATTCGCTACATCCACCAGTGGGAAGAGGTAGATCCTACAGGGTCAGGCTCTGTGGAACATCATATGACTACACACTAGCTGATAACACATGCCTTGCTGATTATTTCAAAATGTTTTATGATGCACTCACTTGCTCATCTGAGGGAAGCACTGTACACAATAAGACTTCCCTTGGCTTCCCTTGCAGTAGCTGACACACACAAACACAGATTTTGTCAACTTATGAATACATACTTCCTTGCATGATCTAACTTTTATAATTCCCCCAAGGCTATATTCCCCACAGGGCATTAATGATGGTTACAGATGGTTATACAACAGTGAAATAGCCTCTGACCTGGTGGTCTATAGAAGATTAAGAATGTTCCAGCCTGATGTAGGACTCATTGCCATTGGCTCTCACAGCATCCACTGTTATTGTATGTTTCAAATCCCCTGATTGCATGAGGACAAATTGAAATTTTCTAGATTTATTTACTAAAGCATGGATGTTTTGTTGCTGCCCATTAATGCTCATAATCTTGTGCGACAGGTTTTCCATATGACTTACGATCTGGCCAGTGCCATGGTGCGTATCATGAATCTGATTGGTATGATGCTGCTGCTGTGTCACTGGGATGGTTGCCTGCAGTTCCTGGTTCCCATGCTGCAGGACTTCCCTGCTGATTGCTGGGTCACCAGAAACAAGATGGTTGTAAGTGGATTATTTGAGTCAAACTCCATCCAGATATGTCAATCTCAAGTAGAATTAGTAATAAATAAGCCAGTAATTACAATAGACTTACACAAGAAAATTACAGGCAAATACAAAGAGAGTAAAGCAAGTGCTGTAAGTAAATGTGTGTTTGTGCCAGCATGAGTCCCTCAGAAACTTTCTCTTTTTGTATGTCTTCTTGTCCCATACAGAATGACACTTGGGGTCAGCAGTACTCCTATGCCCTGTTCAAGGCCATGAGTCACATGCTGTGCATTGGGTATGGCCTCTATCCCCCCATAGGCATGGCAGATGTGTGGCTCACCATCCTCAGCATGATTGTGGGTGCTACCTGCTTTGCCATGTTTGTGGGGCATGCAACTGCACTTATTCAGTCTCTGGACTCCTCCAGGAGGCAGTACCAAGAAAAGGTGTGTGTTCTTCCCATGCATGATATTCCCATGCTGTGGTACAAACTATTCTATCTAAGAAAGCAACACACAATAAATGGAATCAAAGTTGCAGTAATGATGTGACATTGTGTGGTTAAAGGGAATTCGGGGAGTTAACACAAAAAGCACCTCATTCAGGATCCAAACTTTTTAACCTAGCTTTCTGTCTGAAAAGTCGTTTCACCCTTAAAAGTTTACAATACACAGTAACTAATGCTGCAAGACATTAGAAAAGTATTTAAATTGGAAATGGCCCACCGAAGGAGACCATAAACAGATGAAAAGGGCAGCGAAAAATCTATTATAATAAAAGGGAACATTTTGGAGCTGCTGCAATGTAAAGCAGTGTGAACCAGTTAAAAGAGACACAGAAACATACAGCAGGAGATTAACATGCATATGTTGGCAGAGAAAACACTGCTGAAGGACACAGTTTTTAATGTTATTAGCTGAAGCCTACAGAGCATAAATGTATTTGTCAGATGGGACAGCGGCTCAATATTGCTGTGTGAGCAGGTTTCACAGATGGCTTGCCAGTTCACTGTTAACATAATGAGACACATCATAGTCAACCTGTGAGCCAAAACATCAATCAGTCATATATTAATTTAAAGCTGTACAAGATGATGTTGTCTTTCACACAGCTATGGTTATATTCATCTTTTCTGGAGGTTTGATTACTTCTACTAACTGGACTATCACTGTCCCCACAGTATAAACAAGTAGAGCAGTACATGTCCTTCCACAAGCTCCCCGCTGATATGCGTCAGAGGATCCATAACTACTATGAACACCGTTATCAGGGCAAGATGTTTGATGAAGAAAGCATTTTGGAGGAGCTGAACGAACCACTGCGAGAGGTCAGATGTCATCCAGTTTGTACTTTCTGCCTTGAAGTCATGCTGTTACTTAATCATCATAATATTAGCTGTACTGTCCACATCAATCACATCCGGAGATCTTTTTTTTTTTTTTTTTTTTTTTTAAATCTATGGTTCTTAATTGCAAATATTCTATGAATTAAGGAAAGAAACTACCATGGTTCTAAACTTTTTCAGTAACAAAGATGACTTTCTTATTATGCATGCTAGTTTGTTTGTAGTCATGTAAGATGTTTAGTAATGGCTGTAGACTATGAGCAGAGAAAGCTGTTTTGTGTTAAAAGAGCACTAAACCCTTTTAAAATGACTGAAGAATACACGCAGAATAACATTACTCATTTGTGGTGCGAAAACCTTGCCTTGGCACGTCTAAAACACTTCTGTCTCTTGCAGGAGATCATCAACTTTAACTGTCGTAAGCTGGTGGCCTCCATGCCTCTGTTTGCCAATGCTGACCCAAATTTTGTGACCTCCATGTTAACCAAGTTGCACTTTGAAGTCTTCCAGCCGGGCGACTACATCATCAGAGAAGGTACCATCGGCAAGAAGATGTACTTCATCCAGCACGGGGTGGTCAGTGTCCTGACCAAGAACAGCATCGACACCAAGCTTTCTGATGGCTCATATTTTGGAGGTAATGTCTGTATACAACACACTGTGACTTAGTGACTTAGTCATTCAGCAAATTACCTTTCTCACAATAATAGATAGAAAAAGTATCCACATCATCTCCTGTAAAAGGTGACTTTTGGGGACTTTGGGGACTTTTGGGGACTTGGGACTTAGCAAAGTTGAACTGTGTGGTCTTTAACACAATCTGTGGGGTTTAGTTAACACTGTATTTAAAACTTAAATCCTTAAAGGACCATACCGGCCATTTTTCACGTTTGAGTCTAATATATTCAATTTTCAGACTCGCAACATTATTGACAATCATTTCCCAAAGCGTACTACTAGAACGGTGAATTAAAAAAAATATTTTCCTACCTTCCAGACTGCCATTGATTTCAGTTCATTCTGGTACACTATTAAAATCAATTTGTTGNTTCCTACCTTCCAGACTGCCATTGATTTCAGTTCATTCTGGTACACTATTAAAATCAATTTGTTGACACTTGAAACGTATATTCAGGTTTTTTCCCAAGTTACATAATTTTAGTGTTGAAGCACAATAAAAAGCATGGAGTGAATGTGTGTCTCCACTGGGGAATATAGTCCCAAAAGAAGACTTGCATTTATTGAAAAATTTAAATGACCGTGACTTCATAAGGCTGCGTAACTATTAGTAGGCGAAACATCGATTTTTAAGGTGGGTGTATCGCTTGAATATTTGATTTTGAAAGATTAAGTGATTTTGCAAAATATCAGGAAAGCTGAAATACGGTTTTATCCTTTGGGAAATGATTGTCAGTAATGTAACATGTATGAAAATTGAATATATTAGGCTCAAACATGCAAAATAGCCAGAATGGTCCTTTAACTATTTACAAGTTTTCAGCCTCATTAAGATGATGGAATTTCTAGTGTTTTGGTCTCATCTTGTTGTTTTTGGTATCTTGCCATATAGCTGAGTGAAATCATTCCTCAAGGCAAATCTGTTATTTAGTTTATTGGTAAAGTACAGAGGTAGTGGTCAGCATTTCTCAACAGCAGTGGGGAGTAGACCATGCAAACATGCCAGTTTTAGAATTTTACTGTGCTATATGCAGATTTTAGGAAACAAAACACTGACAGACATAATGTGAAAATGGTAAATGAAGACAGAAAGCAAGCCAACACACAGCAAATAAATGCTTAATAAATCATTAACTTGTTTTTGAAAAATTTATGAAATTGGTAATCAGAATGGGGGAAGCATATTTGTGTCTTCTGTATATCATTATTAATTCTTTCCTGGAAAATATGTGTGCTTTTTAAAAATGGCACATTATTTTATGTTTTGATCGGGCAGCAAAGATGAGGTCAGGTCAAACTGACCTGTAGAAAATGCATTAAGCGCTCCATCTGTGGGTTCAGAAACATGGGTCTTTTTGTGATTTACCGTCTCACACTAATAATACTTGCACTGCATTTGTTTTTATGTTGAAAATGGTTGTAATGTATTGCACATTATCTATGTACTGCATTCAGTATAACACTTCATAAATATAATCAGCCCAGTTTTTAATCCTTGGTGTTTATCTCTGATCTTAAATCAGTAGGCTATGTTTTAAAGAAATGCTACAGATCAGAAAAGACAAGAAGTGATGAGGTAAAAACAAGAAAAGTACTTCTTTCTTCCTGTCTGCAGAGATCTGCTTGCTGACTCGAGGCAGACGGACAGCCAGTGTGCGAGCAGACAACTACTGTCGTCTATACTCCCTGTCAGTAGACAACTTCAACGAGGTGCTGGAGGAGTATCCCATGATGAGGAGGGCCTTTGAGACTGTAGCTCTTGACCGCCTGGACCGCATTGGTTCGTGTTGTCAGGAAATAAAACTTGTCTTCACTATGCCTGTAAAATTAAACTGTAGTGTAGTGCCACTTACAGCTGTAATGGGGGATAAGAAATGCACTGTTTAAAATGTAATGTTTAGACACATTACATATTGATTTTAGTGTTATGTCGCCACATTTGAACAATCCAGGTCAGAAACTAAGGCTACCCTGAACTGAATCCAGTTTGTTGGAATAAGAAAATGATATGGCTTTATTTGTCTTTTCTTAACAGGAAAGAGGAACTCTGTTCTTCAACATAAAGTCCAGCATCACCAAAGTTCAGGCACACTGAACCTCCAAGAGAATGAGATCATCCAAAGAATAGTGCAACATGACCGTGACATGGCCCAGTGCACACAGCTGATCCAGACTAGCACTGCACAGAGTTTAAATCCTCCTCCTGCTCCCCCATCACCCACCCCAGTCATCTGGGCCCCACTGGTACAAGCTCCACTCCAGGCTGCTGCTGCCACCACCCCGCTGGCTCTGGCCTTGGCCCACCATTCTCAGCTGCCTCCCATCCTTTTTCACCATCCTCTGCCACCAGCATCTGGCTGTCTAAAGGACCCAAACAGTCAGCCAAAAAGAGTCCACGTTGGAACAAAAATGTCCAGCAGCTGTGGTTCAGGGCCTGGTTCTCCTGCTAGCTCTACCAAATTCTGTTCTGGGGTTGACACCCCTACACTGGCATCCCTCAGGACTCAGAATCTCTTCACTGCACCTGTGTCACCCACACTGTCATCCCAACCCACTTACACCAGCAGTTTTCAGCCCCTGGCTCCTTTGCCCAAGCCCACACATCAGCCTCAACCCCACCCCCCACAGTCCAGCATGGCTACATTCTTCCCTATTAGCCAGGCCTCCCTTCCATCCACCTGTTCCACCCACCTTCACTCCCAGCTCTTCCCTAGTACTATGGCCACACCACCTCTTCCAGTAGGCTTGCTCCAGCAGGGGGCAACAGGGAGGCTAACAGAGAGATATCCCACCCCCTTAGCTTCCACCATAAGCCCTCTCATCTCCAGCTCAGTCAGCCCCATACTAAGCCAGCTGCAGCAGATCTCTCATGTCACCACACAGCAGGTGGCGTCCAGTCATGACAGAGCAGGCACGACATCCAGTGGCCTGAACCTGCCCTGTTTTCCCTTCCCTACCAGCACCCAGTCCTCCAGTGGATTTTTGCTCCAGCAGCCAGGATCAGGGGCTGCAGCTTCCTTGGCACAGCACAGCCTGATAGGCCTCCAGTCTGTTTTCCTGCCCCAGGTTTTACCTGAGCACTCTGCTCTCGCATCCCTGACCCAGTATGGCTCTGCTGAGGGCTCACCCAGCTACACACCTCCAGTCCACAGTCCCAGCATCCAGAGCCCTGTGAGGGGAAGGACAGTCCCCACCACTATGGGCTGTCACAGCTCCCTAACCCCTCAGACCTCATGCCCTGCCGGGGTGGACTGTACCCTCAAAGAGAGGGCTGAGTCATCAAAGGATCTCTGTACCCAGGAAATAAAGACTATCTCAGGCTCTCACAGCTCTATACACCAGGAAAGGCCTTTGGCCATGAGCGACTCCTCAGAGGGGTTAGGGGGAGCATTGAGTCCCTTGTTGTCCACCATGGCTGTCAGTAAACCCTACAGCCCTATCCCAGGTCAAGCCACCTCTGTGAGTCGGACACATTTATGGTCTGAACCTCAGAACCAGCCCATGTATGGAGAATCTCCCCAGTCTAGATCACCTGCTAAGACATTAGAGACAGAATACAAACAGTCAAAACTTTCCTCCAACTTGTGAGGTTAAAACACACCCTCCTTTGATGCCTGAAAGAAGGAGAGATAATCTTTTGTTTAACCACTACGTACATTCTTGTAGAAGGAGGGTGTGCTTCTAATCAGATTGGAGATCCGCATTTTCATTTTTAATCAGAGTTAATGGATTATGGATAACAAGGGACAATGTTAGCTATTTTTTCTATAGACTATTGCTTATTTGAATATACGGTAGTAATAAAATCCAAAACCTGCTGATAGGTATATATAGCACCTCTTTAAAATATCACTCATTATATGTATTATATTACAACCTCACTGTGATTTGTTATAAGCATTTGTTTAACATCTATTGTCCAGACAATTTTGTGTAAATTTTTATCAACACCCAGCTAGTTGGAAAAACTTTCAACAACTGTATCCAGTTATGACTGAAACCAAAATTGGCTGTCCTTTTTATGTCCTTTCGCTATGTTGTGTTAGGTTATCCTATAGCTATTCAATGAAGCAGACTGTGCACTTTGCTCATTTTAGAGATCACCAAATGTCATGGCCTGATGATGACATGTCTTCCAAGATAGCATTTCACCAATGTAGCACAACCCCAGATGGGTTCTGATACACACAAATCAGATAGTATTCTTAAGTACTGAATGTAATTTAACATATGTCTGTCATTAGAGTGGAATATGTGGGATAAATATTGAATATGTTGAACTTGTAGGCTATTTCATGATGGTGATTCTCATTAGACCATCAGAAAGCGTTACCAATCAGGTCAGCTAAACGATTTGGCAGAGAATAGTTGTTGACATGGAGACACTGCACACATTTCCATCCTGTCCCTACACAACTGCTCTAGCATGCGGCGAGCCGCACAACTGATGCCAACTCATTTCAGTCTGACAATAGCAAAGTTCCAGAATATACAGCCAAGGTTTGTTTGCTGTTATCGTTGTATGCAATAATCTGTGTTTTTTTATGAGTACACAAAGGTACTGTGAACTGAAGCACTTGTCTTTTTCAGTAGGCAGAGTTGACAAGGGAAATAATTTTTAGTTTGAACAGATTCAAACTACAGTACAAAAAGCTATTGTGGATAATCAAACATCCAGAAGTTAGCGATGCACTAAGATCGATCTGAATGTTTCTTGAACCAGTCAAAGGGCTAAAAGCAGTTACTTAGACACAACGTTACCAGAAAACCCTGATGGGTCATATTGCTGCATATTTACCTCATTTATTGTACATTATTTGCTTGTAAAATTTGACATCTGTTGTTGAACAATTGCCACTTGTGACGCTATCCAGAATCAGTAAGAAGTGTATCACTCATTNACATCTGTTGTTGAACAATTGCCACTTGTGACGCTATCCAGAATCAGTAAGAAGTGTATCACTCATTATTTATTTTTTAAAGTCAACAATCCAGATTAGATATCTTAAATCCCTCTACTTCTTAATATGTTTATGTATTTACATGATTTTTCTCTCTGGACCTGTGGCTACCCTGGAACTGATCATCGGTGGCCACCAGGTCAGACCTCAGAGGATCCTGATCCTATCCAGTGGCTTTAGCTGCCTAGTCTCTGAACCTGAATCTGAGGTTTGCTGTGACTGTGACCTCAGGGTGAACAGAGATACTATCAGTCACTAGCCAGTGGGCTCGATCAATCCCTCATTACTATTCTCCTCCAACTCCATACCGCCACAGCACCTGCAGAGGCATTGGCTTGAATTGAGAATTACATACATGTGCATTCCACTTAAAGGTGTGTGTGCATTTGCATGTGTGTGTATGAAAGTGGTCTCAATCATTTACATCTATTTATATATTTATTTTTTAATTTTGCTGCCTTTAACCTCAAAATTTAAGGATTTCATCACCTATGTATGTTAAACATATTTTATTTTAGCTACTGAATCCAATGCAATAAAGTAACATATGGTCAATAATGCTCTTTGTAACTGTTGATTTCTTTTGAAGAGCTGTGCATGCCGTGGGGGAGAATCTGATAAAATGCTGTTGAAGTTGCAGATGTTAATCCAGATTATAAATCCTTCAGACCTGCGCACTTTCTGTCGTCTTCTGACAACACTGAAAATTATGTGACATTTCCCTTCTTTTGTAACCACAGGAGATATATTTAGTTACAAAATGCACAACCACCTTGCATTTAAGTATAGTGCAATCAGAAGTAAGGTGGCCATACGGTAGCAATGATGTAAAATTACTTATGTCTTATTGCAATTGATGAAAAAGAAGATGGAGTTTGTTTGTTACACTGAATAAGACAGGAAGAAAAACACAATCAATCCAAAAGTTCCTTTTAATGGATGGAAACCCAGTCAATCCAACAGAAAACCAGAAAACCATCAAAGTACAGAGCTGCATTTAGACAATAAAAGAATGACAAAAAAATGAACTGACATAATGTGTTCATGGAGCACGTGTGCAGAGGAACATTATTCTCCATTTTGTTCACTAAACAAACACTGTCAGGCACATGTGAACGTCACCACAACACATGACAGAGTCTTTAGTAGGAAGGCTGAGACAACGAATGGCACATGGAGGTGACAGGAATCATTGACTCATTTCTTTGAACAGCATCATGTCCTTTGAAGGAACAGCCTGGTTTTGTCTTTTGGAAATGTTCTGTAGGAAGAACGTGACATAAGGCTGATGAAGGGGGAGGAAGGTTACAGGAGAGGGGAGGGGGAGTGCTTACTAATTTGATGAAGTTCAAGGCACAAGCACAACACGCATGGTGTTGGTGTAACCACTGCCTGGGCGCCAGCCGGTCACAACAATGGCCACATCACCAGACTTGAAGAATTTGCGGTGCTTGCCTATGAATAAAGAGAGTTTCAGAGATATAATAATTTTCATATGAAAATCTTTCCAGTTTCATGTTATAATCCCACAGATGAATAAAATTTCCCCATACCTCTAGGATTTCCACTTCCTCCTAACAAGTCTACTTTACTGTTAAAAATCTCCTTATTTGAGACTAATACAAACAAAACACAGACACCCAGATGGACTCACCAACTTCCAGGGCAAAGTTCACACGCAGGTCAACATCCTCAGCCCAGACGTCATTGGCAGGCTTGGTGTACAGCACGGGGTAAACTCCACGGTACAGGTGGGCCTGGTGGGCAGTCTGGCTAGAGCGGGTCACAGCAATGATGGGGCAACGGGGCCTGTACCTTGACAGCATGTGAGCAGACCTGCAGGGACCAAGTACAAATTATATTGTGAGACCAATTCCATAAATGTATGACTTTTAAAGGTATTTTAAGCAATAGATGTTTAAAAGTAAAGTTTGAATGAGTGCCAAAGTTAAATAATGTAATTATCATCATGAAATTCACCCAGCTGACTGCAATAGGTTTTTTTGCATCATGTGTTGTAAGGGTGAACTCCCAAATGAAGAGGACAGAAGAGGGAGTTAAAATTAACTTCTAAAATGTCAGGGTTCATATCTGAAAAGGTCAGGAGGGGGACAGAGATTGTAAGAGCGGTGGGAGTTGGCACACTTCATGTTCACCAAGGGCACTGATTAAGCAGAGAGTGGGGGAAAGATATGACGATGCACTAGTGTCTTTGCTCATAGTGAATGTCCACTATATTATATTATTGATCAGAACTTTGAGTGAGCAAAGAGATAATTCAGAAGATGATTATTTTCTCTTGGATACACACCTGCCAGTCTTGGTAAGCACAATGATGGCACTGGCACAACACTTGAAGGAAGCCTCAATGGTACCGATAGCGGCACACTCTGTGGGGTCACGGGTCAGATGGGTGGTACGACGCAGCTCCTCAAACATCTGCCTGTGGAACATTGCTGCCTCAGCTTCACGAGCAATCTGGAGCCAAAAATAAATGAGAATAGCGTCAGGCTTTAATCATACAGCTAGTTTATAACTGCAGGAGTTAGTCAGGACATTAATAGGACAACAATGAAACACTGAACCTGAACTGAGGTGCAGAAAAACAGAGGACAGATAAGTCAAGTGCAGAGGTCTTCATACCTGAGATCACACTAACACCTGAAGCTAAACAGCAGCGACGTGTGTGGTTTGGACCCAAGTGCAGCACACAGTACACAACACGGACAGTTTAAGTTCTTTTATTGAGTCCACTATCCAACGCAGAAGCAGGCAGATCAACAGGCAGGACAAAGCGCTCACACAGAGACTGACAGACGAGGAACCCAGATGCAGGGACAGGTATCGGAGTCGGGGACAGAAGGCTGAGGTGATTACCAGGGGAACGACGAGCAGGTTAGTCCAAGACAGGCAGGTTCGGTAACAGAATGTCAGTCCACAGAAAAACGCTGGAATGTCTTGCATCAGGGATAGCAGAGAACAATCTGCCATGGGTGAGTGTGAGACTGGGGCTTAAATCCATGCCTAATTGGTGCAAATCAGTGACAGCGTCCACACCTGAAGTGAATCAGGCTGATGAACTGAGGTGAGGAGCTGAAGACCAGGCAGGCAGAAATGGCAGGTGAGTAGGAGAGGACCAGGCAGGCAGAAATGGCAGGTGAGTGGCTGACCAGACATGCAGAACTGTGACAGCGATGGTCATGATCTCCAGGGACTGTTGCTGCTGCAGATCCTCAGACACATGCTAACTGAGCAATATGATCACACACAGTTAACACACAATGCACCATACATGACGACATGTCAGGTTTGGGAGGAGGTGGATGAAGGAAAGGGGGTTAAAACACAGATACCCAAAGCAAGTCAAATAAGTACTATATAAGCAGTTAGTAAAACTCAAGCTGAAACTCAAACACATAATGTATAATACGTAACATGCTCACAATATGAAGCTACAGCACTAAATATATATTTATTCTGCATAATCTAGAAAACAAGCACCATACAGCTAAGAACTGTAGCTATAAAGGAAATATTACTGTCTATATACGGACTGTGGGTATTTTACTGTCCCTCATGTTATTTTCATTGGTGCTGATGAATTGTTTATTATCCACAAATGCACCTTAAAAATCACTGAAATCATTAAAAGTGCACCAATATGGAATTTTTGATTAATTATAACCAATAATTCAACAGTTTTGTATTTTAAAAAATAGACAATAGAGTAAACAGGTCACGTATGATGAGTCTGAGGTGTGTGATGACATTTTCCGTAATCATGACATAACCAAATCTGATAACAGAGGAACAGGGGATTACAAGAGAAATATTCTTTCTCTCTCTCCTCTTCTGATGTCGTTGTTTCTCCTTTAAGTTCAACAGGTAGCTTCAGAAGCATGAAGTTTCAGATGTCAGTTTCTCAAGAGCACATGAATGCACCTCACACAACATTAGTTTGGCAAAAACACAGGTTTCTTGATAGCTACACACATGCAGACACGAGGATAGCTATTACTGTAACAAACCAGATGACCAACAATGTGCAGTATATTTGTTTCTGCTTTCCCATTTATGTAGTATAGCAGCCTCTGATATATTAGGCAAATATTGACTGTACATTAGGGGGTGGGGCCAATCAGGGGGACTCACCCTGTGCTGTGTGCACACTGCTTCAAGTGGGTAGTCTCCCTTGGCGGTCTCACCGCTCAGCATGATGCAGTCGCTACCATCCAGCACGGCGTTGGCCACATCGCTGGCCTCAGCACGAGTAGGACGAGGCTTCTTGGTCATGCTCTCCAGCATCTGAGGGAGAACAAAATAGGACAATTCAATTTCTGCACACAAACTTAAATACACATTTTTAAAGGGCATTGCTTCACAAAACAGCCCTCTTTGTGATGACAGACCTGCGTGGCACAGATGATGGGCTTTCCAACCCTGTTACACCGGCCGGTCATCATCTTTTGAGCAATGAAGACCTTCTCTGTTGGGATTTCAATGCCCAGGTCACCACGGGCAACCATGATACCATCGCTAGCCTCCAGGATCTCATCAAATCTATTCGGCAACAAGATCACAGGATGGAAACATTCAAGCTTATTATCTAAAGATTCAGATCAGTACATATTTAAGGTTATACTGATCATCCACACACACCTGCGCACACCCTCGTGGTTCTCCAGCTTGCTGATGATCTTAATATCCTTGCCCTTCTCGCCCAGCACTTTCCTGACAGCGTGAACGTCAGCAGCCTTACGGATGAAGGAGGCGAAGACCATGTCGACACCCTGCTCCACACCGAACTGCAGGTCCTGAATGTCCTTCTCTGACACAGCAGGCAGGTCAACAGCAGCTCCGGGCAGGTTGACACCCTTCTTGCTGCCCAGCATGCCACCATTCTCAATCTCACACATCAGGTAGTCATGGCCTTTTACAAAATAAAAAGAAGTTTCAGTGAAATAGTGTCTGTATGAACAGATAGAAAGGGTGAAACAAACCAACCAGACTGCTTACTTACCAACTTCTATAACTCTGAGAGAAATGAGACCGTCATCAACGTAGACATTGGATCCAACCTGCACAACCTTGGTGATGTTTTTGTAGTCAAGCCACAGGATTTTCTCATCACACTTCTCCTTGTACTGGTCATCCAAGGTGAGCTTAATAGTTTGACCCTTTATCAGCTCAACCTCAGCAGTGCCACTCTATACAATACCAAGAGAATTCCTGCTGATTCTCATGTTAAAAAAAAACATCTCCAAACTTCATAAAGTATTTTCTGCAAATTGATCAATTCAGTTCTAGCCTTATCATTAAGAGATCCGGCCTCAAGTCTTATCTTAAATACTCACGCCCTTGATAAGTCCGGTCCTGATTTCTGGTCCCTTGGTGTCCAGAGCAATAGCCACAGGTCTGTATTCAACAGTGCCTGGTCCAAAGCTCTCAGCTGCCTCACGCACGTTCCTGATGGTCTCGGCATGGTACTGTACAGTTAAAGTCATCATGTTTAAAGTTACTGTGTAGAAAAAAAGTTATCACACTGCTATAATATTTAATTATGTCATTACAATCATAAATTTCTTAATTTGAATGGGGGTGGTGACATGAGACACTTTCCAGTGTCATAGTACATAAGCTGCACTCAGACTATTCAATTTTTAAATTAGTTTCCACAAAATCTGACCTCCAGCCTGTATGACTGGAAATTTGCCAATTTTTGGCTTCTGACTTACTGTGATATTTCCATACAGCTCTCTGTTTACAGTTACATTGGTGCAATACATTCATGCACCATTCAAAAAACTGAATCAATCAGTAAAATCAGAATCAGGATCAGTGAAAGTCCAAGCTGAACACTGTGTACTGTCGTCAGCCAATAACGAAGGCTTTGCTCGCGTTGGATTCACTACATACCTTCTACTCATACTGTTGCTACGAGGCTGACTCTCAGAGAAGTCCTATTTATAGCTGCACTGACAACTGACACACCAATGAGACTGAGGTCAAAATATATTCTGTCATTCTCATAATAACAAATCTTTTTAAAAATTCAGGATAATACATTAATGTTGCTGGAAATCTGGATAAAAGCTTTATTGCTTAGTCAGCCCCAAAGCAGTGCTGAGATTTTTCATTTGCTTTTAAATGAGCTGAACCATCATGCCAGTGCAGAGGCAATTCAGAAACCATTATGAGAGATGAGGTAAATCAAACACTAATAAACTCTGCTGTTAACCTTTGGAGGGTACCAATCCAAATATCAACTCAAACTAATTCAAAGTACAGCTGAGGATAATTTCGAGGCCCATCCACTCAGGTGACACTCCATGAAAAAGTAAAGAGGCATGACTTTCAAAAAGAAGATGTCAACCCAAGCACTGGCTGTGATTCAGTTGGGCGTACAAATCACAAGTTACAACATAGACTCGACACTGAGAGGGCAAGTCCAAGCTCTCAGATCAACTTACAGCCAGACAGTTACCAGGACACAGCAGAAATGTCACACCGGCTGCTGCAGCTCTAAAGGGGAAATCCACTGAATCAAAGAGGGGGGAGAACATAGCTCCACTGCTCTCTGTGCTCTCCCCAGTCAGTGACGTCATAGCTGTTGTTTTGCCTTTAACAGCTGATGGTAAAACATCTGCTATGATGTCACTGATTGTGTGGCCAGAGTGGAACATGTTATGAAAATTTATACCATAGAAAGCCGTATAGAAGCACCTTTCTGCTCTCTGTGGTAGTGTGGATTTACCCATTAAATACAAAAATACTAATTAATGTAGTTTTTTATACATCATGTGCTCTGACCAATATTTAGTATCTTTTACTGACCTCATGTGTACCATGAGAGAAGTTCATTCTTGCAATGTTCATCCCAGCTTTGATCATTTCCTTGGCCATCTCCACAGATCGGGAAGCAGGACCTACAACAAAGCAGAAACAAAATTTTACAAAAAAGATAAAGATAGAGGATGAATATGGAATTTGTAAGGCTATATAGATGTCTAAATCCAAGATCTTTGAATGTAGTCTGTAACAAGGGATGAATAAAATGTGTCTGACCGATTGTGCAGACGATGCCAGTGTTGCGAGACACAGCAGGTTCGGAGTCAATGTCCAGCAGGCACATGTGCTCAATGAATGTGTCAGCCATGGCAGCATGCATCTGCTGGGTGTGGATAATGGAAGAACTGGTTTCCTTTGACTTCAACATGACTGGATCTGTGTCTGCAGGAAAAGTCCTATGGAGACAGAAAGGGAAACAAGCCAGGCGATCAATTAGCATCTGCAGTTCTGTCTAAGACATTTGTTATAGGTTATATTGTTTCATTTTATTTATGCGTCAGGCAGAATTTAGTCAGGCAAATAGAATGGAAAGTAATCCTTAATTTATGGAAAATACTTAATGGGGATTCAATTCTATTCTATTCTATAATACCTCAAAGTAAAAATATACACTTATAATAAGGTGTGACCTTTCTGTGGATAAATTTTAAGTAGCAGTGCATCTGCCAAAAAGGCCCTATAAAAAAAAAACAACAACCCCAGTGTGTGGCTGCCTGCTGCACACTCCCACATTCCAGTGGGATTTAATGTGGGATTGAAGAAGAGGAGCTGGTAACTTCTGATGGTGGCTAAAGGTGATTTACATACAAAGAATAACTTCAGGAAAAATATTATGTTTGCAGCATAAGGTGAGTACAACAGTTTTCAGGATTCAGACTGTTGTCGGTCCATACATAGAGTCATGGCATATGCTCTGACACTGTGCACCATGCCTGTACCAGCGTTCACTTAAAATAACACAGGAAGCTCAGAGTATTTATGGACTGTAAGAAACTGATTGGAAAAAACAAAACAAAACAAAACAAAAACAAAAAAAAAAACCAAAAACATAGGGTTAAAAAAAGAATATGAAATCATGTTTAAATGAACAAGTGGTATTTTTATGTAGGAATCCCCCCCACCCCACTCAAATGAGCATACAAGGGGCGCCCTTCTATGCAGCCCTTGCATGCTCATTTGTTGGAAGTAATAACTATCAGTGTAATTAGTAAAAAGTGCTGCAGCAGAGTGGCAGGCCATACTGTATGCTTTTATCCATATGGTAAATTTTTATTAAATAAAAGTTGCAGTACAAAATGTGTTTTCTCAAAATTGTGAGAAACCAATTTTGTGACCCTAATTATGACCTACTGTAAAGTTAAAAAAAAATAATAACAATCTGTGATGAAATTACATTTTGTTATTATCAGTGCTAAATAATAAATTTTAATCAACTATATTATCTATGCCGTCACTGAGCATATTTTAAGGCTGCAGCTCCCCTCTGTCCATCAGCTTTTGGTGTTACTCACCTACTGGTTGAACTTTGCAGGGACCAAAGCGCCAGCGGGAACAGTGGAGCGACACATTTTATTACGACGAGGCGACCGGAACTACTTTCCTGCGCGCACAACACCCGACGACTAAGGATATAGTGCACTACAGGAAGGATATATTTGATATTTATACAGCGATTTAAGCGTATATTATCAACATTTAATAGTTTTCTTCGCTGATATCACGGCTTACAATTAAATCTGGAATTTAATCCCGAGTTTTTACATAAAACACACAAGTATGAAAAGTATTGAGGAATAATACAGTGCAAGAGAAAAATGTTATTCGTCTGACCAATCACAAAACTTTGCTGTGGTCCTCAAGTTGGATCTTTGCCAAGGCACCTTAAATTATGGACAAGAGTCGACTCTGATTTGATTATATCTAAGAACATAAGTAATAATAATAATGTGTAATATATATGAATATAATACAATATGCAAATAAAAATAAATACACACATTTGTATTACTGTACAGGAGCTACGGTGTTTGCATTCATTTGGCATCCTGACCCCTGATCCTGACTCTTGACATATGCACCCTCACCCTCACACACACACACACACACACACACACACACACACATTTACTTTAGTCCATGTTATATTTCAGCTTCATGGTCTGTAGGTGGATTTGTGTGTGTTGAGATGCTCAGCATTGCTCCAGCGCATGCTATATATCACCGCTTTCTTTCTCTCAGTTTGTTCATCCTCTGATGACGTCTGACTTTTATTTTGAATCATTAGTGGCATAATATATCATGTGATACCATTAGAGTAGGCAGTATAATTTTGGCTTTACATGTATAATTTGTTTTAATCATGACGTGACAGCCTACTTCAAACACCTACAGTTAGAGCAGTGTAACCATGTTGAAAATGAAATGTAGGATGTGGTATGTGTTCAAATGATGAATGAAAAGGCACTGCAGATGCTTATTGATCAGAAACATTAATAGCAATCTGCTAATGTATTACTACTGCACATTTGCCTAAATGAGACTCAACCAGGTACTGTGAGCCATTACATAATTTTCATAACTAGAGCAGCTGTACTGTACTCTTGTACTGTATATGTATGTTATTGTCACAGATAGAAGCCACTGAGCTTGGTTGTTATTCTATACTGGTGTGGTAAGGACTCAGTATAGCATGTGGGGCATAGCAACGTAAGTCTAACATATTAGGAACATACTGTACTATACCAAACTGGATCACATTCCACCCAGTGACAAATGTTAAATGTCCATATGCATGCTAAATGTTCTTCAATATAAACAACATGTGCTGTCTCAGCGCAAGTCAGTAATACATTAATTTTTCATTACTTATATGGTGGACTTTTTTTTTTACTTTGTGTGTGTGTGTGTGTGTGTGTGTGTGTGTGTGTGTGTGTGTGTGTGTAATCATTTCAGCATGTATCTCTACATGATGTTCTATTAGGTTCCTTGAGCAGCCTTGTTTATCCCAGTCACAGAATTTTGATATTTGTTAATAATGTTTGTTCAATGAGTGTGTAAATGTGATGTAAAAGCTCATCTTCATGATACTGGACTACACTTTAAGGCAAATAAAGACAACAAACTAGTTAAAACTAGTTAAAAGCTGTCAAGAAGTATGTAATAAATATTTTTTTAAGTATAAAAACCTCAATAAAATGTTCAATATTAATTTGTGAATGCTGTAACAAAGGTGTCATTTGAAGCTGTGGATGCTGTGAGCCTTCATGCTAACGGTGATGGAAATCTGTCTCCGAACATTTTTTGAGCCATCTCGCCTCCTTGTATGGATAAATGTGAACACAACCTTGTATTATGAAAACATAAATAATTTCTACCAAAACAACTGACATATGTATGAAAGCTGGACTGAGACTGAATAAGACCTACTGAAAGGCATAAAAAAAGAAAAGTTTGAATATTTTGGGATCAAGCAAAGACAAAAAGAAAATTGTGTACTATATGTTTGTACCATGGATGAGAAGCAAAAGGATGAATCTGACACATAAAAATGATGAATTAGAAGCAACTGCACAAATACAAATGGTAAAACTAAGAAAAGATACAAAAATTACATTTACATTTGGAATAGGAAAATGTTAAAAAAGATGATATGAATAATAAGTGATAAAAATGGGCAACAAACCAGACTGGACTGTTTTATTAATTGGACATAAAGTGGAGGAGAAAAAAAAATCAAGTTGAATATTAAAATATCTTTCCCTCTTTTAGCAGTATTTTGAACAGTGGGGGATTCCATCAGCCCCTGGTTCCTCAGCCACAGTGTCTCTGGTTTCATTTTCCTATATATATGACTCTACCATGAGCTTTTCCTGGCTAGATGAGGGTACCATACATTTCTTTACATGCATACATTCATTACTTTTTACTGTACACCTGCCATATGACTAACAGAAATTGTAAACTAATAGCTACTACTGCCATTCATCAACCAGGAACAGAGAATATCATAATTTCATCATCATCTCATCAGCTCTACTCAGAGCGTTAGGTAAACTAGCAAAGATCATAGACTTCTCCTTCTGGAAGATATAACGATGAAAATTAAACAATCAAAGCCTCTTCACCAATTTCATATTGATTTCTTATTACATTATTGCAAAATTATTTCATTATTAAGTGAACAATTATAACGGGCAATAACTTGTTCAAAGCTAGTGGAGTTCACAGAAGCAACACTAAGATTAAAATTAAAACAGCAAATTATGCAATGATTAAATGATTAAAATTACCTCTAATAAATCTGTCACATTTTTATCACAGTTATCACCTCATTTCAACTTCATATGCTTTTGTAAACTCAATTTATAGCCGGAAACGTCACAACATTACAGTAACACAAATGTTAAAGGACCATCATATTTGTTTTGATTTGATTTTCCATTTTTTAATTAAATGTTCAGGTATATTTGTTCTTAAATTACACAACCCCCCCATCTCTCTCTCTCTCTCTCTCTCTCTCTCTCTCTCTCTCTCTCTACAACACCTCCCCCTCGTGGCTGATTGATTGAAGTGTCTTGTACATTTCATTTGTATTTATTACAGTTTAAGTAGATCAGTGGCGGTCCTGATCTACTGTGGATGAAACAGGATCAATTTCCACTGGAGGCAGGTGGGCCACTCACACATGAAACACAAACACAAGTGCAAAATGACAAATGGAGTGTGAAACAATGAAATCAAGGTGTCACAGAACTAAAAAGGGTGAATGCATTCAAACAAAAATGGTTCAAAGGTGCAAAGGTCCAAAACAAAATAAAGTAAAAGGGTTAAACCTAAAAAGGTCAAATAGAAAAAGGTCAAACAAGAAAAGGTCTAAAGAAAGGTCAAACAAACAAAACAAAAATGGTCAAATATGTTTTTATGAAAATAATTATTTCATAGTAATATTCTACAATAGATCCAGCAGATATACTTGGTCTTTGGTCCCTGTATCAAAGATGTCCCAGTATCCATCCATCCATTTTCTGTACCCGTTTGTCCTGTTAAGGGTCACGGGGGAGCTGGAGCCTATCCCAGCANATCCATCCATTTTCTGTACCCGTTTGTCCTGTTAAGGGTCACGGGGGAGCTGGAGCCTATCCCAGCAGTCAAGGGCAAGAGGCGGGGAGATGAGTTATTTAGTGACAGTAATTGTATAGATTGACAGGGAGTGAACATAATGTACATCCAGTGCAATAGAACCATAACAAATCCTACTTTGTGAAGTTTATAATGTTTAGTTTTGTTGTGACTGTGCTGTGAGATGCTGATTCAACTGTGTAAAAACATTTCAGGCTGTAGCTTCTGTTACTGTGTGTTCAAGGATCTCCTTGAAAATGGCAGTATAGAGGAGTTTGTGTTACTGTTTCCACTGTTAAATGATGAACTCCTACTTATGTGTAAGCAGATTAGTGAGAAAAGCACTTGTTGGAGGCACTTGCACAGATGTAGCAGTCCTAGAAGTGTCTAATCTGTCCAGACTGTGGAGCAGCAGGTGATGGGTAACAAGGGTAACTGCTGATTAAGGTCAGACTGTAGCACAGCAGACAGACTGTAAGACTAATATAGACCAAATATCACCCACATCAACATCCTTCATGCCTGTCACCACCAGGGATGCTTGGTTGTCCTCACAGTCATGAAGCTGATTCATGAAACCAAATCTCAAGAGCCAGTATAGGATAATTTCAAATATAAATATAAATATGAAACTTTCTTTTTTTTTTTTTTTTTTTTTTTNGGGGGGGGGGGTGTTAAACCCACACAAAGTGAGATGAGTGCGCACAAAGACATGCAACAACACCTGCTTTCTAACATGTAAAATAAGAACTGCAGTTGCAGTAATAACATTCATTTGCCTCCTCGGCCACTAGTCTCTCTGGATCAGGATCAGCTGATCAGAAGGTCAAGATCTGCTTAAAGTCATGTGACTTTGAAGTCAAAGACTGAGCATGTGGGAGTTTCTGTGATCAAAACCAGACGGACAACGGCCAGCCATTACTAACAACCAAAGACAGACAACCAGCCAGACTATCAAGGAATTACTTTGTTGTTTTGTTCTTTCAGTGTCATGATATGGGACTGACATTTTCGTTAATATTTTATTGTGTAGCAGAAATCTGTTTGTTCAAGATGTATGTATAGAAATTCCAAGCTTTTCCTCAGCTCGAAGGGTAAGAACAGTTTATTGCCACTCATCTTTTATACATTACCATACATTTTTTTTCTTTGTCTTTTGAAGCAAATATTATTTTTTGGCATGCACTTTTAATTGATTTTTTACTATTCATTTGAGTAACAAAAAACAAACAAAACCAAACCAGGCAATGAAGGGATACAAACGTATGAACCTGATCATGTAACAGTGACATCAAGGAATTTTTTTTTTTTTAAACTTTGAAACAAACACTAGCAATATTGTTTTCTACAGCATATAATACAGAGGTAGATGAACTAATTTAACTAATTTATACATGTTTCCCAGTATTTAATTGTTTCAGTTACAAAGATTGGAACAGATGGTTTATCTGAGGTGGAACCAATGAACTGAACAAATGGTTAGTAAATGAGCCCCAAATCATCATCTTCTTACATTATATGCTTAAGATTGCGAAGTCTGTACACAGTATATTTTTATTTGTGTAGGCGGGTGGAGTTTTGAATGACAGCCTACAGGAGATGGAGTGCCAGCAGTGGTCAGAATGCCAAACAGATGAGGAGAGCGACGCAGAGGAGATCCTGTTTGGATTCCATGTAAAGGTTTCATTGTGTACATAACACTTTACAGTAGTAGTTTTCAAATTATTTTGCTATAATTTGAAAATTATTATCACGAGTACAGAATCTGTTACATGTACATACAGCCTGTATTTTAGGCTCAAATGTACAAACATAATATGGTCAGTGAATACTGGATTTTTTGGAGACTGTGTAATTTGTGTGAGGGCAAAGAAAACCCATCAAACAGCTACTCTATGTGTAGAAATGTGATTTTTGTATCTTGAAATCTGTGAATCAAGAGGTTCTGTGCAGGACTCAGGATCTGGCTCCCACTATCAAAGTATGAGTAAAGGTTTAATCCTTTTAACTTCTGTGGTGCTGAGCTGTTTGGACCATAAGGTGAGTGTGTGAGTGTTTGTCTGGGCAGGAGAGCTGTGCTACTGACCTTCCACGTCACCCGCAGCTGGACACAGACATAGAAGCAGTCAGGATTCTGTATTCAGACTCTGCAGTCTCTGTCAGGTAAACATTTTCCCTTCATCTCAGCTTTACAAGGACAGAATCTCTGCTTTTCTGTTTAATGAAGTCTTTCCTCGCTTTGTCTTGCTCCTGCTAGCGAGTACAGGACAATTGATGCTGTTGATGTTGACTTAAACATTAATAAAAACTTTTTGGATGTAAGTACATTTCATTTTTTGACATGCTTGTTGTTGTGGCATCTTAGCCTGTTTAATATGACACTTGTCTCTGTCCACAGAAGGAAATGGGCAAATCCTGGAAGGTTAATCCATCAGAAGCCATCGTCATCCGCCTGCACTTTTCTCTGTCTCAGTATCTGGATGGTCCTGGTGAGCATCATCAACATTAGAAAGATTTTACCATTGAGACAGGAATTACTGTTAATCGGTGTGACTCCAGATGATGTTTCTCACCACAGCACCTTCAGTGGAAGTCTTTCAGCCATCCAGTAATAATTTCAGCTTTGGGCATCAACTCCAGAAGTGAGTCACACTGCCCCTGTAATATGTGTGGTACTGTTAATTGTTAATAGAATGATTAGATGGTACAGTGCATGCTTCCCCATGACTGTAAGAAAGTTGTATAGAAAATGGATAGATGACAGATTAGAGCTTATCATATTACTGTAGAGAGTTAATTACATGATATGATGATAAATGACAATAGGTCAGTGCACTTTGCCGCAAAAACACACACAATTTTAAATCCAGCACACA
This sequence comes from Lucifuga dentata, assembly GCA_014773175.1. Taxonomy (NCBI): domain Eukaryota; kingdom Metazoa; phylum Chordata; class Actinopteri; order Ophidiiformes; family Bythitidae; genus Lucifuga; species Lucifuga dentata. The sequence continues at coordinate 143,150 of VXCM01000838.1, forward strand.
AAATGTAAAACTGAACTTTGTCAGTTACTGGTTAATTAACTGTGTGCTGTATCCAGGCCTTCACAACAGGTCTTGTGTGGTGTGATAAAAAGGATAGAGACATTATGGGTCTAGATGTCATCACAAGCTGTTTCATGCAGTGATGTGACAGTAAAATCAAAACACCTGACTACCACAGACATGAGAATAAAAGTTTGTAGTCTCCTTTATTTGTTTTCTTGTCCTCCTCCAGATGGAGGACAAGAAATCTAACTTTTAATTTCTGTTCTCCAGTGTTCTCACAGTCTTCATATCTCAGGAGTGGGAACATTTGAGCAATGAGAGCATCACAGTCAAAGAGAAAAGCAGACTCGGCTGGTTCAGACCTGGTGGAACAATCAAGAGGTTCCGTGCAGGACTCAGGATCTGGCTCCCACTATCAAAGTATGAGGCAATTAAAGTAATTCAGCAGTTTCATTGCTGACTGAACCTGTGATTGAGGTTCTATTTACTGCTTTCTCACTTACCAGGTCTAATGGGCTCCAGGATCCTGCTGTTAAGAGGGGGATCATTTTATCTGAGATGAAACTGAACCATGTTAAGAACTGCACAACTGCCTACACTATCAAGAATCCTAAAGGAGAGCTCTCCACTCACACACCTAGTGGAAAGGTGATATGTTCATATTACATTGACACATGTAATTTATGGTTACTGCAAAAGCAACATTTTTATCTATTATCTTCATTTTCTCTACAGAAGGTGGTCGTATCTGCAGTCAAGTCATCAGCACAACTTAGCACCAAGCAGCTGATAGAGCTACTTTTTTCCTCCCAGGCCATCAGGCGCTGTAAGACAGTCCCCACTCTGCAGCATGGCTTCTTGGTACAGGTGAAGCCTCACACAGAAACAATAAGGAATGGTTGCTGTTATACTTTGAAGTAAGAAATGTACGTTTCCCAGAGAAAATGTTTCAGCTTGTTTGAAGCCACTGCAGATATGAGTTAAAGTGTCTTGGAGAATGAATTTCTTGATAGGATAATGCATAACACCTTGAGAAAGAGTCATAAAACGATTACTCTTCTGTGTAAGTAATAAAAGTATGAGGATTAGAAAAAGACATTTGATGAATATCGCATGCACCTTTTAAAATTTCTGACATAGCAGATGGCAGGACAGAATGGAAACACTTTGTGTAAGTACACATTTCTTACCACATATTTGCTTTTCATTTTGTACACAGATTATGAGGTATGCTGAGCAGAGAATCCCCTCTCTGAATGAATACTGTGTGGTCTGTGATGAAAGACATGTGTTTCAGAATGGACCTATGTTAAAGGTACATTTATGCCAAGAAAACTGCTGATGTTGTGGATAATCTATTGATGTAAAAGTTAGTTGACTTGTTATAATTGTCATGATTCTGCTTTGTGTGATTCTAGCCGGCAGTTTGCACCAGGGAACTGTGTGTCTTTTCTTTTTATACTTTGGGGGTTATGACTGGAGCTACAGAGGAGGTAGCCACCGGTGCTGAGGTTGGTAACACACATATATACCACCACACACTTTCATAGATAGCATGTGTAATAAAAATGTAAGATGAATATCTTCCAATAATCTTCACTATACAGGTTGTGGACTTGCTTTTGGCCATGTGCAAAGCAGCTCTTCAGTCTTCACGGAAGAGCATCATATTTGAGCCGTACCCTTCAGTTGTTGATCCATGTAACCCCAAAACTCTGGCCTTCAGTCCAAGGGTATCAGCTGAACTGAGTTCATTTTAAATGCATTACTCAGTATGCAGTGCTTTATTTAGAAGACATCACATATCCTTTTTTTTATATACTGTTGTTGTGACAGAGGAAGAGCTACGACAGGCTGCAAAAAGCACTGGATGGTGTGTTGTTAGTAAGGAGGACGGCACAGGTGACTAATCTCAAAGTAAATCTTATATTCACGATTCATATCTGAGTCTCTTCGTCACATAATAATCTGAAAGCAGATAAATGTCTTCTTAATGTCAATTTACATCCAGGGCTCATATACTGAAATAAAGAAGCAAATGGACAAGACTGACCCTCTTGCTCACCCCCTGCTGCAATGGTGAGTGAAAGGATTTAAACCAGCATTTCACTGAGATTTTTATTTTAGATTATATACAGTGGTGTCCAAAAGTTTGAGACCAAATTGAAAATCTGTGATGTTTTCCATGTAAATCTGGAAATAATCAGAATGTCTGACATCAAAAGAAGCTCTTTGGAAGTTATCCCAGCAAATCATGCTGGGATAACTTGGGTCCTCAGGTTTTGCACAAAACTGGAGTCCATGCCAGCTGGAGTGCATGCTGTCATTAAAGCAAAAGGGGAGCAAATACTAAGATATTCTGACATTAATGTACATTTTTCAAAGATTCAACTTTTCACTCAAATTGTTAAGATATTATCATTTGTAATGAAAAANGTACATTTTTCAAAGATTCAACTTTTCACTCAAATTGTTAAGATATTATCATTTGTAATGAAAAACCTTGTATTAAATTCAAAAGGAATGCAAAATAGAAGCATTTTCACAGTGGTCTCAGACTTTTGGACCCCACTGTATNAAATTCAAAAGGAATGCAAAATAGAAGCATTTTCACAGTGGTCTCAGACTTTTGGACCCCACTGTATTAAGAAAGAAAGAAAGAATGAAAGAAGGCAAATAGGAAAGAATAAGGAAGGGAAGTATGGGAAGAGTATACAGTAGAAGTAAAAATAGGAAGGAAAGCAAGGAAGTGGGAAGACTAAGGAAAAATGGAAGGAATGAAAAAAGGGGAAAGTAGGAAAGAATACAAAAGATGGAATGATGATGGAAGGAGAAGAAAGAAAGAAAAAAGACAAATAAATAAATAAAAAACACTATATGCTATAGTATTATTCCATGTTATATGTTAAATATGAATCTACCAAATGCAACCTTGATATAACTCTAGTCTAGTGAAATGAAAAAAGTTCAATATTTCTTCATGACATACCTAGGAGTAAAAGTCTTACTAAGTGGAAATACTCAAATAAATTAAAGCCTCAGTATATACTTGAGTACAATATTTTAGTAAATGTCAGTTTCTGCCGCTGATATGCAGGTATTTGTTTGTATGTTTGACAACAGGATTTTAAGCAGTAACAGATCACATCTTGTCAAGCTTCCGCTGAACAGGGTATGAGAGAACAGTTTGGTTTCTGGCTCTTCACACAGTAGTTGAAAGTGTTAGAATGGTAGTAGTTCATTAGTACCCGGCCATGTATTTTCAGATTAATGAGATAGAATACAATCTGTTTGTACTGATGTTTCACTCCCATCCACCTTATGACTTTTTGCACTGCAGCAGCTCATGTTTATGCACACACCACACCAGTTCCTGTTGATTAGCAGCCCTCCATCCAAAGAGGTTCGCTTTCAAACTGCCAGAAAAATCTACGGCAGCACCTTTGCTTTCCAGTCAGTAAGACCATAGTCATCAACAAAAACCATCATATCAGTATTCATATACAGAAAATGACCCTGCTTCATGTGCTCTGATATTCATTGTTTCTGCTTTCAGTGGTTCCCATATTGAAAACTGGCACTCTATTCTGAGAAATGGGCTAGTTAATGCCTCTGACACAAAGTTACAGGTAGGAATGAAAATATTAGAATTATCTTTAACTTTCCTATTCTGAGTCACATTAAATACCTCCACCAAGGGTTTTATGTTTTTAGCAGGATTACTTAACGTTATAATACAATTTTGAGGAAACTTGAGGACAGTGTAGGGCATGGCCCAGGGAAAACCCATCATTAAATTTTTATTTAGACCTGGACAACTGGATCCAGGAATTCTAAGATGATTTCTTAAGACAGCAAGATAAGGAGGTTTGTTTTTTTTTTTTTTTTTTTTNAAAAAAAAAAAAAAAAAAAAAAAAAAAAATCAGGCATATGTATCTATAGGTGCAATTAGTCTAATGATCTGGATCTTGACTAAAATTACTTGGACAGGAGGCATTTTAATGCAATTTCTCTACAACAACAAATAGGACAGATGTGCCTGCAACGACTACTAATGTGTAGCTGAGAAGATGCTTATTCAGGAGCATGCCAATGGTTTTGGCATATATTTAATATTTTAGTAGGTTTATTATAGTTATTATTTATTTATAGTTTTTTTTTCTTTCTCTTTAGGCCAGTATATTATTAGAGCAGGACTTTGTCTAGGCTTGTTCAGTGATGGTGGAGGTATGTGCTCTCTGGTGAGAGCGTTTCTAATTTATACCTGAGTAGCCATTAAACAATGTATTTGAAAGAAAGTTTTAATGTGATTTTTTTTTTCTGCTGTGTAAGCTTCATGGAACTGCATATGGGAAAGGCATCTATTTAAGTCCTCTCTCAAGCATATCATTTGAATATTCTGGTAAGGATGCATGGTGTAGCATTTTGCATAATACTCTGCAGACGCAACTATATCATGATACTGTAGTACTGCATTACAGTTTTCCATTAATTCCATCTCTGTTGTTTTTGTTATACTTTGTACAGAGATGGGTAAAGGACAACACCAAATGCCCACCAAAGAAGAACTCATCAAGAGGTACAACCAGATTAACATAATCCAACAGGTATAGTATAGTATTTGCCATTTGTCCAATTTCTGACTGGACACACTTTGAAGACAAAAAAAGGATAGTTGTCTTACACTTAAGCTGTAATATTATTTAAATTACCAATGTCTCTACATTCTGTGCCTTTATCACAGTTGAATTCAATGCAACAATGGAGTACATTGAGAGTGTGACAACTGTTCTTTGTCTTTTTTTTCCTCACTTTTTTCTCGGTTGTCTGCCACCTTAATCATTTGGGTGTTCATCTGTAGCTGTTTTTGCATGGACACACTTTGAAACAAAAATGTATTTTCCCACTTCCATGATCTGATCGTACACCTCTCCTCATTTTAGGAACAGCCAGGAAAAGTCAGGTTCCTAGAAAGCATAAACCTAAGCTGCATTGCACTCTGTGAGGGTAAATACGAGACACCGCCTTTATAGTGTCACAAAAACTGATTTCATAACATGAGATATGATTTCATGATATTTCGATAAAATGTATTCACATTTCTTAACAGTGGTAACTTCAAAGGACCTTAAAAAACATGGGAATATTTGGGTATGCCCTATTTCCGACTATGTGTGTACACGTTTCCTTTTTGTGTAAGTACACTATAAGGAGTCAGGGAGTAGTGCCTGAATATCTTTCTGACTCTTAATGTAATAAAAACTTTCCAGTCAACATTTCAGTTGTCCAAATTGTTCTACTTATATTTTTTTCAGGTATGAGAATGGCCGGGTGGGAGACGTCAATATCAACACCCAGGATGCCAGAGTCCTGAGGGAAATATTACAAGTAATTGCTACAAGGCCTTGCTGATAAAATAAAATAAAATAAAATTACTGCACAATACACAATCATCCACACACAATAATTATATCACAACATGATAACGACTGACCATTTTAGAAGTTTCTTCATTTTTTTAAATTTTTTTTTATTTTTAGAATGCAGATTTCAGATGATAACATGGACTGAATTTCATTCTAAAAGTCTGACTAAAGATTGGTTTCCATCTGGTTTAAAAAGAAAGCATTAAACACTGACCTGTTACTTAGTTTTTTCCACAACTAAACAAAACAGGCATCTCTGCTTTCCATAGTCAGTTGTACTGACATTAGATTGATGTGTTACCTTATGATTTATTCTGTCTGTCATGGCCCAGCAACACTTCTTTGCCTTATATCACGTTTTATAGGCATATCACATTTTGTAGCTGTTTTTCAAATCTGTATTTACACAGAAAGGCACAACTGTACTGTAAGCACGTGTTTGGCAAAATGTTTTATAATATATATTTTAAATAAACTTTTACAATATTTGTTAAATTTGTTCAATAGATTCAAATCTTTTTTCCCTATATTAATAGAACATTCCCACGTTTCTGTTTAATGCTAATGACGTAATCATTTCTGTTTTCAACTCAAATTTTGTCTGTAATATGCGAGCTCTACCACAAGATGGGGATGTAACCAGTAGCAGTGGTAAAGTGCCAGTAGAGCACGTGGCAGAGAGAGAGAGAGAGAGAGAGAGAGAGAGAGAGAGAGAGAGAGAGAGATGAGAAAACCCACAGCAGAGCATCCCAGAGACTGGCATAGCACCATGGTAAAGTGTCAGTCTAGCATGCAGGAGTCACACAAAAAAACTTGTATGTGCTACACACACACAAAGTAAAAGTGAGGTATTGTAGCTCATGTGGGGTGACTGCAGTAAATTACAGCCAATGGCTAAAAACTGTTTTGATCAAATATAAAGTTACTCTACAGGGTGAATATATTCACCAGTGGATATTTAATAGCCATTGAATATAGCCATTAAACATACATTCATGGCCACTGGAGGTCCCTCTTGGGAACCAGCTGTAATTTGCACTGAACTGTTCATTGTGTTCACTGAGTGCGTTCATGATATTCACATACCATCCTGTGAAGCAGAAATGCAGCATTATAACAGTATTCTGGTTCCATATGAGCCCCACAGCTGCCCCTTTATGGTCCTCAGCTCATCTACAGAAAGCAAAAAGCAAAACAAGTCTACTGATGTCTAGAAACAGATTTTTCCTTGAAGGTTTTGACTTCATCATTCTGTGAAGTATTGGTGAAAAGTTGCACCTCTTGTGCATGTTTGTAGTTACCGATATCATTGATTTTAAAGGAGACAGATTTCATGTTGCAGACATTTCTGGGCCAGCCCAGCAGGGTATGGGCTAAAGGGAGGAATACTGTGATTTTTCTGTAATAGCCCAAAGACAGACACTTTTCCACAATGGCTTGCTGGTGATTGTGATAAAAGAAGGCTGTCTTAAAAGCCATAATATATTTTGCCATATCTGTTATCACTGATATGTCTTTATATTTACCCCAATGAGTCTATATTTTGGGATATTATCTGTATAAAAGCACATTGAAAATGCCAGTTAAGTTAAAACAAATAATTATTTCATGTGCATGCTTTGGTAAATCTCATTATCTGATGTTTAATCAGTCATTTAATTCAAGCAACCACACAGAAATAATTTCTCTCAAACCCAAAGCATTCAACGAAAGATTTAAAATCAACACAGTGGAATATGACAGTAAAGAAATAAATGAAGCAAAAAATTGTGTGTGCCTTTAAGAGCACTATGTCCCACTCTACATGTCACTCTGTGAGCCTCATATGGGTTGTTTGGCATCAGCTGTACTCAGTGCTGAATAGAGCAAGGACATCATTTTTTTCTTATCTGTGGGATTAGAGGAAGAAATGCCCTCCTCATCCTCCTCATCATAGCGCTCAGAAGATATCATGGGACTCCAATATGGACAAAGGACAGAGCAAACATTAAGATAAATTTGGATTGCAAAACTGAGCAACTTTTACTTTTCTCATACAAATCAACAAAAGAAGTGCATCAAGTCTCAAACTAGTTTTAGTGAATAAGTCACTAAGCCCAGAGGTCAGATGAAGAGTTCAAATGCTACATGCAACCCTCTAATGGAACCACAGTCTTCTCCATTCCACCTTATTTCCCCATTTTTATCATCAAATCTTGACCAGAGAAACTTCAGGAGGGTCAGCCGCATAGAAGACGACAGTCCCTTTCCCATTCCTGGACTAGCAGCAGATATTCTGCACGAGAGTGAGAGAAGGCAGCAAGATCTGCAATTTGCTACGGTTTGCAACAGCTTGCATTCAAGAGGAGGGAAAGGGCAGTGAAAGGACAGCAGTAAGACAGGTGGTCTTCACTGGCTCAGGCAGAGGAGTCACCAAGACTATCACCTGTGTGGAAATTCTGAAGCATAAAGTTGGAGGGCTGCATCAGGTCTCCAAGATTTACTACAAGACAGTGAATGAAGTTTGGGAGAGTTCACAACATGGAGTGGCAGGTGTAACCACATACAGGACTGTCCCCGCCATCTGCATCCTGCTCTCCAAAGACCCTCTGGATCCTCAGGAGCCTGGGTATCAACCACCCCAAACTCTGCGTTTATACACGGGAGACATGGAGAGACGCGGGTCTCTGCTCAGGACAGACTGCAGTTCTCTCTCACAGTACAATGCCAAGAGACTCTGTCTGCATGCAAAATAAATACTTGCCTCTGCCTCTACGTAAGTCTATCTGTGATAATATAGCAATATACAGCTTCACTAAGACTGAACCAAAGGTAAAGCTATAGAATGATCTGTAACAAAAAGTTAAATTCTATCTTATGATGTAGCTTTTTTTATTAGTATATTTAGTAGTAATATAAGCTTTGATGCAAAAGATCAATAAATTACTGTAAGAATAAACAAGGTTAGTCAGTTTTTTTGTCATCTATTGAAATAAACATATCTGCATCTCAACTCTCATGTTTTAGACTATATACACAACTTTAATTTAGATAAAATCAGAAAACACTTCTCAAAAAATATGTCAGTGCTGGCGATTTCACACATAACCCTGTGTTGTCATAGTCATCCCAAAACTGTCAGCAGTCTTACATAAATTAATTGTATTCAGTGTTAGTAAGGTTGTTATTCTGCATACTACCACGACAGCAGGTGCATGGTATTTTGTATTATGTTATGAGTTTCTTTTTTATGGTATCTGTTTTGATATCCTATAATATATTTTCCATAATATTTTCTGTGAGCATAATAATGTATAAACAGGTCAACTGTTCTTGAGATAAACACAGCTAAATCAAATGTATGACACTTGCAATGTTAATGCACCTTGTCTTTGTAGGTCAGCTTTGCAAAAGAACTTCCATAAACGATAGCACAATCAGATAGCAAACTTAAAGCACAGTATGGCAGAAATCAGACAACAAATCATAAACAAAAATCGATTAATAAACAAAACGCATAGAAATAAGACATATATCCATTTAAATTATAAACCGAAAAGCATGCAATTATGTCTTTTAGACTAAAAGAATATGAGCTCTTACTGAAAGTAAAGACATTAGAAGGAAAGGTACCAAAAATTCTGTATATTCTGTATTAAATGAAAAAAGATTAGGGCTAGTTTCTTTATGTAGATTACAGAAGGTGCAAAGATCTGAAACATACACATATTTCGCAATAAAAATGCAGAATAAATACCATGCAGTATTTTAAATAAATTTCCTTTGCTTGCTTGGATGTACTCCTAGCAGTCTTTCTAGGTCAAAAATATCAACGACCTTTGCGCATGCGCATGAGAGGATCACGTACGTGACGGGCGAGCTACTAGCAGCATCTTCCAAATCCCTCCGGTTTGCAGCTGGTGTCCGCATCATGTTCAGAGCCGCCGTCCGACTCTCCGTCTCCGGCGTCCGGAATTTAACCCGAACGCAATCACGTTGTCAAGGTATTTGTGTTTCCACTTTTGTCTGTGATTTATTTTTGACAGCTCAGTGAACTTAGAGCGGAAATCAAGAGTCGCTGTTTGGCACAGTGCGGCGCCCCGCTCGGCTAACACGTTTGCTAGCTTATATTAGCTTAGCTAGGCTAAATACACTACAAGTACTGTGCTGTTCTAAACTTACCAACTTTGGGGTAAAATTGTAAGCATGCATATTCAGTGCAGCAATCATACTTCCTATCTACGTGTGTATTTTTGTTAATATGATCTTGTGGTGAGCTCAGCCGTCTGTGTCCTTGTCATGACCCACCTGGAAGGCTCAGACTCAGGCCCTGTGCTAATGCTAATTGCTAATATGCTAACTAGAACGAATGGCCACTGTTAAGATAATCAGGCGCTCTACTTCTTACCACCGACGCAGAGTTGCAATAAAACACAGTTATTGTGAATACTTTTAATTAGGTCATGTCAGATATTTGGAACGGATCCAGCTACTGCCCGATAGCAATAATTCGTTTTCCATTGTATTTTAGCGCAGATATCCTTGACTGTGTGTTGTTTGCCCTTATAGGTGATTTGACACTAGATGCCACTGTAGGTGCTTTTGATTTCCCAGCTAAAATGTTTTTTCATCACACAGCTCCTTTAGCCTCAAGGTGCTACTCACATGGGAAGCAAGAGACAGATGAGGAGTTTGACGCCCGCTGGGTGACCTACTTCAACAAGCCAGATATTGATGCATGGGAGCTGAGAAAAGGTAAATGAAAGAAATGAGATCTAAAGCCAATCACTGCAGTTAACAGCATAGAAATATGAGTGTGTGTTTGCAGAAATGATTAGTATGAGTTGTAATCGCTTCATTTTTAACTCAAGGGACTTTTGCATTGGCATCCAAGAAAGCAATATTCCTTTAGATGCTGATTGCTGAATGTGCTCCATTCTGACTAATTAAAATGCCACAGCAGGCGTGTGGACAAGTGGCAGCACATGGAAAGATAACAGGCTTATTATAAGGGGAGGGAAATGATAAGACCAGAAACCCTTTAGGAACTGGTTTAGTAGGCAGTCCTTATACGTTGAACCTTGCACTAAAACATGAGGCAAGTTATTCTCAAAGGAGTGTTGCAAATCAGGTTGAGATGCAAAGCAGCATAATGTTTACATAAAGATTTGTTCCTTTAAGTTAAATTGAACTTACAAAGTGTCTCCTATGAATACATCCAAGCAAGTGCTTGTACCTCCAGTAGGTATATTTTAAAGCTTTTAGTTTGTATTGTTTTATTAGTTCCAAGCTTTGAGATAACACAAGGCAAAGATGAAATTAAGGAAGTATGGACAAAAATAAAATGTTTATCTCTGATCTCTAATAAATGCAATTGCTTCTTTTCAGGGATGAACACATTGATTGGTTATGACCTGGTACCTGAACCAAAGATTCTTGAAGCAGCTCTGAGAGCCTGTCGGAGGTTAAACGACTTGGCCAGCGCCATCCGAATTTTGGAAGCTGTGAAGGTGAAAAAAGTGTCAAATGCAAAATCTTCTGAAATCATTCATCTTTTCTTGTTAATATAATATTGGGGCTAAACATCCTCACAGTTGCTAGATGATTAAATTACTGTTTTGGTATTTCATCAGGACAAAGCTGGCCCACACAAAGAGATCTACCCATATGTGATTCAGGAGCTGCGGCCAACTCTAGATGAGCTCGGAATCTCCACGCCTGAAGACCTAGGCATTGATAAAGTGTAGAGGAGCAGGTATTGTCTATCATCAGTGCATTTTTTAAAAATATATATATTTGCAGAAAACATACATATTTAGAGAGATTCTCTTGTTCATTTCTTCCAGATCTCTTATGACGGAGAACATCCAGGACTCAGAAATCTTGTACTTAAATCTTTGCCTCATGTAATATGTGTGATATTTAATTTGGCCTTTATTAAGTTCCTTTGCTTGTAAAATGTTGATGAACTTAATAAAGGATAATATATCTTTGAGTGTCGCACAAATATTTTGGCACATTTTAAATAGTCTGAGTACTTTATTAAGGCATTGCTTTTTTAAAAGTTGCTTTAATAGAGAGTGGAGAGTCACTTTATTGTGCATGTGATCCTAGCTTGACTGGACATTGTGAGTCTCATTTCACCACCAGGGAGCAGCATTTTCATATGAATGTAACAATCATTTTACTGTATTTCATTCTACAATCTGTATGACATCTGTTTTCAGGGATACATTACTACATGTTCGTAAAATAAACTTGTTCAATGCCAAATCGTGTAATGTTATCAACAACAGATCAGCTTAAAAATTTAACGTTGAAAGTCTGAGAGAGTCAACACTGAACAGCTCTTAAGAGTTTGTGGTAACAATGTTTACTCAGAACTTTTCAGTAACTTGAGAAAATTGTATTAATAGTTATATAAAATGCTATTTATAGACATAATTCACTCAACTGTATTCTGACCACTTATGTTTCACCATTAACACCAGTTTTAAGGTGAGCAGTATTAATAAAATTATTGCAGTAGTAAATTAGCTTTTTTAAGGTACTATTTTATTAGGAAATTTATGAAAGTAAAGTTTGTCAGTGACGATCTTCTCATGTATTTGGTCTTACTGGTATTTTCAGTTATTCAAAGTTAATGCAGTGGAGCTAAAATGGTATCACCAAGCCAAAGCTTGTCAAATAGTAGAATACCTTTCAGTAAACTTAATTTAAAGGATGTTAGGTGAGTAGGTGGTGTGGAAAAATGCTGGATCTAAGCTTCTGTTCATTAATTACTTGTTAAAAACAATGTACATCAAACACTTATTTGATGCCACCTTGAAGGGTCCATTTGAGAAATTCTCTTAAATTCTTGGGTCAGATGCTTGATTTTAAACAAGTGGTCTCAGGCAGCCTCTGACTATTTCCATTTTGTCTGAACTCTTACGTACACTGCTTTTCAATTTACTTAATCCTACTCCAAAGAAAATAAAAGGACAGTGACTAATGAGCCATTACAGGAGTCGGAATGAACTTCCATGCATGTTAAGTACATTCTGCTTTGAAATACAGCTTATTTTTTTATTTTTATTTTTTTTGCACCAAAAACATACTCTGAGTGCAGAAGTCACACTTCACTGTAATGTAAATCAAAGTGTTCCAGAATTTGCAGGAGCTCACGTCATTTAAATATCCACACAAACGAATAAAGATGAATGGTTTCAGCTTTAGGGTGGGATGGCTTTGTGAAGTGGGTGGGTAGTTCCCGAGAGATGAAGGCAAGGAAACCCATTTTACGAGCTTTACGCGTGGGGCGGGCCTTTCATTCATCCAAGTTGGGGGTGTAGGCCACTCAGTCAAAGACAATCAAAGATGTTTGAGTTTCCTTGCGCGTTGACCAGCGAGGCAAAGCGCTGCGTTTTCCCCTCCTCCCGCTCCGAGCTCTTCGACCTCCACACCGCTGGCCTTTTAAATCACTTTTGATCACCCAAATCTTTTCTCTCAAAAACTGGTCATGCGATGCGATTTATTTTGCTGGAAGAAAGAAGGAGAAACTAGATAAGACCTGTTGGCGATGATGGATTACTCAAAGGCGCAGATGGTGAGTGTCGACGGCTGTTTGGCAACGCTTCCACTCGTATTACTGTAACAAAGCAAAAGACGATTAATGTCGAAGTCATCAGAGGTGCCTTTACGTCGAAGTTTTCATTTTGGTTTTTGATCAACGGAAGGTAAATAAGGGTTGCTTGGCTGTCAAATGTACGCTTCGTGTTTACGTGTATCGGCTCCGAAATGAAGTTGAATTTCCGTTTATAAAGAAAAATCCGATTTGTAGAAAAGCCACATCGTAAGTTTGATTTCTTCAGTATTTGTGTTCAGTCAAAATAAGCACACAGCACCTGAACCCATGTGCTAATTCTAATAATAATTCTCAACTAATTATCCATATGTAATATTTATTTTAAAGCTTTAAGACGTGTTCCACTAAACCCGTCGTGCTTTGTGGAGCAGAGCCAGTCTGTCTTTAAAAAAGTTTTCGTTTGAGTTTGAATACAGATTTGTTTGGAGCCTAAAACAAATTTGTATAACTTTATAATAATCCTGTATAAAAACAGACATTTTGTAAACGTCAAATTTCCTGTGTGTCCCTGAATGCAGCAACAAATAAGTGCAACTCTTTTCTGAAAATTTTAAATTATAGCAAATTAAGCATTTCAATATTCGTGACTAGATGCACAGTGAAATAAGATGTGATATTTGTCTAAATACTTGTTTCCTCACAATTACTTCTATTTGTCACCCATAGTCTAGCTTATCGGAGGAGGGCAGTTCAGAAGGAGCAGAATGTCCCCAGGCCAGCTCTTCTGGTGTGAAGCTGGAGGCCTTGATGGAGCATCTACAAAGACAACAAGAGGCCAAACTGGAGATGGACTTAAAAGAGAAACACCTTCGACAAGCCCAGCTCCTGTTTGCTCAGCATGCCGCTGCAGCAAGAGCATTTGGCTCCAGACTAGACTCAACGTTATTCTGTAAAACAGTTGATGGAGAGGCTCATCAATCAGCTCAACAAGCTGTGAGCGGCCATCTGAGCAGAGTGGATCCCGAGGCTGAAAGGGAAGATGAAGACGAAGGCTCAGATGTAGATGAAGAAGAGATTGTGGAGCCTGGAGAGAACGATGAGGTAGAGGGGGAAGAGGAGGAGGTGAAGAGGCCTCGAGTCCAGCAGGATCCAAGCTTCTCCTTCCCTTATTCCTCATCCCACTCGCCTTCTGTCAAACCACTGGCCATTTCTTCACCTTCAGCACTAAAACAGGAGCCTGAAGAGAAGGAGCTGCTGTCTCCTGCAGGCCAGCACGCCTTCACGTCGCCCAATGGATTTGCTGAGTGGGGCTATGATGAGCCATTCAAACAAGTAAGTTTGCTTTGCATTGAGTACATTACGGGTGGGATGGGTTTTTTTTCCTTCTTTGTTTTATTTAAAGCTTAGCACTTGGATTTTACCAAGAGAAAATGACACTAATAATCCCTCCTTGCTTGTGTGCATGTGTCCTCTCTATTTATCTCTTTACTGACTTGTACCAACTGAGAGTCTGGCACACTGCTGGTCTCACATGTGGAAGAAAGAGCGTGTCCCTTTGGCACGGAGCCCAAACCTGGTGGTGTTTAATTACTGGCCAGACCACTGATCTGTCCTTCTGCTATACTTCACCTCATGTCTCACACTTATGAAAGGGTTCTTGCCATTGCCCAAGCTAATTGTCTTGGCTGTTGTCCAATCCCAACTTGTTCAGTGCAGCTGTTTCAGGTCTAACATAAATAGAGTCAAAATGAGAACAGAGGATTAATAAAGTGTGTATTTACAGCTAACACACTGTGGTTAAGTGTTGTGTATTTATGCTGTGCAGGATGAAAGGTTTTTCCTCTCATTGTATCAGGTTGACATGTATATAAATTGATGTTCTGGTATTAAACATGAACTCCAAAGCTGGTATTCATGAATATGCTTTGCATCAGATACATTTGACTGCTTACAAGTAACACAATCTTTATTCTGTCTTTTGCCATGGGTTTTTCTTTCTCATGGAAGCTGATCTATTGGGTATTTCTGCTGTGCATGTTTCCCTTACCCAGGCCCCACTTCAGTACAATACATTATGATTAATGAGGCCTGTGGACAGAGGGACAGCTGGCTTACTGTGTCACGGCATACCAGCAAGTAACTATCCATAAAGTTTAGTTACAGTACTTTCAGTGTTTCCTGATGGGGAATGTCTTATCAGAGTCTTAAAGCACCAATTGTTCAACTTTAGATATTTCCTACTCCTTCACTATTGCCTTCTTTTTGAAGTTCCTTGTGAACTTAAGCTAATCTTCATTATTAGTGTTTTTTAAACCTTTAATGCTCAGAACAAGTCACTGCTAATGTAGCTATAGCTCTGTGGATACTTTTGCATAATTTAGCCGTCGCTTAGCAACCCCAAATGGCAGCTTAATTCAGCTGCAAGTAATCAATACATTATATTGCTGCTGGAGTGAGAATGGATTTGCTTTTCTGCAGACCAGAACACATGAGCTGTGAGGCATTAATAACCTCTCTCCTATTTTGATTAAAACACAATAATGAGCAGTTTGAGACTGCTCTTAGAGAATATTGCAGGGGTTGATAATTACTGGATTTTCCTTTGTCCAAATTACCAAAACAATCTAGGATGTGACTGCTAATTTATCATTTGAAGAAAAAGTGATGCATTTGCTGTGTGTAATTAGAACAACTTCAGATGCTGTTTTATTTTTTTAAGTTGCTTTAGGAGGTAATACTTGTAGTCATCCATTTCATCCTATTTACATCACAAAAAGACAAAAGGTGTAATGGTTTTTCAAATATTGTTAGAGGTGGTTCATGAGGAATATTATGGATCTAAGCGAGCTTTATAAAATGGCGTGCAGCTTATAGCCAGCCATGGCCTTATATTTGTTTGCCACTTTGCCTAAAATGTAAAAGTACCTCAGTCCACGTCTCATGCTTTCCATCGAGTGCCCTGTTTGTTTTTTATTTTAAATTTCAATATAAGGCCTCTTTTGGTTAAATTAAAGCTGCTTTGTCTGCCTTATGGCACACAGCTTCAAATGGGGCCATTTTACGGTCTGATTGCTGGGATCTTCTTTTGCAATTCTTTTTCATTTACTTTCTATGATTAATCAAACATCTTTGAAGTATGTGACATTCTGCACGAGCATCATCATACTGGACAGGTTTTGTTCAAGCCTTGTGTGCCGTCTGACTCCAAACAGTAAAATTTGTATTGTGGCAGGGATAAAGACCCATTCGCTCTCAGCTCTTGCTGCACAGCAAGGGGCCAGATAAATGATTCTGACTCACAGAGGAGACTAAAGGGTCAATAATTTGATTTGAATTAAAAATTTGGTCCCCCCATGGTTACACTGAAGTGTGATGAGGGGTAAGTTTTGACTGGTGCTCTGCTGGAGCAGATGAATGATTATAAATCAAGCTCATTAAGAAAAATAGTTTCATGTTAGAATCAGTGCTGCAAACTGTATTGTACTTTCAAAAATCTTTAAATTCTGAATATCTATTGTGATACGTCTGGCTACTACATATTTTCCGTTGTAATCTTTTGCAGTTTGTTGATGGTTGAGCATCCTATTAGACCATAGACCAATAAACCATTGGCTGAACAGGCGTTAGGCCTAATATTATGCATTATTATTTTGGCAATTAATATTTTTGGCAATTAAAATATCTAAAATGATCTATAAATATTTAAAAACGATTCATTAAAAAAAAATCTCTAAACAAAGGAAAACCCTTTTCTGACCTACGTACTGAATACTATCTGGTTTCCCAGGGTGAGATGTGAAAGCTCTGTGAGCAATTAACTGAAAGGTCTTTGTTAATAGATCCACAGTAGCTCTCACTTGCTCATCAATAAGGGGGGGAAGGGATTTATTTTCACTTTATGGCTAAAAGACTGGGATGTTTATCTACCTTCCCATCAACAGGCTTTCTGCTGGGGACCACAACTCCCTTAATTAGAAAGGCCAAGCTGAAGCTATTTGACGCGTCAACTGTGGCCAATGTGTATAAAACCAGGGATATGTAGAATTACACAGTGGCACTAGCACAAGAAACATTTTTCTTTGTGTTTACAGCGAGCCGTTACAGTGTTATGCAGTGGTTGATTGTGCGTCAGCATTTGTGGTTTGAATGATGTTTTTGGTGTAAACATGACTGGCAGCAAACTGCTGTGTTTTATAGCTCAGAGGGTGAAATGGGATCTTTCTGATCTCCCAGTAACCTGATCAGGTTTCTATGCCAAACATCCAACGGCTGCACTAGAGTCTCTAGAATGCAAACTAATGACTGTAAATGAAAATATCAAGTAAAATAATAATGAGGGAAGTCAAGAAAAAACAACAAACCATTTTGTTTAACTATAAGCATGATAATTGATGCATGTAGGACAACAGGTCTTCCTGTCAAATACAAAACATATTTTGTTGCCTTAAATACACACACACAATCCTTGTTTTAATATAAAACATGGAAATGGACTAAATCCCATATGAGCAATGACCTGCTCGTGTGAATTAAGTTTCTAATGACAGATAAATAAGAGGAAAGTGATGTAATGTTTCACAAACCTGATAAATATGTAAGCAGATTCACTAATTATTTGTTAAACTGTAAAGACAAGGCATTCTGTAGTTTCTGCCAGTCATCTTTGATTTTCATGCTTTCATTATGTAGCAGCTGGTGCATGCTAGAGGGACAATACTTCTCAGCAGGCTTTTCCACACTGTTGCACACGCTACTGTCCCACTGCCCTCCACTCACATTCTTCTACTTGTAACTGTTATGTTAAGGGGGAGTGGTGGAGGAATAATGTCACATTAAGCTACCTGATGAACATGGTGACTTTCAGTAATCTCCCTTTTATGCATTACTGTACACACACCAGGACAAAACAAGCAGCCAGATGCTCGTATTAACCAGATGTTCAAGCACAGCAGGGCGGTTACTGCAGGTTTACACAATATGACTGGGAAGCAGGAAGTTCAGAATGCTTCAACAAAATATGTCTATAGACAGATAGATAGATAGATATGTGAACAAATCCATAGACAAAATCTGTCTGTCTTAATACACTGACTAAAGAGAAAGAAATGGCTATAAAAGGTAATATAAATTAATTGCTTTATTTGTCCCAATAAACAGTAGTTTTTAATTTTTAAATTTTTTTTTATGCATCTGGACATGGACCAAATTGCACCTATAGATAGTCTATAATGGGATAAATTTGCCTGATCTTTTTTCATTGAGAATGGTGTATTACTTTAGAAGAAATTGTCTCACAATATTAAGCATTCATTTAAAAAAAAAAAACAACAAAAAAACCCTGGATTCTCCCCTAAATCTGGATCCATATCAAAATTTATTATATTCTTCCCTTGGCAATGCCACACCCTCACAAAGTTTCATCAAATCAATTCAGAATTTTTGAGTAATCCTGGTAACAAGCCAATCAACTAACCAACTCACAGGCGCAGGTGAAATGTAACCTACTCGGTAGAGGTTGTAAGATGAAGATTTGCCAACGATATCTCATTTAGAACATAATATCCTAAGGTTTATTTAATGTTTTTTTTTTTATATATATCTGATTATATCTCATGTTTGGTTGTCAGTATAGGAAGGAAAATGTCATCATTCTTACCATAAGTACATCTATTTTTAGTTTAATCATGTGGAAATAACACCCTTATCCTGGCTGTGTGTGTGTGTGTGTGTGTGTGTGTGTGTGCACGCGCGTCAGTGTTGTCTTCATAAAATTATTCAGCGTCATAGTTTAACTGCTCACTGCACATTTCTCTGTGCGGGTATATTTACAGAGGGGGAGTGCTGTCTGGACTGAGGAGAATGATGGAGGGAAAACAAAAGGAGAACCATCCAGGGACTTTGCCAAAGTCAGTAGATTTGATGGAAATATGTATATTAAAAATCATGAATTAAAATACAACTTGCATTTTGACTCACTTTTTCATCTTGCAGCTTTATGAACTTGATAATGACCCACAGAGGAAAGAGTTTCTCGATGAACTGTTCGTTTTTATGCAGAAACGAGGTAAGACTCTCACAGTTTTTTTGATTTTGTATATCCTTGGTTTTAATTTTTTGTGTGCGGCCTACTAATGCTGTTACTTTCTTTTGTTGAGTAGGATCATTAAGTCACAATTGCCAGAAAGGTTCCACGGTCATCGACATCAGCGGGTTCAGCTACAAATAAACACACCATCCCAGTTTAGTACTAAACCACCAGTAATAAACCAGTGGCAGAGTTGAGGGTCAACTGATCATGTTTTCCTTTTTGAACCAGTATTTATGTTATTCTCTGAAAAAATTCTTTCCAAATTCTGTTTCCATTACAGGAGTTTCTTTCTTGTTTTACAGTTTTGCCAGGATTGTGTTTGAGATCAGCTTGGTCTAGAGAAAAAAAAAAAAAAAAAAAAAAAAAAAAAAGTGAAAATCTAACATTTCATTTTATAAAGTTAATATTAAATTGTTATTATCATCAAATAACTGCTGGATGTTTAGTTACATTCTAACTGAAATCACTGCTTTCATGGATATTCAACTTAAAAGTCAAGGACGTGTTCTTGAAATACATCAAAATAATTAGAAAGTCAGGCTCTTGCTGCCAAAAAATGTGTAAAATAAAATGTTGTTAATAATGCAAAAATAAAATTAATATGTAAGATATCACAGAATAAAATTGTTATAACAAATTTTGTATTTGTGTCAGTGTCAGTTTAGAGCAAAGAACCCTAAAATGTATGATAAAAGAAAATTAAAATAATTGTTTTGTTGAATGCCAATTTTTATAAAACACATAGTGGAACAGAAATAAGTAATCTTTGCTCTTTTACATTAGCATAAAGGCTTTACCTCAATGGCTTGGTTAAACTCAATCTTGGATTAAAACAAGTCCCATTGTGACAAAAGTGGATGCTGTCAGTTGTGATCATATGAAGCAAATATATATAATTTCTTCAACTGTGTTTTAGTGTCTTAGCTGACTTTCCTGCAGTCAGGATTGGAAGGGTTAGCTGTCAGTACTGAGATTGGCAGGCACTGCTGGCCCTAAAATCGCCCCTCCCCCGTTGCTCAAAGCAATGCAATAACAGAGCTGTTGTACGGAATTATCCCCACCCCCATCCATCTAAAATAAGCTTCATTAGACAAGTCTACGACCTCAGATTATACGCTGCCATATGTCACTTAATATTAGCCTCAGTGTTTTGGCAGATCAGAAATCAAGGAAATTCATGCATTTCTGCACATATATCCACCTATTCATTCAGGAACTCCTGTGAACCGCATCCCCATCATGGCAAAGCAGGTGCTGGACCTCTACAAGTTGTACAAACTTGTGACAGAGAAGGGGGGCCTGGTGGAAGTTATTAACAAGAAGATCTGGAGGGAAATCACTAAGGGTCTCAACCTCCCCACCTCCATCACCAGCGCAGCCTTCACCCTCCGCACCCAGTAGGTGACACTCTAATTTGTGCGATGTTTTCATGAAAAGTTGTAGTATTGACAGATTCAAAAGAACTTCTGTAAGAAACAGAGGAAGAAAATTAGTTCTGGACAGCTGATTTTGATTTAATACCTTGTCAAAGTGTAAAAAAAAAAAAAAAAAAAAAAATCTCTTTAAATGGGTTAAAGTGTAATATCCTGGAATTACTGAAATTTTTTCCTCACAGATGGGTGGAAAATTTACATATAATGTATTAACTGATATTATTATGACATCATTTAAATGTGGCAGTTTTATAAGATTATTCAGTCATGATGAACTCATAGAAACACCTGGCAGAGAATGCATGACCTTAAAAAAAAAAGCTGAAAAAAATTAAAATAATATTTAATCTGATAATATAGATACATAAAACCAACTCTGCAGATTTGTTCACTTTTTGATAGAACAGTTTTGGTTTTATTATCCTGCTGTGTCCAAATCTGCAAGTGATAGAGAGGCTATTAGTTTTAAAGGACCATACCAGCTGTTTTGGATGTTTGAGCGTAATATTCAATTTTCATACACATAACTTATTTTACTTACTGACAGTCATTTCTCAAAGCATACAACTGAAACAGTGAATTTTTTTTTTCCTACCTTCTAGACCACCATTGGTTTCAGTTCATTCTGGTACGCTATTAAAATCAACTTGTTNTTTCCTACCTTCTAGACCACCATTGGTTTCAGTTCATTCTGGTACGCTATTAAAATCAACTTGTTGGTAGCTGAAACATTCTTTGGATAGGCAATCCATCATCGTGAACAAGATGTGTATTCAGGTTTTTTTTTTGTGAAATTACGTAATTTTAGTGTTTAAGTGCAATAAAAAGCATGGAATGAATGTATGTCTCCACCGGGGAATATAGTCCCAAAAGAAGATCTACATTTATCAAAAAATTTAAACGATTATGTCTTCATAAGGCTACGTAACTATTAGCATTGATTTTTAAGATATTTGATTTTGAAAGATTAAAAGATTTTGCAAAATATCAGGAAAGCTGAAATCCAATCTTATCCTTTGTAAAGTTGTTGTCAGTAATGTAACATGTATGAAAATTGAATATATTAGGCTCAAACATGCAAAGTGGCCAGTATGGTCCTTTAACATTTTAATTACAATTAGCTAAAACCATACAATAGCTTTCAGGCCATGTGACACGTGAAATGGTTTCCATGTAGGTACATGAAGTACCTGTATGTGTTTGAGTGTGAGAAGAAGGGGCTGAGTTCTCCAGGTGAGCTCCAGGCTGCTATCGACAGTAACCGCAGAGAAGGCCGACGTCCCAGTTACACCAGCAGCCTGTACCGCTACTCCCCCTCCCCGAGCTNACCGCAGAGAAGGCCGACGTCCCAGTTACACCAGCAGCCTGTACCGCTACTCCCCCTCCCCGAGCTCCACTCCACACTCCCTCCTCTCCTCTCCAAAGATGCACGCCACCCCAAGTGGACACAATAGCCTGAATCCAGCCGTTAGCCCAAATTTGAAAAGAAACAAAGGTATGACGATGTAGTATGATGATTGTTTAATGATTAAACTGTATATGCTGTAATAGTAACAATATTTTTTTCAACCATTTTGGAAACTACCATCATTTATTTTCTCTGTGCTTTTTCCTCAGCGCTGTTCTTATGATTTTCTCTTTGGTTTGCTCCATCAGATGAGACATCCGCTCCTGTATTACCCAGCCGGTTGCCCATGGCTCTGGGCCCGAGACAACAGCAACAGCAGAAGCAGCAGCAACTGGCACAAGCTGCCACCTTGGAGCATCTCAGAGAGAAGCTTGAAAGAGCTGGAGGAGGTGCTGCA
Source organism: Lucifuga dentata (assembly GCA_014773175.1). Lineage (NCBI taxonomy): Eukaryota > Metazoa > Chordata > Actinopteri > Ophidiiformes > Bythitidae > Lucifuga > Lucifuga dentata. The sequence continues at coordinate 165,451 of VXCM01000838.1, forward strand.
GCTGATGGTCCGGAGAAAAAATTGATGAAATTCGCAGAGGAACAGCAGCGCCTCATGCAGCAGGCGCTCCAACAAAACCTTCTGGCCATGGCCTCCCACTTCAACCCACTGAACCTAAAACTGAACAATGGCCATGGTGAGTTACTTTCACTTTGATTACACCTCATCATTTTTGAAATGATTTTAGAAAAGCTTGTGAGGTGTAATATTTTGTTGTTCTCCCACAGAAAGTAAACAGGATTTGTCTTTGAGTATCTCCACTAATGGAGCAGCTAGTATCAGTGTAACAGTGGAAGTCAATGGCACCATTTATTCAGGTGAGTCATGAACAATTACGGTAAGATCTGTGAAAATAGCCACTATGGAAATAGATAAGATTACGTCAGAATTCTAAAGAAAGAAAAAGTTGAAAGCTTTTTTGTTTTTCAAGCTAAACTAACAAGCCAGCTAGACTACATGCTTTGCAATGGTTAATTTTTCAGTTTTCCATTTTAATCTTCGTTTCTCTGCACTGTAGGAATTCTGTTTGCTCAGAAGTCAGCTGCTCCTGTGGCGTCACAGACCGTCACCCTTGCAGGAACAAGTGGTTTCAGTGCCCTTTCCTCCTCACACAGCCCATCCTCTTCATCATCCTCTTCCTCAAAGGGACCAAATTAAGGCTCATCCTTGTGTTTAAAGGGCTAGTTTACTTCAATACCGAAAAACATTTCCCACTTAGCCCTGGTGGTGTTGAGCCATGCAGATAGTTTAAGTTCTAGCTGCAAAATTTGAGATATCCATACTGAGACATTTTCTATCTTTGTGGTACACGAAGCATTAAAAATGACATTTGAGAAACTCACAGAACAGTGTGGATTTTTCAGAGTTATTGTCTAGAAAGACACATTGCTTTTGAGTTCAAATGCTTTGTGTACCTCAAATGAAATTCCATTCACCTCCATTGTAGCAGATATCTCAGAACCTCAGAAAATAACAGCAAAATCGTCTACATGGGTAGATACCACTAGGAGTAAATAAGCAAATATGTTTTTTATAATTTAGGTGAACTGATCCTTTAAATCTGTCCTTAGACAAATTCAGAAATAATGCATCTCTTGTCAGACAAAAACTGTATTAACTCTAGCTATATTTCTGTCTAGCTGTGTACATTTTGCCTCTTACGTGTACACCAAAGCAATGCAGTCATTTGGCAAAATCATCTTTAGCAACACATATGAACACATGAATTTGTAGCATTGCTTTTTTTCTGTTACTTTGACAACATATTATGCTTTAAATGAGTCTTATCAGTAGCATATTGATGTGTGACCTTAAAGGCTTCCAAGTTGGCTAACATTAGATTCAGAAAACAGTTTACCTTAGTGCCTGTTAGGAGCTTTTTCTTTTTTTTCTTTTCTTTTTTTTTTAAATGTAGTGACATTTTCATGTTTAAAGGGTTTTATTTCATTAAGTGTGTTTGGATGTGTCCTTAGAGCAGAAAATCCAGGTTGAGAGTCAATGCCCTTAATATCTGCTATATGCATAAGTAGTTAATTTATACCACCTCCTTCCATAGTTACCAACAGAACAATGGTTGCCAAAGTGCAGCTAATGAAGACCAAAAAGCCTTAGCTTGTGTCATAGCTCCTGCCTGCAACTCTTTTGCTGCAGTGATTTTTGTATTCGTTTAGGTAAATGTGTGGTTTAATTTAACTGGTGACACAGGTTGTTTTGAGAGAAAGCTAGTCATACTTTTTATAATGGCTTTGAGGAATTACACACACATTCATTGATTCACAGGAACCACGTATCTCCAAACAATTATTATTCTTATTATTTGACATTTGTATTGCACTAATTCTAGTAATTTGTCTAGCCTCAAGTTTATGAAACATTTACATTTCATTTGTGAATCAAAAGCAAAAATGAGATACAATATTTCTGCTGAAAACTATATTTCTAATGCAAGTGATGCAACACTTACCTCATTTGGTTTTCCATGTTGGGAAGTACGGTCTCAGGAATTTCATCTGGACTCAGGAATATCTTTCAGACATGTTCACTCAACACTGTCATGCTGTATTTCACACAGTAATGCTATGTTGTATTTAATATTGTACCCAAGCACAGAGAATGTATCGTTAATGACCTCAAGCTTTCACCTGAAAAGCATTTTGACATATGAACACTGAAACAGTGCTACCTCGTTCTTGGAGAGAAATATCTAATACTTAATGTAACATGTTGATTTCATCATCTGCATAGTTTATGCTTAACCCTGTAAAACCTGATGCATGAAATAATTATCAGAAAATTCTAATGTTATGCAATTCATTTCTTTATTGAATCCTTTAACTCAAAAAAAAAAAAAAATTCTGAAATTTTTTTGTATGTTTTTTTTTGTATCACACTTGATACATCAGGCATTTATTTAACTCAACAGGATTTAAACGAGTTTTGTTTTTGTTTAGATATATAATAGACATTTTGTTCAATAACTGATCATGTTGATGATGTAGAGGTCTCAGAAAATCATGTATTAAATGTGATACATAACAAATGGCATAACAAATATATTTGGACAATCAATTAGACATACCTTTCATTGCAAACAAGGTTGATGTTGAAGCCTGTTTTGGTCTTTGTATTTCCTGGACATCTAGCCATGAGGAATAAACAATATTATGCGTTATAGTGACTGAGTGTTGGATTGACTTTGCATTTATGGAGATTGGGTAAAGGATCATAAGTCATCAAAATCTATAGTAATATTTCATGTGGTATGCTAATGACACTTTGATTTAGTGGTGTTGAGTTGCAAACAAAATAAGACTAGAAAGAAAAAATAAGTTGTCTAGTATGAACATTACCAGATGAGGGCAGCATTTTCCCCGATACACAGGATGTTAAAACCATTTCAGATTTAGTGGTAGTATGAATTCATAGATCTGCACATTGTATTATTAATCTGAAGTGAAAAACAAATAGGAACAAAGTAATTTTTAATCAGTTCCTAAAGTTTTATCTCTAAGTGAATGTAGACATTTTGTTTATGATGGCTGCATCCTGATAAATGCATAACTTTCCACAATACATTTTTATATTGAAGTATAGAAAGTGTCTGTAGTACAAGATAATAAGTACAAGATAATTCCTGAACCTATAACAGTGGCTATACCAATGGGGATAACAGCATGTGGGGGTGGGGGTGGGGTGTGTGTGTGTGTGTGTGTGTGT